>CM029600.1:25443105-25831392 GCA_017311375.1 Mytilus coruscus
ATACCTTTTACAAATGTTCAAAATGTGTAGATATCAAGATAAAGTAGTATTGGTAGTTATTGATGTTCTCCTGTAATGCAATAAGTTTGAATGTCTAAAGTAAGGACAATATTCAATTATATTCCAACACTAATACCTGACAGACTATTGTCTGGTTAAACTTGAAGTTTATAATATTTTTATTTTATATATTTTCAATATTTAATGTTTTTGGGAATGTTTTTTCAGATTTTGGACTGATATATGTTATGTAATGATATTTTTGTGATTATAGGTAATTAATAACAGCATATAAACTTTCTGTTAATTACTTTAATAGTGTACCTATGTTTGAGCTTGATATGGCCATTTGCCTCATTAGTCCACATGGTCTCCAGATGCACTGGTTGACATTTGTTTAAGTTTCAAAATAAAACGATGAATCTTATGTGATCGTTATGTACTTTTAACTGTAGTTCTATAAATTGTACTGTATACAAATAAATTTCTATTGGTAATGGATTGTTTTGCACAATTTATTGTTTGTGGTTTAATATTGCATTATGATATATATATATTGGTCTGTATGTAGTTTTGAAAGTAATTTACTGTATGCAATGTTAATATTTCTTATCTTTCTTTACATGTTTTTGAAGGATGTTAGCTGTTACCATTTCCAACATTTCTTGTTATTTTGTAACCTCCCCCCCTCAGTTTATAACTAATGCATTTATTGTCTTACTTTTTGAGAAAAAAATCTGACATGGACAAAAATGCTAACAATGTCAAGATCTTCATATTTCCACCAAAATTATAAAATACTCATTATACTAGCTATTGCCCTTAAAAGATGAATTTTGACAAATTTTTGAGTTTTTCCCCTATTATCTTGAAAAATCTCATTATAGGAGTAATTGCCCTTAAAGGCAGATTTTTTTTCTTATTTTCTAGGTTTTGCCTATGATCTCAAAAAATTGTAATAGATAGGTAGAAATGATAATTTTTTAACAAATATTCCTGTTATTACCAATAGTTTAAATTTTTTAACAGGTGAGTGATTCAGGCTCTTTGGAGCCCTTTGTCTTGTTCTGTTACTACATATTTTTTAACAGGTGAGTGATTCAGGCTCTTTGGAGCCTTTTGTTCTGTTCTGTTACTACATATTTTTTAACAGGTGAGTGATTCAGGCTCTTTGGAGCCTTTTGTCCTGTTCTGTTACTACATATTTAACCACTTCACAATTTCAAAATAATTGCCCCGATTGATGTTATAAAACTGTCTGAAAAAGTTAAACACCACAAATGTTGCATTTTCCCACTCTAAAATGCCAATATTGGTCACTGCAGCTCATTCAATTGTGAAAAAGATAAAGAGTTCATGAAATGAATATTATACATTATCTGTCTAAGCAATGCAAACTGTTCTGTCCATAAATCATTGTTAAATTAATTTCCTGGCTCTTATCTTAAACACACATAACATATTTTTTTCGGCTCTTTAAAACTGACTGAAAAGACTTGACTATTTCATACCCCAAGCACACCTGTCATCTGTACATATTTCTTTTAAAAAATCTAGCTTAAAACAATTTTGAATAGTAGATGATAAAATACTAATTTATTGAACTTTCTCAATTTGCATTTTTAGGATTGTTTCATTATGTAGTTCTCAGTTTGTTTTTTTTTATTTTATACAATTTTTGTTGAAACAATATTGTTGTTTTACTGTGCCATATAAAAATAAACCCAAAAAACTGTTGTCTGTCTAAATAAAAGCCTATTTTAAGTGATTGATTTTCTCTGTTTCAAACACTTTGGACTGTCAGATGAACTTGTCTTTTTCTTGCAGGCAAATCCCTTTTTTTTTATCTTGTAGGATGTTTTTAGTCTTTTTTAAGTTATTTAATGTTTTTTATTTTTTTTTTATTTTTTAATAAATAAAATTTATTTTTCATTGTATTTCAGTGTTCAAATTACAGGCATTTGTCATTAGGAAGTCCGATGTGGTTGTTGCATTTAAAATATTTTCAACTGAAAATCTGTTTTCTTTCCTAGCCTGGAAGTGTCAGTTTTTCCAGGAACTATTTTATTTCAGTGAATTTTTCGTGTAAACTGACCCCAAAGGTTGCCTGCAGTAAAGGAATATGGTCATTCCTGTCGCTCAATAAAACTCTTGCTATACATATATTTATACCCCACGCATACCCCACGCAACGAGTTGCGGAGGGTATAATGTTTTTGACCCGTCAGTCCGTCCGTCCGTCTGTCAGTCCTGTTTCTTGTCATCTCAACTCCTCTCAAACCACACAACAGAATTTCATGAAACCTTATCAGATAATAAGGACATACTACGTAGATGTGCATATCGACAGGAAATTACGATTCAATTCTTTTTCTAGGAGTTACGCCCCTTTGAACTTATTTACTTTAATGTACTACTGCAACAGTTTGTCATCGCAACTCCTCTCAAACCACACAACAGAATTTCATGAAACCTTTTCAGATAATAAGGACATACTACGTAGATGTGCATATCGACAGGAAATTACGATTCAATTTTTTCCAGGAGTTCGCCTTTGAACTTATTTGCCCAATATACTACTGCAACCTTTTGTCATCGCAACTCCTCTGAAACCACACAACAGAATTTCATGAAACCTTTTCAGATAATAAGGACATACTACGTAGATGTGCATATCGACAGGAAATTACGATTCAATTTTTTTCCAGGAGTTACGCCCCTTTGAACTTATTTGCCCAATATACTACTGCAACCTTTTGTCATCGCAACTCCTCTGAAACCACACAACAGAATTTCATGAAACCTTTTCAGATAATAAGGACATACTACCTAGATGTGCATATCGACAGGAAATTACGATTCAATTTTTTTCCAGGAGTTACGCCCCTTTGAACTTATTTGCCCAATATACTACTGCAACCTTTTGTCATCGCAACTCCTCTCAAACCACACAACAGAATTTCATGAAACTGTGTAGATAATAAGGACATACTATGTAGATGTGCATATTGACAGGAAATTATGATTCAATTTTTTTTTCTGATACAATTTTTTTTTCTTACACTTATTTTATTTCTCCAATGACAATGTGGGGACGTGGGGTATGTGAGCGTGCTCACTAAGGTTCTTTAATAGGGCATGTATCTGACTATGTGGGATATATAAATACACATCAACCTTGAGATGTTAAATCTAATGCCCTGTTTAGGGTGAATGCCATGCTCTCTGCATGCTAAATAACCCTTGCAACAAATCTCTGAAGATTCTGTAGAATACAACAAATATCTGATTGCCTAACTCTATAGGTGGCCTGTTGAGTTTTGCCCCTATCCAACATACCCTCACTATCTATTGGCAGTCAAAATTGCCTGCACTTCATCCTGGTCAACCAATTATGCAGAAAAGAACTATTGTTTTTATTGTTAATTTGTCCTTGTCTTGAATATTTATGAAATGTTTGCCACTAAAGTCTGTCACTGGATGTGAAGCAATAGTCAACACTTTGTGAGCATGCTATAACCTGTGCTACTTTTTCAAATTCATAACTCATCCACTTCCTGTTTAAAAAATACTCATAATGGTCATGTAAAAATAAGCAAATAATTGAAAACAAAACGTGAATCTCTTATGACAGCATACTCCCATAAAACCGTTACCAAATGTCAAGAATACACATATCAATAAAAAATTTTTTTAAATATTGAGCAATTACAATAGACCACACCAACCATCATGACAAAACTCCTCCAAAAACAGAAGAGTTTAAAGTATTATGTTTACCTTGATGCTATATACTGGTAATATGCACTTCACTCGTCTCTGTCTCTGTCTGTCTGTGTATAAGTCCTACAAATATTTTGGACACACTTTTTCGTGAGTACTACTGAACAGGATTACTTCCTATCTGGTCAGAATCTTGACATGATGTTATATTTTGTGATGACTTCGTATGCAGAGGAGATAAGTCAAACAAGTCTCAAAGAAACCAGAGGTACAGAACATCTAGTAATTACATTGAGATGTTGGATTTAGGCTAAAGCTGATTGCCCAACTATGATTTGTCATTTTGGGTTTAGTCAGGTGCCATATCCCTTTATTAGCTCACCTGGCCCAAAAGGGCCAAGTGAGCTTTCTCATCACTTGGCGTCCGTCGTCCGTCGTCGTCCGTCGTCCGTCCGTCGTCGTCGTCTGTTAACTTTACAAAATCTTCTCCTCTGAAACTACTGGGTCAAATGTAACCAAACTTGGCCACAATCATCATTGGGGTATCTAGTTTAAAAATGTGTCCGGTGACCCGGCCAACCAACCAAGATGGCCGCCATGGCTAAAAATAGAACATAGGGTAAAATGTAGATTTTGGCTTATATCTCTGAAACCAAAGCATTTAGAGCAAATCTGACATGGGGTAAAATTGTTTATCAGGATAAGATCTATCTGCCTGAAATTTTCAGATGAATCGGACAACCCGTTGTTGGGTTGCTGCCCTGAATTGGTAATTTTAAGAAAATGTTGCCGTTTTGGGTTATTATCTTGAATATTATTATAGATAGAGATAAACTGTAAACAGCAATAATGTTCAGCAAAGTAAGATCTACAAATAAGTCAACTTGACCAAAATGGTCAGTTGACCCCTTAAGTTATTGCCCTTTATAGTCAATTTTAACAATTTTTCGTAAATTTTGTAATCTTTTACAAAATCTTCTCCTCTGAAACTACTAAGACAAATTTAACCAAACTTGTCCACAATCATCATTAGAGTAACTAGTTTAAAAATGTGTCCGATGACCCGCCCATGAACCAAGATGGCTGACATGGCTAAAAAATAGTACATAGGGTAAAATGCAGTTTTTGGCTCGTATCTCTGAAACCAAAGCATTTAGAGCAAATCTGATGAGGATAAAATTGTTCATTAGGTCAATATCTATCTGCCCTGAAATTTTCAGACCAATCAGGCAACACGTTGTTGGGTTGCTGCCCCTGAATTGGTAATTTTAAGAAAACTTTGCACCTTTTGGTTATTATCTTGAATATTATTATAGATAGAAATAAACTGTAAACAGCAATAATGTACAGCAAAGTAAGATCTACAAATAAGTCAACATGACCAAAATTGTCAATTGACCCTTAAGGAGTTATTGCCCTTTATAGTCAATTTTTACAATTTTCATAAATTTTGTAAATTTTGTAAATTTTACAAAATATTTTCCACTGTAACTACTGGGCCAAGTTCATTATAGATAGAGATAATTGTAAGCAGCAAGAATGTTCAGTAAAGTAAGATCTACAAACACATCACCATCACCAAAACACAATTTTGTCATGAATCCATCTGTGTCCTTTGTTTAATATGCACATAGACCAAGGTGAGCGACACAGGCTCTTTAGAGCCTCTAGTTGAATTAAATGTGCTGGTACGACACCATACCCTTTTTGCAATGAGTCACTAACTGGAACAAAATGCAATCTGATCTGTAAGTCATAAACTAATTAGCAAAAAATCAGCTACAGATGGACATGGTATTAATACAAAAAGTTTGGACAAGTACAGTGTACAATGGATATGTTCCACTTGTTGTAACCATTATCCTGTCTTCGATTGTGACATCACCAAATGAGACTCATCACCTTATGTGTACTTGCTTGAACAAGAAAACAGGTGCCACATGTGGAGCAAATCTGCCTACCCTTCCAAAGCACTTGAGGTCACCCAGGATGTTTGGTGGGGTCTTTAGTTTTCTTTGTAGTGTTTTATAAATTATTGTTAGTCTTTTATTTTAGTTTTGGTCATGGTTTTGTTAGCTTCTCTTTAACTTTAACTTTTGATTATCCCTAAGGAATTTTCAGCACATTTGTACATCTTGTGTTGCTGATAATATTTCTCTTCAACATTTCTCCCTTGTTACAAAATAACTTCCGTCAAAAAGCAAAAATCATCTTTCAAGAGCAGTAACTCATATAAGGAAGGAGCTGACTGATGAATTTGTACCTACTTGTAGGTCTTGTTATGCTGTTCAAAGCATCTTTCTTTCAAGTTTTCAAGACAATCATAAAAAACACAAAAGTGGGTAAAAATCGTCACTCAAAGACTTTTTAACTTGTCCAATGCAAAGCTATAATCTTATTGCCTAACAGGAAACTATAGTAATATAAAGGCGTCACTTTTGTTGTCTTCTGTTGGCATTGTCAGCTCCCCTCTTTTTTAATCCCTACTCCTTGAAAACCATTGATAGAAATAAAGATACTTGCAGAGTCTTCTAAACAACATACAACCATTTTCAAGCATTTTCAAATATCAAGTACATGAAAGATCTAATTAGTTAACCAAAGAGGCATCTGTCTTTAAATGAACAATTTTTTGTAGGGGTTTTTGAAGGAAGCTTAAGAGACCACTTCCATTTGAAATAATATTACATTTTATCAAGGACTACAAGGGAAACTGCAGTGCCCAGAAAACACCTGGCAGAATGTTTCGTCAATTTCATGTAGGTGTAATACCACCAAATCATCGTATGCACATCTGGTTGCATACGAAAAAGGTTCGAAAAAAAATATTTCCTTGAGTTTGACAGTTGTAGGAAATTAATCCTACATTTCATTGCAGTAAAAAATTTCTGAGTCATAAACATATATCTTGGGTGTTTCAAAGCACAACTCTTTTTTTATTTAGTGTTTCTATAGAATATTTTGGAAACTTGAGGTTAAATGGTTACTAAAGCTTGTACACTGGAAAAAAGGGGTGAAAATTTGATAGGTTAACTTCCAGTGATGGTTATTATCTTATATGCAATGAAATGTTCTTCGAAATTTTGTCTGTAGTATTGAACAGGATAAAAATTTACTCATGCCAAGTATTTCTTTAATTGAAACAAAGATAAATTCTGCACAATTTTTTGAAAAGTGCAAATTTAACAAAGACTAATAGGGGAAAAACAATGGTGGTATTACATCTATTACACATGTACCTTTGACCTTATATGTACTCTCTATTTTGTTAAAATTTCATGCTATTTAAGTGAAATATTACAAAAATGAAATATTCTGAGTGGATTGAGTCTCAAAAACTCATTTTAAGAGAAAATTGCCTTGAAATAGGACTCTACCATGAATATTAGTAGACAGAGCAAACCATACTCAGTGTTTTGGGGAGCTTTTTCTGACTTTTTCTCCTTATTTCTTACATTTTGCTATAATAGAAAACTTTTTCCTAAGTAATACTTTAATATATATACAGTTCTTAGTAAATGAAATTATTTTTGAAGCAGTAACAACAAATTTTTCACTAAAAGGTAAGCTTTTTATGTCCCTCTCTGGAGCACGACTTAAATTTAAATTTTACGTAAGGACTTATTGAAACCTCCATGGAGTCAGTAAACTTTTATATGGATAGTTCATTTTGCTTGAATACTTCAATTACTCATTTATTATCACATTTCTTGTATAAATGTGTGAATATTACCCCAAAATTTTGATTTATTGGCCTAAAAAGTCGAAATTTTGAGGAAATGAGAGGTATAAATGGATCAAAAGGGACCTTATAATGAAGACAAAGAGGTCCATTAGTGGTATTTATCATCCTAGAGTCATCTTTTGTATCATATTCAACTGTTTGTAGGCAGATGAGATAAATATTTGATCATTTATTGGTTCACACTATATTCTATCATGCTGCGACTTGATTTGGATTTTTCAAAGAAATTTTGCTGGAATCGCTGTAGATGTCGTCTTACATTATACTAGATTTTTCTCAAACTATTGAACTGATTATGACAAAACTTGACAGTAATGCTTGAAATAACCAGTATTGCAAAGGAAAATCACATTCAATATTATTCAACAAAAAAGTCTTCTTTAGGTGTAATACCACAAAATCATAGTACGTCACATCCGGTTGCATACAAAAAAGGTTAAAAAAAAAAATTCCCTTATATTTGACAGTTGTAGGAAATTAATCCTACATTTCATTGCAGTAAAAAATTTCTGAGTCATAAACATATATCTTGGGTGTTTCAAAGCAGTTTCTATAGAAATTTTTGAAACTTGTTACATGGTTACTAAAGCATTGTACACAGGAAAAAAGGGTTTTGATTGGTTAACTTCCAGTGATGGTTATTATCTTATATGCAATGAAATGTTCTTCGAAATTTTGTCTGTAGTATTGGACAGGATAAAAATTTACTCATGCCAAGTATTTCTTTATTTGAAACAAAGATAAATTCTGCACAATTTTTTGAAAAGTGCAAATTAAACAAAGACTAATAGGGGGAAATCAATGGTGTATTGCACCTGTAACAATTTCACAACTTAATCTTGAACATTAAATTTTCAGTTTTCAAAAGTTATCATTCTCCCAAAATCTCAATACTGTCAATATATATGGATTCTAACACTATTTAACTACCACTTCATAGATTCTACGGAAAATGACAGAAATAAAGATATTTTTTGTCACATAATCATTTTCTTTAGTGGAAAATCAACAACAATCTTCAAGCTACTTTTTTGAAAATCATAGTTATGGTTGAAATTTACTAATTGTGATCGCAATTTAGCATTTTGCATGATCAGTAACAAATATTTCAAATGAAATGACTATAGTAACAGAATCCATCTTAACCAAGCACATCATTATGCAAGGTCTCATTTTAAGGACAAAAATCAGATTTCAGAGAAATACTTTTTTCAAGGTGATGCCACTTAGAACATCTGACTTTATTCACTTTTTTTTTTTTTAAAGAATATTGACAATGTGTCAATAAGACGGCATTAAAATGCTTCAAGTCCACTTTATGTCCATGGCTTCTATGAAAAAAAGGATAGGAACTTTACTTTTGTAATGTAAAATACTAAATTTTTTAACTAAAATAATAAACAACTGCTGAACCAATGCCTCCTAAATTTTGTGCTGGTAGAGTTCCATTAAGTTGATACCAAATGGTTAATTCTTAAACTGTTTTTTTTTATACCCTACGCAACAAAGTTGCGGAGGGTATAATGTTTTTGACCCGTCCATCTGTCTGTCTGTCAGTCCTGGTCCTCCTCTGAAACCACACAACAGAATTTCATGAAACTTTGTAGATAAAAAGGACATACTATGTAGATGTGCATATCGAACAGGAAATTATGATTAAATTTTGTTTCTAGCTAGGAGTTATGCCCCTTTGAACTTATTGGCCTCAATATACTACTGCAACAGTTTGTCATCACAACTCCTCTGAAACCACACAACAGAATTTCATAAAACTTTGTAGATAATAAGAACATACTATGTAGATGTGCATATCGACAGAAAATTATGATTCAATTTTTTTTCTAGGAGTTATGCCCCTTTGAACTTATTGGCCTCAATATACTACTGCAACAGTTTGTCATCGCAACTCCTCTGAAACCACACAACAGAATTTCATGAAACTTTGTAGTTAATGAGGACATAATATGTAAATGTGCATATCCACAAGAAAATTTTTATCAGTTGACTTTTGTAGAGTTATGAGTCTTTGAACTTAGGAATCTGGTGAGATTTTGTTTGCCCAGTGACAATGTGGGGGCGTGGGGTATGTGAGTGTGCTCACAAAGGTTCTTTAATTTAAATATGTATCTAGAATCTTGGTTTTGGTTTGGAATGACTCTGCTGGGGAAATAAATATGTGAAATGGACCTTGCCTATTTGTTATAGCAAACTGAGACAATGTGTGTCATAATGTAAATACAAACACAATTATACAGAAATAACTAGAGTCTTTTCATATTATAATGTCAGAGAGACACTTTTCTATCAGTTTAAATATTTTATTTAATAAAACATAGAATAATCAAATTGTTAAAATATCACTCACATAATATTACACATTTATACCAATGTAAACAATTAAATAAAAGTTTAACTCTTAATAAATAAATAAACATATTTAATTACCAACATTTTCACCTGAATTGACCCTGGTAATATAAGAGCTTTATAGGTTTGAAAAAAGGTTACCTGATACTGTGATATCACTATTAGTCATGGGGGACCAATTTTTTCATGTATTTTGTTGTCCTGCTCAACCACAAAATTTAGTACCCAACAAACACATATTTCCATTTTCTCAGTATGTGTTAATTATACAACCATGAATCTTAAACCCCATGTAAACCATCTTTTTTTTTACAAACCACAAAAATTGTTTCCCATGAATGAAAATTCTTCTACGTTAATGTAAAATTTGTAAAAATAAATTTATTACAACTCTTTCAGGCAGTGTGGTTCTTAAAAGGTTTGAACAGTTCTGTTAAGACCCCCTTAGTTTCCTTGCTGACAAACTACAGTTCTGTTAAGACCCCCTTAGTTTCCTTGCTGACAAACTACAGTTCTGTTAAGACCCCCTTAGTTTCCTTGCTGACAAACAACAGTTCTGTTAAGACCCCCTTAGTTTCCTTGCTGACAAACTACAGTTCTGTTAAGACCCCCTTAGTTTCCTTGCTGACAAACTACAGTTCTGTTAAGACCCCTTAGTTTCCTTGTTGACAAACAACAGTTCTGTTAAGACCCCTTAGTTTCCTTGCTGACAAACAACAGTTCTGTTAAGACCCCTTAGTTTCCTTGCTGACAAACTACAGTTCTGTTAAGACCCCCTTAGTTTCCTTGCTGACAAACTACAGTTCTGTTAAGACCCCCTTAGTTTCCTTGCTGACAAACAACAGTTCTGTTAAGACCCCCTTAGTTTCCTTGCTGACAAACTACAGTTCTGTTAAGACCCCCTTAGTTTCCTTGTTGACAAACTACAGTTCTGTTAAGACCCCCTTAGTTCCTTGCTGACAAACAACAGTTCTGTTAAGACCCCTTAGTTTCCTTGCTGACAAACAACAGTTCTGTTAAGACCCCTTAGTTTCCTTGCTGACAAACTACAGTTCTGTTAAGACCCCTTAGTTTCCTTGCTGACAAACAACAGTTCTGTTAAGACCCCTTAGTTTCCTTGCTGACAAACTACAGTTCTGTTAAGACCCCCTTAGTTTCCTTGCTGACAAACAACAGTTCTGTTAAGACCCCCTTAGTTTCCTTGCTGACAAACTACAGTTCTGTTAAGACCCCCTTAGTTTCCTTGCTGACAAACTACAGTTCTGTTAAGACCCCCTTAGTTTCCTTGCTGACAAACTACAGTTCTGTTAAGACCCCCTTAGTTTCCTTGCTGACAAACTACAGTTCTGTTAAGACCCCCTTAGTTTCCTTGCTGACAAACTACAGTTCTGTTAAGACCCCCTTAGTTTCCTTGCTGACAAACAACAGTTCTGTTAAGACCCCCTTAGTTTCCTTGCTGACAAACTACAGTTCTGTTAAGACCCCCTTAGTTTCCTTGCTGACAAACAACAGTTCTGTTAAGACCCCCTTAGTTTCCTTGCTGACAAACTACAGTTCTGTTAAGACCCCCTTAGTTTCCTTGTTGACAAACTACAGTTCTGTTAAGACCCCCTTAGTTTCCTTGCTGTTCTGTTAAGACCCCCTTAGTTTCCTTGTTGACAAACTACAGTTCTGTTAAGACCCCCTTAGTTTCCTTGTTGACAAACTACAGTTCTGTTAAGACCCCTTAGTTTCCTTGTTGACAAACTACAGTTCTGTTAAGACCCCCTTAGTTTCCTTGCTGACAAACTACAGTTCTGTTAAGACCCCCTTAGTTTCCTTGCTGACAAACTACAGTTCTGTTAAGACCCCCTTAGTTTCCTTGCTGACAAACTACAGTTCTGTTAAGACCCCCTTAGTTTCCTTGCTGACAAACTACAGTTCTGTTAAGACCCCCTTAGTTTCCTTGCTGTTCTGTTAAGACCCCCTTAGTTTCCTTGCTGTTCTGTTAAGACCTCCTTAGTTTCCTTGCTGTTCTGTTAAGACCCCCTTAGTTTCCTTGCTGTTCTGTTAAGACCCCTTAGTTTCCTGTGTATTTGACTTTACAAACTTTTGGTTTTGATTTTCTATGAATGTGATTATAGAATCATATGTTAAAGTGCATTACAATTGATTAGTTTCACATAATTAGATTTGATTAACTGTTATGTAAAGGAAACAGTAAGTATTAAGTGTTATGATTGTAACATTATTCTCTTACATCTCTTCAGAAGGACTGATAGAGCACTAGAAGATCAAGACACTGTGAACCAACTCATTTTAGCGAGCAATTTATTTCCTCTGCTTTCATGATTAAAAAATAATGTGAAAATAATTCACCACAAATATGTCTTATTTAACTCTTCTCTCTCTCTGCAAAGTTATAATAAACATGTAATAACACCCTTGAGTCAATGAAAATCACTGATATGAATAAAAAACAAAATGACAAAAGTGTATATTTTATATATTTAGAAATACTTATTTAATAGCTTAGTATGCAGAAAATACAATTTTATAGGCTTTATGTTGCTATAGCAACATCATGAAATTGTAGTTATATACCTTTTTTTAGAAACATAACTTTGTAGGTTTTATATTACTATGGCAAAATTATAAAGTTGTAGTAATACACTTTATTTAAGAAAACACTCAGAAATAACAATTTTAGATTCTTTTTGACATATTTACCTTAAAAAAACTATGCCCATACAGTAACCAAAAACACCATTTGTACAAAAACTTGTGTATGTTGCCTCTTAAACTGAATCTTCCCACACAACCATTTTTTTTTTATATGTGTACTAAATATAAATATAGTTTGAAATCAGACAATGGAGTTTTCATTGTTACATGATTTTTTCCCCCTCAAAAACTATATGTTCAGCCTTTTCAATTGAGTTGTAATCGCAAAGCTTTTACATCATTAAAATAGTTCTATATTGTAGCCAATTTTTTGTGTTGATAAGGGGACCTTTTAGCATCCAGTCCTTCTTATCAATGGAGTTATACCATCGGTATTCCTCAGTACTGTTTCAGATGCATCTTTATAGATAAATATTGATGATATTACAATTAATACAACACATTCCTTTATTATGCTTAGAAATTAAAACAGAATTCAGTAAGTTTAAACAATTAACAAATATGACAAAAACAATTTATCAAAATAAATGATCAAAGCATCCTAGATGTTGTGATCCAGCCATATACATAGCTAGTCTGATATTCTTTCTGACCATACTTTTTTCATTTCCAATTTTACTGTAAAATTTCTATGTTATTGTCCAACAGTAGGAAATTTTGCAATATTGATATATATATATATATACATATTGATATTTCAATTTTAGACTCTGTCAGATTTTTTTTATAAATATTTACAATTTAATGGTATTGACAAGAATGGAAAGGAGATCATCAAACAAGTAATATATTTTTTATATGCCAATAATAACATGCTTAATAATTTCCAGAAAGATCATGATGCCTTTTAAATGCACTTTCTCAACAAAAAATAAAAAAATAATAACTATTTTTCATCTAAATTGGTGTTCATTCTTCATTAAGAAAAACACATTTTCTGTATTCAAATTTAATTGTACAAATACCTAATGCTGAGATATTTCCAATTACTGTTAAATAGCAATATAATGGGATATAAATGTAGAACAAACAAATGAATTTTTATTGCAGAAAAACTGCTCAGGTGAAATGAGTTATGCCATTCTGTTTTTGTTTTAATCAAATTTCTGATAATTGTAACTAATTAATTAGAACTTGATTATTGACTTATGTCAGATGATAATGACACTGAGTTTACAAGAACAGTATCTTGAAATAAAATTTCTTTCAAAATTGCATTTTTAATTCATAAATAGTAAATTTTTTTTGATTTACAGGAACTATATACAAGTGATAGCATAGATCCAGCATGGCTGAATCAAAAACCATGAACATGTTAATCTCTAAAACCAGAGTGATCGCATAGATCCAGCATGGCTGAATCAAAAACCATACTTAGATCGACTTGGTAGACTATTGCTCCCTTAAAGTGTGGGAGGTCATGGGTTAGATCCCTGGTTGGGGGAAACCAAAGACTTGAAAAAAAATTCTTCACTTAGCAAGCATTATTTAGGAGTAATGGTTGGCTCAAAGTCAAAATAATGTGTCTGGGTAAGGTGACATCTTCTTCAGCAAGTTGACAGTAGAGTTGGTATTTAATATCAATACTTATTTGAGCCCAATATCTTAGCCAATACTAACAGTCATGGATATAATATATGATAATGTTTATTGTAACACCACATTTTATGGACAATATTTCATTCATATTCAGGACAAAAATACAATAGCGTCATATGAATATATATATAGCCTTGGAATTGACCAACAGACTGATCTACATTTAATAGTGTTGGCTCAGAGGGGCTAAGTCAATAATCATGCATGTCATTTCACTAGGACAAATTATATGAAGTCTTTGCTCCCATTTCAAATGTCATTTCACTAGGACAAATCATATGAAGTCTTTACTCCCATTTCAAATGTCATTTCACTAGGACAAATCATATGAAGTCTTTGCTCCCATTTCAAATGTCATTCACTAGGACAAATCATATGAAGTCTTTGCTCCCATTTCAAATGTCATTCACTAGGACAAATCATATAAAGTCTTTGCTCCCATTTCAAATGTTGCCTAATGCCCCTACGTGATAACCAGAATCCCATAGGCATCATTTAAAGCTAAAATATTTTCCCTATGAAGTGATGATGTCTAAACAATGATTTTGATCAATGGTCTTTATAAGTAGATTCTCACAATACTTATTGAACTAATCATACCGACATTTTAACACTATCTCATTTTTGTCTGGCTGTCTTACATAAAGACAAAATATTACTGACTGTTTGATAAAAAGAAATTTTATATTGATTTTCTTCCAATTGGATATTAATATGTTGGAATGAGTTTTACCTCAAATTCAATGAAAATGGTTTGAATCAGTTAACTAATTCAACATAGAAGTGTAACTATTCACTCAATCTATTATTTTTGGCAGTTCAATTTACAAAGAAGACAGCTAATGCTTCAATATAGCAAAAAGAATTTTTTTAAAAAAAATTAAAGTTTGCTCAAGGTCCTTTCTCTAGATTATAAAGCTTCTTCCCAAGATGTGTAAAATTCCCTCAAAACCTTTAACACCATGTAGACTGTATCCATATGTTAAAGTCTATTCATCAGTAAAATACAGAAAAAATAAAAAATAAAATTTTCACTCTGGTTGCTGTCTCTTAATCATGAAGAAGCTTCTGTAAAACTTTTGTAAAATTCCATGAAGGTTGACAAAATTTAACTACAGGCTGAATCTAAATGGTCAAGTTGATGGAATGTACAAACACTATGTAGGTTCACTTCACGTTTTCCCCATTTTGTCTCTGTATGAAAGATAGAGAAATGATGTAAACATTAGAATGATGGAAAATATATGCCTGTTTTCTTACTTTTATTTTGCAATATGAAATGAAAATATTTTTAGTGTATTGATACACCTTTAATTCAACAAGATGATTTATCATTAAACTTATCATTTAAGCCAATAGCTCCCACTTATTAAATTAATAAAGTGTAATCTTGAGCACTATAATAGGAAAATTTTTGACTTTATGTTTTCTCAAAAATTTACAAAGACGGTGGGTAGCCCTTCTATAAATAGGACATTTATTCCTTATCTCTGCACTTTCATTGAAAGAAAAAAGAATTAAACATCACTGAAAATAAATGGTGAGAAGATTTCATACAAACTTGATGAGGTTTCATTATCTCTGATCTTTCTAACTTGCCATTTCAAAAATCAAAAGTTCAACCGATAAATATTAAAGAAATATTAACATTTTACAGTTTTACTTTTATTCAAACTAAAGCTTTAGTAATGATTTGAGCATACATCATTTTGATACAAATTGAAACACTCCAATTTCTGTTCAGAAACCTTCCATTATGCATAAATGTCATTATTGTTTTTAAAACATAAACAAATGCCCTTTCAAGACAACAATTTTGATCATATTCATTTAAAGAGCTTTCTTTGTTTCATTCATACAGAAAAAATGTTGTAACAGCAGTAGCTGACTATAATATAATATCCACACAGAAACATAACATAAAGACTAGAAACATAACATGAAACATGAAGACTAGTCACTGACAGGTTTAAACTATCCTATTTCAGCTATTCATAGCATTATATAATATAAATTGTTTTTACGAAAATGAAACCTTCCTATGTTAATTAAAATCATACTTCATGTTTATAAATATTCCAAATCTCACTGAATTATTTCATTTTAGTATAAAAATTGGCAATGGTGTTTGATGACAATAACTAATCACAACATGCAATAATGAAAAGACTTTTAAAAATTCTATTTTGTAAAAATAGAACACATTTTATAGAAAAACAAAAAAGACAGAGAGCTTCAAATGTCATACATCAAACTGTTTATTTTAACATTTTCCTGAAATAAACAAAACAGTGATCACATTAATCAAAATTTGTCTCAATGCAAATTAACTTTTTTCTTCATAATCTTTGTAACTGAGAAATAAATTATTATTTTTTTCTTCAAAATCTACAGAAAAAGCCCTATTTATCATCCATTTCATTAAAGGATATAAACAGGTTACTACAATTTTTTTCTATTTTGGAACATTTATCAAAAATCAATTGTAATCATTACTTAATTCATTTTGTTCAAAAATAACAAAAGTTTGATTGCCACTTTTATTATGGTTCAGATAATGTAAAAACTTCAGCATTTGGAAATTTTAACCCAAGCAGAAAAAGGAAAGATAATCAGAATAAGACAGAAAATATGACATGAACATCATTTTGTATCACACAATTTGGCGATATTTTTTTTAGATAATGGTATTAATCACTTGGTGATTTTTCTTGAAAATACAACTAACATATTGTAATCAGTGAATAAAGTCAATGATGCTTCACTATTGTCATTTAAAAGAATACACAATGAAATCATATAGGACTATTTAGTTTTCAGATATGTAATGGTGAATACTGTTAATTTAGAAACAACCCAAGCTGCATATAAATAATGTGATAGCACTTTTTTTTATTAATACTAATATAAAAAAAGATTCTGAAATAACAGTAGTCAAATAAATTCCCATGTTTCAATTAAAATAATGTATGCCTTTTACAATATTCCAGCAAGTAATTCAATTTTGTTGTAATTTTTTCAGAAGTTGTAAAAAATGCCAAGTTGTTCAAATCAAAATTTCCCAGGTGGAATTTGAGAAAATCCCTGTTAAAGTCACAAAAGAAAGATATTTCACCTATGCACTTTTTTATTTTAATTCCAAACAATTGTAAAAACAGCTCTAGATAAAATTGAAATTGAGCTGAACAGTTTGCAAGAAAATTGGTGAGCATACATTCGGTTTTGGTTGTAAAAACTTATCCTGAGCTTGATATAGTTAAAGTTCATAGCAACCCGACAATAAAAACTGTCATGCTTACAAATTATGGTCCTGTTACCCTTTAAAACTTTTCTAGTTGTAAAATTTTGTCTGCACAGAGAATAACTACTGGGGTGTAAACATGAAAGGTTTTGTAACTGGGTTCAGAAGAAACTTTAATACAACTTCAGGTATGTAAAAAGTAATACAATTCATTGAAAATTGGTTTAATATTTTTTGGTTTTGCTATTCTTACCAATAAAAACAACTAAATATTTTTTTAGCCTCTTATTGCAATTACACAATCCATTAATATAGACCAACATAAATTGAAGTAAATAATTTCTTTGGATTATTGAAACTTTAAACCTGTTGAAGAAAAATAACCAATAAAATCTATTGCAAAATATGAGTAAGTAAAACCCAAGAAATCAATAATGTTTCCAAAATACACAACTTTCTACTTTTAAATTTCTTATATTGACCAGTTTTACAGCATTTATTTTGTACATATTAAAAAATAGGAATGTTTGTAAAATAGCTATTAATATCTAAATTAAGTTACTATTCAACATATAATACAATATAATTTGATTACACAATAAAGTGTATATCTTTTCTTCTTCATAAAGAGACCGTCCTCTTTTCCTGAATAAAAATTTTCTTATTTCTGATACAACACATACACTTGAGGTTAAAAGTATCAGGAAAACAAAATCTGAAAAAAGAATTAAAAACATAATATTTTCAAAGTTTACTGATTATTACTTAAAGCTAGAATACATACACTTTTGTAAGGTGTTCAAAAAGTTCAAGTGTTAAGCAGATATCTAACTTTTGCTTTGTTTTTGTTCATGATTTTTTTTTTTTTATTGATATTTTCAGATGTATATGACATAATCAGGGCCATTTATAGCTGACTATACAGTATGGGTTTTGCTTATTGTTGAAGGCAGTAATGTGACCTATATTTGCTTACATCCATGTCATTTGGAATCTGGTGGATAGTTGTCTCATTGGCAGCCATGCCACATCTCCTTATTTTCATATGAAACAATCAATCATACTGTTCACTACATAGAGCAAGCACATGAAGTCCAACTTACTAAAACATGTTTGTTGTTTAATGTTTTCTCATTGAGACACTTCTATCATGGAAATATAATCTTTAATTGCAAAACTTATAAAAACTGATAATGATTAAAGAAAAAAAAATGAGTATATTTACCTGATAAATGAAGTGCCTCTGTTTGAAATACGGCTTGTAAAGGTGGAAAATATATAACCAGCAGCTGACCAATGATTGATCCTCCCACTGCTATCACAAACATTTTATTTGTAAATAGTCCTACTTGAAACACTGATTTTGTCTGAAATCAAATTATATTAATATTAATGCACTATCATTTTTTGTTTTTCCCCTGCGGCAGCAGAGAGGGCATTAAGTGTTATTCTTGTCCGTCTGTTCATTCATCCATCAGTCCATCCATAGCCATGTCCCAAAATTTGTTTCGATCTCTAACTTTAGTTTGCCTAAACCAAATGTTATGAAACTTTTACACAATGCCTATTACCACAAAACACAGATCAAATTGAAATTTGGGTGGCGTCACTTTTACTGTTCTTGAGTTATGTCCCTTTATAACATTGTAAGCAAGCAGGGGCATCACCTGTGTCCCATGGTCGCATTCTCCATTTATCTTTATTACAATCATATAGTAACAACAGTTAAATTACAAACAGTCTAATCTAAGAAGATCTAACTTAAAAGGTCCAAACAGAATGAGTTTCTTGATATTTGGCATGTAGATTGCTTTCCTGGAGTATGTGTCTGCTTGGCTTTCACTCAATTTCACACTCTTGTGGTTTGGTTAAATTTTC
This sequence comes from Mytilus coruscus, assembly GCA_017311375.1. Classification (NCBI taxonomy): domain Eukaryota; kingdom Metazoa; phylum Mollusca; class Bivalvia; order Mytilida; family Mytilidae; genus Mytilus; species Mytilus coruscus. Next base: position 25,462,323 of record CM029600.1, read on the forward strand.
AGAATGAATTCTGTTCATCCATTACAATATTAGGTACATGAATTTATTGCAATGAACCAATTCAAAATGCAAACGACAGTTCTAACTGATATAGCTAAAACATTTTTTTTTGTAATCATATACAGCTTTTGGAAAAAAATGTTTCATTTCATAAATTCTCTAAGTGAAATTACTTTGTAAACAATACACACTTTTTCTTCGAATTTTTTTTGTATAAATAGACCAGTAAAAGATTTAATTCCAAAAATTACCTTCTAACTCATGAATGGAACATATTGAGGACACTTATCAGGATTAAACTTTATACATGTTATTTCCTGACTTTGAAACTGCTTCGGTGGTACCATGGTAGCGTGTTCGCCTCGAGTGCGGGAGGTTGTGGGTTCCAACAATGGCTGGGTCAAACCAAAGACTTCAAAATTGATATTTGCTTCTTCTCCACTAAGCACGCAGCATTAAGGAGCAAGAGCAAAGACTGTTCAGCTTGGAGTCAAAATAATGTGTCCGGTAATGTGTTCCTGTAGACTATTACCTTGTGAACAAGCATGTTAAAAATCTGTCTCAGTGTGTTGGTCTAGTACAAAGCAGGGTTAATATTCATATGACATTAACATGTTCTCATCCTGAATATGCATATTAATTTGCCCCTGGATGTTAAGCAGCTATCCATCATCATGTTCCTGACTTTGAATGAAGATAGCATATAAAAGATATCCTACCATGATTATGTTCATAACCTTACTGTCAAAATCAATATAAAACAACTAAAAAAAACAAGATTATGTGTCCATAGAAACCATGCCTCCCTCACACTATAACATTTTTCATGTTCAGTGATTGAGGAACCCTTATTTGGCTATAACATTTTTCATGTTCAGTGATTCATTCATAACATAATGATGATGAGGAACCCTTATTTGGCTATTAAATTCAAGTTGATGTGACCTCAACTTCATAGTAAACTACCATGAACCAGAATTTTAACTCGATAAATGACAGACTACTGGAAAAAATTATGCCTGCCTTTCCACGCTATCATAAATATAAATGATCTATAGAACGAGGCCTGGAAAATACTTGATATAAAAACTGCATTTATTAATTATTCTCAACTCATAACTTTAATTCTTGAACAATCAAAGTTTAAGACAACCCATAAAAATTGTTAAATAGAAAAACTGAATCCCTAATGTTATGAACTACCTACCTGAGATCGACAACTTAAAGCATTAAACATATCAAAGAATACAAAACATGTAAATGTCATCGTTGTGTCTCGTGGTGTTATTTTATTGTCACTCAACTGAAAAATAGTTAATCTTATGATTAATACATTTGCATCATCATCTCAGACAGAGGTATAAGTGATAGTTTTTTTTATACCTCAGAAAAGTCATTTTCTTCTTCAGATAAATAAAGTTTGTTTACAGGAAAATTACATATAAAAAATCTTCTCATACTTTCAGTTTCTTGGTTGAGTTTGTTCATAACTTATCTCAGCTCTGAACAACATATAATTTAGTCACTTGATTATAGTTGACTGCTGTATTGCTGTTTTTTGTAAAATTTGTATGGCCTAGTACAGTCTCATTGATATTTATAGAATAACTAATCCAAAAATCAAATATGAAAAATATTCATTGAGTGACAGCCTGATTTATGTACAAAACAATAAACGAAAAACAAATTTGATATACTGCAACAAACAACAAACAACACACACTGAAATACAGGCTCTTGACTTTGGGCAGCTTAGTTAAATTTTCATTCAAAGTTGGACATAATTCATTTTTCTAAACAAAAATATCTTAAATGAAGAAGTTCAAAGATTAAAGTATTTATTTTGGAAATGATGTCTCTTAGCATTCACTAATAACATTAATTGGATTGCACACTTCACAATTTTAATTGCTCTACAACAGCATAATGTGAGAGGGTTAAAACTATAAGATATTATTATAACACTGCAACAATTTATTGCTTCTCTAATACCCTTCTTTTTATAGAATAGCCAGACATTATGGATCTCATAAGATATTCAAGTTAGTTCAAACCTGAAACATGTCAATATGCCTGTCTAGAGTCCGGATCCTCATCAATGGTTGCCTTTAGTTATACATGGTGGTCTCTGTTATTTACAACTTGTCTTAACCTTCAGCAACATAGAACTTGACACTGTATAGATACTTGTCTATTGTGGAAAACTGTATGTCAACCTCTAGATATTATTTGTGGCTTTCTGTGTCCTGGGTTGCTGCCTCAATGACACCCATACCATGTCTGCTTTAATTTATATGAATTTTTTTTGCCTTGTATTTTCAGTAGCAAACAGTTATATATAGTTCCTGATTGTGCAAAAATAAACTAAATTTCAGTTGAAAGTCATTTTTGGTGGTGATTGTTTACTTTTCCCTGCTTAATTCCATTCCTATGTAACTGACTTACTTCTCTCCAGAATACCCAGAGTGTTCCTGAGACTATTATAGTAGCAGATATAAGTATATTAACAATCAGACTTCTTGTAATTATAGGATCTTTGACCTTTCTTGGGGGTCTTTTGATTACATCATGGTCCACTGGTTCTACACCAAGGCTAGAGTATAAACAAAACCATAAAACTGTAAATACTTTAATGCTGTATTAAATAACAGTATTAAATTTCACAAAAACAAATGTATTCCAAAATCAGCATTATTGGTAAAAAAACTTGATTCCTGTAATATTTATTACCTGATAGCCTACCCAGTAAGTACAATAAGGCATATATTTATTTATACTAAGAATATTGAAACTCAATTAATATCTATTTGAAATAATTAAATTTTAAGAGTAAGAAGCCTTAATAGCACATACTTCTCCATTCATTACATCAACTGCTTATATTTTTTAATTTAGTGAAACTTTTGAAATCAGGTCATATCTGTTACTCTGAATATTGTTTGATGACAAATTTTACACCATACTACTTTTATAAATCTTTTATACCTTTTTCTTCTGTGAAATTTTTTTTTTCTATAAATACATGACATACTATGAAAGTTACAATCAAAAATGCAATCTTTATGGATTTGTAGCAGAAATTGTTTGTATTTTTTGTGTTGGGAACTGTTTTTTTATTTTTTGTGTTGGGAACTGTTTTTTATTTTTTGTGTTGGGAACTGTTTTTTTATTTTTTGTGTTGGGAACTGTTTTTTATTTTTTGTGTTGGGAACTGTTTTTTATTTTTTGTGTTGGGAACTGTTTTTTTATTTGTTTTGTTTTGATGATGAAGACTGTAAAGTCTGCTAAAAATTTCAAATTTCAATTTCACTTGCTGTCTTCCATTTCTGAAGAAGCATTACCCATGCAAGTTTGTTGAATATCTTAACCTTTGACCAAATGACCTCAAAATCAAATGGTGTCTTTTTCACCCCAAGTTTCATCATCTACAAATGATTGGTCAAAGTCTGATTCATGGTTCAAAAGATGTTGTCAGTATTCAAAACTTTTCTTAAAATTGCAGTCTATTTATAGGCATTGATGTTGACCTTTGATTTTCTTACCCATAAATCAATATGGTCATGTTCTTTCCAGTAGGCATTTAAAAGGTAAGTTTGTTGAAGATTGGACATATGTTTGGTAAAGGTTCAAAACATATCCTATAAATTAAAATGTTGCCCCTATTCCAGTCTATCAATTTCTGCTGTGACCTTGACCTTTGACTTAGTGACCTCAATATCAACAGTGTCTACTTTACTCCATTGGGAATTATCAAGGCAAGTTTGGTAGAGCTTTTGTTTATGAACCAAGAGATATTGTCCAGAAAACCTAATGTGGATGCTCAGACAATATTCATCATATATTATACTTGTTGATGATTGACAGAGTTTAATTACTTCAAATGTTAACACAACGCATTTTCCATTTCACCATTGTTAATGTCACTATATGTTTTATTAACGTTGATCTTTATTGTGTAATACGTTATTATTTTAATTACTAATAATTAATTAATAATGTGTTTTTCGTTAACTAATTTGTCAATACAAACCTCTGTGCAGGTGGTCCATCCATTATTATATTAATCCATAATATCTGCATAGCATTCAATGGATTAGGTAACTTGAACACAGTACACACTGCTATCAAAGACAAAGCTGCTATACTCCTGTCAAAATCAAAGTTTTCAATAAATTCAAACATTTTGCAATAAGGATTCATCACTGAAGATGAAACATAATGACAACGTAAGAAAGCCACAAAACTGAATTTAATATCTTTTAATATTTAAAAAAAATCAATGAAGACTGTCAGATTTTCATTTTTCTTATTATCATCTATACTGAAACTTATGTTTTGCAAATTCTTTTTCAAACCTTCCGTTCCAAATATTTCCATGTAGTCTAGAAATAACAAATATACTTACGTGCTGAGCTGAAATCGGACAAAGTTTCTTATATTATAAAATATAGATTTTCCTTCCTCAATTGCTGACCTAAAATGAAAGAATATTTGTTTTCTGAAAACAGTGTAATCAAACTAAGTATAGAGTTAGAAATTTCAGGAAGAAGCTTGTCTGAACTTTAACCTCAGTTGATCATTTCCATTTGTTTTTAAAGTATATATAATTTAAATACATCACAAAAACATTACATTGTTCTTTATTGTTTTTACTATTCTGAAAAATTTTATTTACCATTGCATGTTGAAGATTTGAAATATATAAATTCCTGCATTAAAATTACTGTGTAGACACTTGTTTTAACCTTCACTGTTAAATATATGTATAGCACCTTTATCTTGTTATCTTTTTTCAAAATTATTCATGCACACACCCAAAAGTGACAGAATAGTCAACCTGATGAAGGTGGTCACTCAGCAGTAGAAGAAGAATGGTGATAAGACCTTTGAGTGGCATACTTAATTTATAATATAAAATAAATAGTACTTACATACATATATTTTATACTGTTTCACATATTTCCTATTGACATACAAAAACTCTACAACCAACAGATATATCTAATAAGATACTTACAATGTCACAGAAAAATCATCATCCACGAGTATCATGTCTGCTGCCTCTTTAGATACATCTGTCCCTGAACCAACAGCTATACCAATATCAGCACTTCTCAGAGCTACAGAATCATTGACACCATCACCTGTCATACCAACAACATGACCATTTCGTTTTAATGCCTGAAAAATATCAGAATTATCTCCCCTATTACAATTCATTTTTCATTTAAAATTTCATTTCAATTAAAATACAGATCTATCATGAACTAATCCAATCAATAATTGGAAAAGTGTGGAAAACAGATACTAATAAACATCTTGCTTTTAACAAAAAATAATCATTAAGACTGTAATGCTACATCTAAACCACTGAACCATAAAATGAAGTTAAGGTCAAATAACACCTGCCATACTGTTATGTACTTCTCAAAATAAAAAAGATGTTGCACACATTGTTGTGCTTAGCATCTACTCACTCCTATTTTAAATAGTCTTTTAAGTAATTTGTGTTGTCGGGTTGCTGCTTCATTGATGCATATCCCACATTTCCTTTATTACAGTATTATTGGGTAGTTTTATAAATTTTGCCTACAACATTCCATCTAAATACTAAGGACCTCTCAAAATGTTCTGATATGTGAAAAGTGTTTGGCTTTGTTCAATCATTCTCAGTTTCAACTAGATATCATTTATTATGAATGTTTTAACCAAATGCTTATGATCTAAAATTGAGATAGTACTACACAGAGATATACAATCTATGTTGAATGTTTGAATCAAATACATTTGACTTGAAAAGGAAAAAGCACACAGATATCTTATATGACTATGAAAAGATCATTGCAATTTTACATACCCCAACAATTTTATTTTTATTTTTAGGCGTTGTCCTATATAAAACAGTAACACTATCTATAACCCTGGACAATTCATCAGCATCCATGTTCTCTATTTCTTTACCAGACAAACATCTGTTTCCAGCATTATACAACCCTAGTCTAGCAGCTGAAATAAAATTAAATACTAAGAATGAAAGAAATCTTTGCATTTCAACAATACTACTGCTAGTATTACATTTGGATGAAAGTTAACATACAATATAAGACATGCTATCATATGTTGAATTAGGTTTCTAATTATTTTTTTACGAGGAGAAATATAACACGAATATAAATTGTCAGTAATACGTAAAACATGGATCTTCCATTATATAAATACATCAAGAAAATGATGATAATCACTAAAATAAATTTGAAGAATTTTTCAAGGCTTGCTTTCCCTTGTGTTAGTGAAAAAAATAATTCACTTTCCCAGCTAAAATCTCATTATCCCTGTGTGAAGCCCACGAAGCTGGCTGAACGTGCTGGGGGGGAATGCCCCTCCAAAAGAAAATTTTGAAACTTTAAAATCCTGCATTCTGAGCATACCTGGAGGTGATTTAGATGCTTGGGGAAATGTTTATTTTGTCTCATTTCATGATTTGTATTGTTGTTTTCAATCCAATTCAGTAAAAAATTCATTTACAGAACTTTTATATCATTTTTTATCTTAGTCTAAGATTTTCTTCAAGAGTTCACCTTTCAATTTCATAAATATTAAAAAAAGAATGATATATCATATGATGGAAGTGTTTGAGATAGGTGTCAACATCCCTTTAAAATATTTAGAAATAGCCTTGAATATTTCAAAGGAACAGTGTTTTTATTGCTGTTCTTCATCTTGACAATTACTTTCGAACAAGGAATTGAATCACTCACATTTTCAACAAAAACAAAGCTCATAGTACTACCTTTTGATGGTCAATTCAAATGGCATCTTATGTGGCATTGTGATATGACATTCCCAAATATTCTCAAATACTACAAGAACCTTTCCATTTATATCAAACTTTCTTTTGCCCGAAGAAGCAAAATAGTTTAACAAGCTCATATCTGAGCATCCAGCGTCAACCGCACAACCACAACTGTTACCCTACGAAACACTGTATGTGAAATAATGAACGTAAAAGCTATCATTAACCAGTGCAGAAATTAACTGGTTTACGAGAGCATTGCTCCTGAACTGGTTAAACGTATTTTACATCCGGTAACAGTTGATCTATGTGATTACCGAAGGATACCAACAGGCTTCATAAAGTGGTAAACTTTATTAACCGCAAAAAAGAACTATCCCGACGAGAAATACCGATTATAACACGACTTTATTGTGCAAAATTTCACTTTCCTCAGAAAACTGGAAATGGGTATTTTCATGCTCTGAAATTGCCACAAAGTCACCTATGAAAGGCTGAACGTGAAATAAAGTATCTGGGAAAATAAGAAAGTTTGCTGTACTCATTGGCCTACACAAACATGGTTATGTTAATGAAATTAATGTACCGTACCTGTACTTGAACTTCATGTACATGTAGAAATTTATGTTTTTTTAATGAGTTTTTTTTATTGTAATCTGTATCTTTTGTTTGTTTGTTGGTTGTCAAAGATAATAAGAAGGAGGAAGAACTATCTTCAATTTCCCTGAAAAAGTGTTAAAATCATTTACATTCACAATTCAATTTGAAAAATTTAGGTCCGCATATCTCTTTCAATTTACATTCACCATATACTATCTTAATAAATAAATCAATTTCAAAGAAGATGATTGATTGATTGATGTTTGATTTGTGTCCAGTGACAAATATTTCATGCATGTTCAGGATAAGATCAAATTAACAATTAATACAATAAGTAGGTCCTGCAATAGGGTTGGACCACAGTGAAGGATGGGAAATTCAATGCGTCGCCAGTAAACTTAATTTGCGACCATCAAATCACCAATTGATGCCGTCAGAGCTTAAAATACAATACAGTTATCTCCTAAATGCCACTGTAAAATGAGGGTATATTGGATACAGACAGAAATTAACTCCTTGCAACAGGCCACCTACAGACACTCAAAGATTGGTGAAAGGGTTCTTTCAGGTGCAGAGAGTGTGTCAATCAATTTACACGAGGCATCTGATTTAACGTCCCCATTATGATTGGCTGTGAATTTATACATCTGTCACAGCCAAATAGACACCCCACTTTGCAAAGGATTTAACTGTCAGTCAGAAGAAGAAAGGATGATCATATTTTGATACCCCAGTCAACCCTTGGGGTTTTAAATTTATGGACTATGATTTAATAATCACAAATCATACCAATAGCTTTAGCTGTTTCTTCTGCATCACCGGTCAACATCTTGACAGCCACGCCCCCTGATATTAACTCTTCAATGGCTTGCTTTACTCCAGCTCTAGGTGGATCAATGATACCAACCATACCAACAAACACCAAGTTGTTCATACTGGGTCCATAAGCCATGGCTAATACTGTAAGTAGTTTACAATTAGCAATTACAAAATGTATTAATATTCATTTTCTAAAAAATACAATTTTTAAAGTACCGGTAATCAAAAAGACGTGTTCTAACAGAATGACTGATGACAAAAATAGACTATATTATATCTACATTCTTGTCCTTGATCTCTGGTTGTCTCATTGGCAACCATACAACATCTCCATATTTTATATAATTTCATCTCAATTCTTGAATAGCATCTGGTTGAAAATCTTCTTTAAATACCCTACTTTGATTTCATCACTTTCAATGTAATCAGATTGATACTTAGGACTAAATACAATCTGAAATCCACATTTCTACGCAAAATAAACAGTTTATAAATCATGCAATAAAATAAATGACTCAGCTTCCACAGACAATAAAGACCAAGCACAGTTAGGCTATTTTTTGTAAACCCATTTCAGTCTTCATATGCCAATATATTCAGCTTTCAAAACTGTCTGCCTATATCATATCAGATAAGGTTAATGGAATGTTGTACACTGAAACATTGATATCCTTCTATTACCTCTCAAACCAGAACTCCCCATGACTGATGCCTCATGGTTGTATTCAAGGATACGTTTTTCTGTTAATGTTTCCAAATTTCCTTGGTTGTAAAATTTACTGCAATTATTTAGAATTCTTTCCAGGGCTCCTTTCACAAAGAACATGTACTCTTTTGTCTAAAATAACATTAACACAATAATCTGTTATTTAAAACAAATAAAATATAAGGTATATCAGGGGTTTAAACTTTTTTTTTATTGCAAATAGCTGCAAATGATTGGTCTAGTTTTCACTAATATTAGCTAAATAAATGCAGAACCAGCATTTATTTGCAAGATTTTTCATTGCAAGAAAAAACAAAAATAGATTTTACGGTAACATAATTTTCACAAAAAAAAAATGTTCACTGATTCAAAAATTTAAAACTATGGTATATCAGGAAAACAACTTACACAATTCATTTTCATAAAGGAATTACAACCTATTTTGTTGTGCATATTGGATTGTAACAGTATCCTTGGGTTCCACATTTAAATACAAGATATACTGTCATTTCACATAGTATTAATTTTGGATTCAGTTTGAAAAATCAGCTGGTTTTCTGTTTCATTTAAGGAGCTTACAAAGAATGAGAAATACAAATGGGTTTAACTCCAAGGTAGTGGAAAATATCAAATTTTAAAATCACAGGGAAAAGAAGAAAAACATATGAACTGAAGAAAATAAGAAAGGACTGTCATATATATATTTCTGATTACTGGCACTTTCAATGATGAATAATTTTATGGTCCAAAGTCTTCAAATTGTATGACAATCTTTCAAAATTCCTTTTGCTAAAACTAAATAATAATGGTTTAATGAAACCCAGACAGATGCAAAGGTAGAGGAAAAGCCACTAGGAAATAGTGAAATTGCACATCAATATATCTGTGGAAATTAATAGGTTTGAGGTATGTAATGAAGCTAAAGAAGGAAGTTCACTACACTACAATCAAATTTAACAAGAACAAAAGATAACAACCCTGGAATTAATTCGATATATAAAAGAAAAATGTCAAAATGTTTAGACAAATGATAACAATGACAATGTAAACCCAATTCAATGACACATTCTGTTATTGTTCTATAATTAATTGACTAAATTTTTAACTAATTTTTTTTCAGTTTTGTCTATTTTCGGTCATTTAAAAATTAACTAAATAAACTGTTAACACAGAGGGACATGTCTTGCATGTGCAACCCAATCAAAAACATTAACTTTAGCTTCTGCGAATAATTTTGATACAAGACATACAACAAAGAGACTAAGAGTTGACCAGCAATGAAGATCTACTGGGACCTGCATGCTAATATATGTGCAACATTATAAACTTCTCTTTGAAGATAAATAATATCTATATATTGTCCTAAAGTTTCTCTTCTAAGAGGTACTTTTATATGGAAGAGTAAAACATTATGTATCTTAAATCATCCAAAGTTAAAAATTGCAGCAATTAGTTTCATGAAAAAGTAATGTATGTCATAACAAAATCGTTTCATTTACAATAGAAAAACTCTCTATAGTACACTAGCATGCAAGTGTTGTTTACTGAGATACTATTCAGAGACAGTTTATCAACTCAACACCAAAGCATGGCTTTCCATTAAACTGATTAAAGAAGAAATGAACAAGTTTGTTAAAATAAACTGTTATCACAGAGATATGTCTCGCCTTTTTGTAATTTTGATAATGCAAATGTTGAAATTAAAATAGCAATACTTTAACATGTAAGTTATGCAAATATTCAAAGTTGATGAACCATCACTGACGGTACATGGCTAAACAATCTCCATGGAATGAGATGTGCCAATGCTAATACAACTGCATACCATATACCATTGACTTATTATAAGTCCTTCTCTTTAAACAAACCTAAGCACAAACATTAACTTGTAAACTATGTAAAAATTTCAAAGTCAATGAACCATGATCAGGGGTGGGGCTATATAATCTCCATGGAAACAATACTTGCAAATGCCAATAAATTTGCATACCAAATATCATTGACTTAACATTAGCAGTTCATCTTAAACTGATCTAATCACAACCTAATACATGTAAAGTAAGCAAAAGTTTCAAAGTAAATAGACCATGACTGAGGGGGCGGGGCCAAATATTCTCCATGGAAATGAGATGTGCAAATGCTTATACAACTGAACACCAATTAACATTGGCCTACCACTAATGGTTCCCCTTGAACTGACCTAATCACAAACTAATACATGTTAACTTAGCAAAATTTTCAAAGTCTATAGACCTTGACTAAGGGGGCGGAGCCAAATAATCTCCATGGAAATGAGATATGCCAATGCTTATACAACTGCATTCCAAATATCATTGACCTACCACTAGTGGTTCCCCATAAATTGACCTAATCACAAACTAATACATGTAAACTATGAAAAGTTTCAAAGTCAATAGACCTTGACTGAGGGGGCGGGGCCAAATAATCTCCATGGTAATGAGATGTGCCAATGCTAATACAACTGCATACCAAATATCATTGACCTACCACTAGTGGTTCACCATGAACTAGACCTAATCACAAACTAATACATTGTTGATGCCGCCGCCGCCGCCGGAAACAGCATACCTATGTCTCGCTTTTTGACTCCGTCAAGGCGAGACAAAAACAACTGAATGACATAATGGTATAGTACAGATATTCCAAATGACCACTTGCCTAAATGTTCTTACTAATAATCTGATGCATGCAGAGTTTTTGACAGAATTTAGTATCTTAAATTTGTATTTTCAAAGAAATTGGTAAAAAACTAATAAAAATGTTTAACTAAAAATCTAGGATGAAATTAGATACTTGAAATTTTCTCTGTTTCTAACTGTTTACTGTCCAGTAACATAAATACATATCTGTAAACCAACTGATTTTCAAGGGCGATTTTTTTCAATAAAGTAGAAAAATTATGCGAATATTTAGTAGATGCAATATGTCAAATCTTAATCCTCCCTTATATGAATATACTAACAAAGTTAGAAAATCTTGATAATAAAATGTCTCAAAATCGGCTGGAAAGAGATAATCAGAAACAAAAGTATCCATTCAAATTAGTTGGTTTACAGTATATAATCTATATAATAATTAAGTAATATCATGCAAATTGATGTTAGATTCCCTATAGAACATGTCACAGTGCATGCAGACAACAAGTGCAGAAAGGTAAAAAATTAAACCCATACCTCTATACCATGCTACAAGCACAGCATAATTGTGCATTAAAAACTGATCAAATGTTTTATTTTCAATTAATAAGAGACTCCAAGACTACGAAGCTTGTATCACACCTAGTAAAAGTATATTTAATTACTTTACTTCATATTGATTCAATAAAGGATATTATCATGTAACGGCACTTTCACTAAACAAATTATCAGTCATGCTTAATTTTCTTAGTTTAACAACCAGCCCTTTACAGGAGTTTTTCAAATTCTTTTCAAGTTTGTTTATTTTAATTTTTTTTAATTTTAGTATGTGCCATCACTGTTTGCCATCAATCATTGTTGAAAAGCAGTTTAAAATATCAAATATTTCCATAGCAACTAGCCCTTTAGAAGGATTCTACAAATAAAATTTCATTATTTTGGTCAAATTCTCTATTTTCAGTAATAGTTATATCCCATTCTAAGATGGACAGAATGACCTTTTTCGGGACATCAGGATTAGGTCTATTTTGGGGGAATTCTGGATTTACACTTGTTGAGACTAAGGAATTAGTGATTAAGTTTTCAGGATTCTGGAAAGAATGCTTTATTCTTTATTTTTCCAACAATTTCGGGATGACATCCATCATTTTCATAATTGTAAAGGAGGTCAAGAGATCAACAATTCTTATTTGCCCAAAGAATGATGGTGACTTGCTTGTAGATTTTTTCACTTATTTTTTGGAAGACTTTACCTGTATGTTCTATTCACAGTAATGGATGTCATCTTCATTAGTTGTCAAGTTTGACAAAAAGAATATTTTTAGGGAATGCTCAGTGAATGGTTTAAAGATGGCTGATATTTACCTTAAAGTCTCAGAGTAAAGTTAAAGATATACAAATAAGATTTTGAAAGAACAATCGTTACCTATAGAAAATGTCAAATCAATGCTTGTCTTACTTTTCATCATATGTCGGAAAAATTGAAATTTTGATCAAAAATGTCTTGGAAAAATGTATTTCTTTTTTGAATTTCAAATAAACTTGGATTAGCAAAAATTAAAAGGTATTGGGGTGTGCAATATTTCATGCCATTTGAATATAAATAACATGCATTTACTAAATAGATAACTGAAATTTTCAGCACAATAACAATATATTTATCTCAAAGTTAATCTAAAATTACATTTAATACTTTCAATAGTTGCCTTGTTCCCCAAATTGTCTTCTTAAAATCATTCATAGTTGTTATGATAAATTGAGATACCTTCATATAAAGTTATATTATTTGTTGGTTACACAGAGTAGAAAAACTGAACTGACATCAACATTTACAAATATACCGAGTATGATTTGCAAGGTTACAAGACTTTCTTTCTCTCTAAGATGCAATTAATTAACAATAAACATGATTAACATTACTGTAGGTCAATAATTTCAAGAATTTAATTCAGATGCAAAAAATTCACCAAACCCTTAAATCTAGGACTGATTGGCATCATTTGGCCATAAAATTTGACAGACTCCTAGATAGTTTCAAGAATCAAATTTATATGACCATATATTTCATTCATTACAAATGTACCTAAAGTTGATGTAAAACTCCTGAAGTCAATGTAGCCTAAAGAAATGACTATGATAAGAAGCTATTCAGATTCTCCAGGATACATACCATTAACAAACTACATTACCAAGTCACTTAACATTTATAAGAGCATATTGATGTAAAACTTAACTAAAATTAATGAAACATATAAAACAATGCAGTTCAAAATGACTTGCTTAGATGGAGAGAAAGTTTCCCAGTTGTATCCTTATACAGTATTACTAACTTCATTTCACAGCTTACCAACACCTAAAGCCTTCCCATACTAAGTTATATGACGGTAAGTCACTTAGAATCTGAGAGCTCAACTCTGAAGTAATACACAATTAAGCTCAATAAAGCATGAAATGTTGGTCAGGGTAACCTGCTTTACTTTAAATGCTGTTTAACTGTCCCAAATGCTTTAGAATAAAAATTTACATAAATGTAGACCACATAATGTTTAAGATATCTCATGAAACTGAATGAAGAAAAACACAATTAAATTCTATGGTGCATGGTTTGATTCTCCTAGATCCATCTGCACAAAAATGGTTACGGAGCAATTAGTTTATTAGATCATGGTACAGATGTGGACATGCACATGTGGCAAGATCAAATATCATCAAATGCAAGGAGTAGAAAATGAACAAGGATGTAATAAAAATCTTAATTTGAAGAAAAAGACAGACAAGACCTAGCCAAAAAAAGTTAAGAAAAACACTGATCAACAAAACATTTAGTTGACAATCAAGTGTAAATATAAAATTTTTAGAAAATGATGTGCCTGATATTTAAATAAATAGTTTGATAATAATATCAAAGAATGAGGAACCCTGTAACCTGACTATTTGAGTCAATTTACACTTATAACAATCCAACAGACTTATACTGACCTCAGGCTTTGTTCTTGGTCAATACATATACCAAAATATATTAATTGAGATGATTTCAGATAAAATCTTTAAATCTGCCATTACAATGTATTTTGTTTATCAATATTGCCACGATCAATCTATAGTCATGTTTCAACTGTCAATGCGTAATATTTTTGTTTTTCCTCACGAGCTGGTAGTATGATGTTACAGAAAATATCAGGCAGCAAAATCAAAGGCAAAAAATGTTCAAGTTACCGATAAAAATTTATTAAGTCCTTACATCACCATGAACTTTAAATTTTATAAGACAAGTCAATGTGTACAGAAATATAGAAACTCTTACCTCTCCATATTTAGGTGTACACTTAACTGCCATAAACTTGGTGTCAGAGTTAAATGGCATTTCTTCGAGTCTTAAATACAAGTCACGTATATGATGGATATTCAGCTGAAATAAGTAAAAATATAAGGAGGTGAAAAAGGTACTTAAAGAGAGACAATCCAATTAAATCCAATTAAATCACTAAATTACAAAATATTCAAAAAAATGTATTATATATGGAATTTATTCTATCTTTCAACAGAATCATTAAAAGAAACTTTTCTGTGTTAAATTTGTTATAGTTAAAGCACTGTAAAAGGTTATTATCTGAATTAAGAGTAATGCATAAAAAATATTTGGCAAAGATCCCTTAGCTTCCATTACATTTTGATTTAAATAATTACCTTTTACAGTGCTGTATGAATTATAATGAGATGTGGGGTATACCTCAGTAAGACAGCAACCAAGAGACAAAAATAACCATAAAACATGTAGAGTTTATTATACAATATACAGGTGTCTAAACAATGTGTCAAGCTCTAAATCGTCAAACACCCACGAAGACTGCAATATAACTCAAGTAATCATATACCGTACACTCATTCCTGACGAAAATGGATAATGACCTCAGTTCATGTTCCTTTGCCCTTATACTATAAGTTCAAGTATTCCAGTATATCTGTGAACAAAGTTGGCTGGTATTGCTTCAATTATGGCCCAACCAATCCCTTTAGCAGTTCCAAAGGTTATATAATTGATCCTTAAAACAAATACAACCTACCTTCCATGCAGCAGCTATTAGTGCTCCCTCTGTTGGCTGTCCATGTAAACCCTCAGGTAAAATCTCAGCATCGTTACAGATTACACCTACTTCAATCACCTTACTAATGGAAGAGTGTGAATGTTCAGTTACAACCTCTCCATTGCAGATCACCTCTCCAACAGCAGTATAACCAACACCAGTCACCTGAAATCAAAATAGATATCAATGAACCTGTCGAATAATGGAAAGATTTGACAGAAACTGCAACAAAATCAAATCCGTAACTGATTTACTATACACTGGCAAATTTTTAATTTTTATAATATTAGAATGAAGATTTTTCAATATATGTTGATCTATTAACAATTCTATGGTTTGACAACTGTTGTAAATAATAGTTTCTAGGCCTGCTGAAATATTAAATCTACAATCATGTTCTATAACTGTTTAAAGTTTCATCAATATCTATCCAGTTTATTTGGAGTCGTGCTTTCAGGGCACATGAACAGACAGACTGACAGGTTGATTACTATATACCCCCTAAAAAAACAACTATACTTGTCCCCAGATATATATATAATTACATTATTATGTTGATAGCTTTATTGCACCAATTCCTCCCTACCCAGCTAGTCAGAAGATCTAACACTATTTCAATAAGTACCATTTATTATGATCATACAAACTTTATTTTTTTCACATCCAAAACAATGCTATATAACTTTCTGTGGAGTCATTTTTTCCTGTTCCTTCAATTCAGTAATTCTCCCATACCAAGCAAGGATTTTGCTGTTCAAAGTAATTTTTGATTTTGAATTACCTCTGCACGACTACCATCAGCTCCATAGATCCTAGTAACAGTCATTTCATTCTTAGTCAGTGTTCCTGTCTTATCAGAGCATATTACTGTAGCACAGCCTGTAATTAAAGTTAGCAAGAAGAAGATCCTATCAGAGCATATTACTGTAGCACAACCTGTAATTAAAGTTAGCAAGTAGAAAGATCTTATCAGAGCATATTACTGTAGCACAGCCTGTAATTAAAGTTAGCAAGAGGAAGATTTAATCAGAGCATATTACCGTAGCACAGCCTGTAATTAAAGTTAGCAAGAGGAAGATCTTATCAGAGCATATTACTGTAGCACAGCCTGTAATTAAAGTTAGCAAATAGAAAGATCTTATCAGATCATATTACTGTAGCACAGCCTGTAATTAAAGTTAGCAAGAGGAAGATCTTATCAGAGCATATTACTGTAGCACAGCCTGTAATTAAAGTTAGCAAGTAGAAAGATCTTATCAGATCATATTACTGTAGCACTGCCTGTAATTAAAGTTAGCAAGAGGAAGATCTTATCAGAGCATATTACTGTAGCACAGCCTGTAATTAAAGTTAGCAAGAGGAAGATCTTATCAGATCATAATTACTGTAGCACAGCCTGTAATTAAAGTTAGCAAGAAGGAAGATCTTAAGAACATTTAAATCATTTATTTTGATAACACTGTAGCACATACTGTTGTCCAGATACGTTCGAAATTTCATGATCTATTTTCTTTCCATTACATGAACATCATTTATTTATTCTTTCAATTGTCTAATAAGTACAATTTCTTTTAAAAATTTTAAATGACCTGAATTAATATTGATGATACATCTTATTCCAACTCATTAATATGATAAATAGATCAGAGCATGTATTAAGTGGTTGTCCTTGGTTGGTCTTATTCCAACTCATTAATGTGATAAATAGATCAGAGAACTCATTAATGTGATAAATAGATCAGAGAATGTATTCAGTGGTTGTCCTAAGTTGGTCTTATTCCAACTCATTAATGTGATAAATAGATCAGAGCATGTATTCAGTGGTTGTCCTAAGTTGGTCTTATTCCAACTCATTAATGTGATAAATAGATCAGAACATGTATTCAGTGGTTGTCCTTGGTTGGTCTTATTCAGACTCATTAATGTGATAAATCGATCAGAGCATGTATTCAGTGGTTGTCCTTGGTTGGTCTTATTCCAACTCATTAATGTGATAAATAGATCAGAGCATGTATTCAGTGGTTGTCCTTGGTTGGTCTTATTCCAACTCATTAATGTGATAAATAGATCAGAGCATGTATTCAGTGGTCGTCCTTGGTTGGTCTTATTCAAACTCATTAATGTGATAAATAGATCAGAGCATGTATTCAGTGGTTGTCCTAAGTTGGTCTTATTCCAACTCATTAATGTGATAAATAGATCAGAGCATGTATTCAGTGGTTGTCCTTGGTTGGTCTTATTCAAACTCATTAATGTGATAAATAGATCAGAGCATGTTTTCAGTGGTTGTCCTTGGTTGGTCTTATTCCAACTGAATAATGTTGATAAATAGATCAGAGCATGTATTCAGTGGTTGCTTGGTTGCTGTCTATCATAGTTGTTTTTCGTTTATTGTTTTGAACAACAATCAGGCTGTTGATTTTCTTGTTTGAATTGTTTTACATGTTGTCATGTCAAGGCTTTTTATATCTTACTATACAGTATGGTTTTTGCTCATTGTTAAAGGTCATATGGTGACTTATAGTTACATCTATGTCATTTGGTCTCTGGTGGATTGTTGTCTCATTGACAATCACACCTTTTTTTTCATACAGAGTAATTAAATCTACAGAATATTAAAATAAAATAATACATTTTAAACTGGAACATATGAAGTAATACAAAATTAGAATGATATACAAATCTTGGAAGAACTATGTAATACAAAAGGAGAATGAAATACAGATCAAATTCTGCATGCGATATGCTAATTTGCTTGTTATTCAATATTTGTTATAGAAATGGACTTGTACCTAATGTTTCAACAACTGGTAATTTCTTGACTATAGCTTTTCTTTTAGCCATTCTCATTACACCAAGAGCAAGAGTAACAGTCACCACAATCGGCAAGCCCTCGGGTATAGCAGCTACAGCTAAACTGAAACAGACAAATGATGTCTCATTTGACAGATAGGTAAAGTTAATATCATAATAACTGGTAAGCTTTCTGGCATTGCAATCAGACTTAACCTGCATTGAAAATATTTATGCAGCATAAAGTGTTAAACTGACTGTAACAAGCATTCTGAGAGTATTGCATGGCAATACATAGTCCCCTACTGGGTAAAAATTCATTATACTGGAACAAAATGCTAACTTGTTCTATAACTTGTCATGGTGTAAACAAAAAGAAAATATCAAGTCAATATCTTCAAGCATGACTAAAAACAGTGTGGAAAACTGAATATATAAGTGAATTTTTTCAAGTCCAAGGACCATAACTCTGCACAAAATTATCAGACCGAAACAAAAATTTTGAACTTAATCTGTAACTTGTCATGATAAAACTATATACCAATTGTCAATCAATATCTTCAAGCATGATGAAAAGTGTGGAAAACCTATAACACTCTAACATCAGATATGATTAATAGTTCTCTAAAATTAGATATGATGTAATACAATGTATATCTATTTTCAAATTACAATCAAATATAATTAATAGTTCCAAATATTTTTCTTTCATTTGTCACAAACTAATATAGATTTGTAACTTATCTATAATGAAATATATACCTTAATAAAAATAGATTATTTTCTAATTAAAGGATTTCACTTAATATAAAAATATATATATATATTTATATACATGTAGCATTTAGAAAATAAGTTTATACAAAATAACATATAAACCTGCCACAAAATTCCTCAAACAATTTACCAAAGAATGTCTTTAAAAAAATGAGTTATCTCCCTTTGTACAGATTATATGGTTTAACATAGTACTCTAACATTAGTTATGGAGTTTTTTATGGACCATAACTCTGGACTAAATCATCAGACTGGAACAAAATTTGAACTTGATCCAAAACTTGTCATGATAAAACTATATACCAAATATCAAATCAATATCTTCAAGAACGAAGAAAAAAAGTGTGGAAAAATGTTGCTGGACTGACCAATGGACAGACGGACAGAGTGCAAACCTAAAGTCCCCTTCGACTTCGTCGGTAGGGGACTAATAATAACATCTTGCATTGAAACTAGTATATAAAATAATATACCCCTGGATCTAAGGTTAATAAATAAACGAAAATAATCTCAAATACCTTTAATAAGTTTTCAGATTAGACAAAGTATACTTAATTAGGCATTATTTCCATAATATTGTATGCACTTAGAAGACCCATTTAACTGCTTCTTAATATTGAAAAAATTATACCTGTAGTTTTTATTTTCCAGAGATTCAATCAATTGAAAATTTGTGAAATACATTGTATAACAATGGATATTCAAAACAAAAACACATTACTACATCAATCCAAGAAGAGGGTGACCTTATAAGAGATGACATTCAATGCAGTTTTGGAGGCATATATTCCCTGAGAATATTTCATTCCCTTTTTTATGATAATGAAAGAAATGTCCATGAACATCTATAGGATTAAATGCCTGACACTGATAGTAAACATTTCCAGTAAACCACGTCCTTGAAGCCATCAGAACAGCATTATAACACCAATTATACCTGACACGGATAGTAAACATTTCCAGTAAACCTCTTCCTTGAAGCCATCCTAACATCATTGTAACACCAAATATTACCTGACACTGATAGTAAACATTTCCAGTAAACCCCTTCCTTGAAGCCATCCTAACATCATTAAAAGAGTGCACACGCTGAAATGTCTCACCTTCTTTACTAATCATTGATATTATGTTGATAGTCCTAAATATAAAGCTTAATTACAACTGTCACATAAACTTAACATTAACCAAGAAAACTAAACATTGACCAATGAACCATGAAAATGAGGTCAAGGTCAGATGAACCATACCAGGCAGGCATGTACAGCTAATAATTCTTCCATACAACAAATATAGTTGACCTACTGCTTATAGTTTAAGAAAAACAGATCAAAACACAAAAACTTAACACTGAGCAATGAACCGTGAAAATGAGGTCAAGGTCAAATAAAACCTGCGCGACTGACATAAAGATCATAAAATATTTCCATACACCAAATATAGTTGACCTATTGCATATAGTATTAGAAAAAACTTAACTTTGACCACTGAACCATGAAAATGAGGTCAAGGTCAGATGACACCTGCCAGCTAGACATGTACACCTTATAATCATTCCATACACCAAATATAGTAGACCTATTGCATACAGTATAAGAAAACAGACCAAAACACAAAAACTTAACTATTACCACTAAACCATGAAAATGAGGTCAAGATCAGATGACACCTGCCAGTTGGACATGTACACCTTACAGTCCTTCCATACACCGAATATACTAGACCTATTGCTTATAGTATCTGAGATATGGACTTGACCACCAAAACTTAACCTTGTTCACTAATCCATGAAATGAGGTTGAGGTCAAGTGAAAACTGTCGGACGGGCATGAGGACCTTGCAAGGTACGCACATACCAAATATAGTTGTCCTATTACTTATAATAAGAGAGAATTTAACATTACAAAAAATCTTAACTTTTTTTTCAAATAGTCACTGAACCATGAAAATGAGGTCAAGGACATTGGACATGTGACTGACGGAAACTTCGTAACATGAGGCATCCATATACAAAGTATGAAGCATCCAGGTCTTCCACCTTCTAAAATATAAAGCTTTTAAGAAGTTAGCTAACGCCGCCGCCGCCGGATCACTATCCCTATGTCAAGCTTTCTGCGACAAAAGTCGCAGGCTCGACAATAACACCAATTATTACCTGACACTGATAGCAAACATTTCCAGTTAACCTCTTCCTTGAAGCCATCAGAACAGCATAACACCAATTATTACCTGACACTGATAGTAAACATTTCCAGTAAACCTCTTCCTTGAAGCCACCCTAAGAGCATTATCACACCAATTATTACCTGACACTGATAGGAAACATTTTCAGTAAACCTAGTCCTTGTAGCCACCCTAACAGCTTTATAACACCAATTATTACCCGAGCATGGCTCACACTACTTCAAAATCATAGGGAGAAGTGACTTCTCTTTTTGAAACTGGTAGGGAGAAGTGGTGAGATTTGAAAGAAAAGTGCTTGTTCGCTCGCGGCGCTACAATGTTTGGTTTTTACTATAATATAAAGGGCCATATGTATCCTTTTTTTTTATATAGGTGTTCAATTCATACCTGAGTCAATTAAAGTAACAGTTGTTTCAGTTTATGTCATAAATAGTCATTTATAGTTGCATAATTATATTAATCCTCTTGTCAAAATCTACCAACTAAATATCTAGCACTTAAAAGAACTATTTTATTTCATAAAGGAAAAGAAAGTATCACATATCAATTAAAATGCAATTAAAAAACTAATCTGTTTATCATCTTAATGAAATTCACTGTTTCTCAATAAAAAGATACATAAATTTAACAAAGTTAAGCAACTTTAATTAATATATTGAAACAATGCATTTACATGGAAATATATACATTTAGCAAGATCTAACCAAAAGTCTATTAATGCGTGTGGAATGTGTAATTTTCACTTTTGGGGTCATTATTCTTTTGTCAGCTGTTCAAATCAGGCGTCTGTAGTTATTATAGTAAGAATACAGATTTCTGTCATAGCTGGTCTGCTTCTGATGAATCCCGCCTCCGATCTGTGGTTCATACATATATTTCAATGGCGGACAAAGAAAATTTATGAAAATAAACAAAGTTTGACAAGCGATTTGTAAAGTAATATGACACTTATAATGCAATCAATGGATCAAACATTAACTAAATGCAATTTTGATCACTTTCTAATGAAGTAACAAACTTTATGTTGCTGAAAATCAGAATGTTTTGATATACATACGATCTCTTGTAACAAGTACCCGAAGTGACAGAAATACTTCATAAAAGTTGTTTATCTGAAATAACATATGACCAATCTGTAAAGTCAATACTTTCACATCTTTTCTAAAGAAATAAATCATTTATGTCTTTGATGAAAAATATGCTGTTTCATTGACTTGGTAAGAAGGGGAAATTGCCGATGACGAAAGCGACTGCAAGCGACTATTGTGAACACCAGGGCCGACTAGATATCGCTTTTGACAGTCGGGCAAAGCGAAGTGACGGATGGGAAAGCAACTTTTTTGCCCAAGTCGCCTGCTAGCGTGAGCCCTGCTGATAGTAAACATTTCCAGTAAACCTCGTCTTTGTAGCCACACTAACAGCTTTTTAACACCAATTATTACCTGACACTGATAGTAAACATTTCCAGTAAACCACGTCCTTGTAGCCACCCTAACAGCATTATAACACCAATTATACAGAATGAATAAAATGACAGCTGCTTCCCTAGTAGGTCCATACTCTTCTGTAAGGGAGTTTTTGGAACCTGAAAATAATATTATAAAATATGATGTCCATGCATTTAATACGTCATAAAGTCTGTTTTACATAACCAGTGAAACCTTTGTAAAAGCAAACTTTTTTCTGTTTATCCTGGAAGAGTTATGCTTTATAAAATTAAAATAAAACAAAATTATGTAATTAACCACTTTTGCAGAAAATTTTGAGTCAATTTATTTCCTGGAATCTTCAAAACTCTTAACAAAAGCCCTGCTTTAAGAGTGTACTGAAAAATTGCCAAGAATAAAGATGTCTTTTCGCACATCTGTATAACAGGCCATAATCTTGCCGGCGAAATAGACGATTTAAGTCGCCAAAGAATTTTGAAAATCGCTAAATCTAGCCAGCCGACTAACTTCATAGCGAAGTCAAATCGCTATCAAAATCGGTAAAGGGAGACAACTTGTGATTGACAAGTCTCACAGGTAAAAAAAATGGCGGCTGACACGGAAAATCGAGATTTTGAACGACCCAGGACTAATATAATACTGTCAACGATCAAATTAATAAATACAACGGCGACTTTGAACATCCTTGGATATAACTTTCAAAACTATTCAAACAGAAAACTGACCGTCTGTTTAAGTTATCATTTTACGATGATTTTCATCTGAGGATGTTGCATAATCACTCAGCTGATTTGTTTTATTTTATAAACTTACACGAGTCGATCAATTTTACTATTCGGTAGGTAAAAGTGGGAATTAGGGTAGATTTATTATATTGATTGAATAAAATTGAAATATAAAGGTAGAAATAACAATGTATTAGAATAGAATTCATGACAAAGTCTCTTTTGTTGATCTTGTATTGCTGATCATTTTGCTATTTAAAAGGGTCTATCTATCTATTATAGTTTAAGATAATATAAACACTAAATGGGTAAATTATCATTAAGAGCAAACTATTAAATTGACTGAAAATTTCAGTCATGTTGACTTGTTTGTAGATCTTTGTTTTGTTGATAATGTTTGCTTATTCAAATTTCTCTTCTATTATAGTTTAAGATACATGGCAAACAAAAATAGGGTAAATATAATTTATATTAAACTGCAATAACTCAATAAAGAGTCATTGGACAATTTTGGCCATGTTTACTAATTTGTAGATCTTGATTCATTTTTGTTCTTAAAGTTTCTCTATCTATTATACTTTTCTAAAAAAAGGCAACAATGAAAAAACATTTTTGCTCCATCAGTTTCTATATCTATAGTGGTTTTCAAGATAATAGACAAAACTTTTTCCTATGCCTTTTGGCTTTGTGGCGACAGGGTCAAAACACAATTTTAAAACTAAAACCAGTGACGATTGTAACCAAGTTTGGTTAAATATGGCCTAGAAGTTTCAGAGAATATTTTGTAAAGTTAACGGGCTGACAGACGGACCCCAAGTGATGAGAAACTCACTTAAGGTCAGTTGGGCTAAAATAGTTGACAAACCTTTCTTCTTTCATCATTTTAAACAGCTGTCCAAACTTAGAATTTTCACCTGTACATTAATACCCTAAAATAAAATAATAAAACAAACCCAAATACACTGATTTCTGTTTTGAAAATCATATATAGAAAATTACATCATTTCTATTCATGTTATGATGTTAACCTATGATTTTATCACCGGAGGCTTTAAGTCAATTTCTGTTCTTGCTAAGAAGAAACATAGAGATTAATATGGAAAATATTTTAATATAAATCTCATGGTCCAACATATTTAGTTCATCAGAACAAATATATAACATGAAAATATAGAATGTATTTTATTTTCCTGAATTGAATATTTTCATATTATTTATCTCTGCTTCAAATACTGGTGTCACATTCTTAAAATTTCAAAGAGATGACTGAGGGCCTCAACTTTCACCTTTAAAAACCAGAAAATTGGGTTTTGGTCATTGTTAAGCTGCGGTAATCATCTATGTTATTTGGACAGCTGGAGGTTGTCTCATTGACTATTATACAACATTTCTATTTTATATCAATGACTTACAGTAACAGAACCATTGTTAAGGCAATGTCTTTATTAAAGAACAACAATCATGGATATGTAAATGATAGCTGTTTCGATCAAATGACATCTTCTATGATATAAATTCAATATACACAAAAACAAGAAGACATCTTGAAGTGATTTTCCAAAAACGGGAAAATTTAGAAAAATGGGTCATTGCCATTGTAAAAATTTATATTTTTGCAGCTCAAACATTTCTATTGCAACATACTTTTGATTTATACATTGAAAATTGTAATTCTAATTTAACAATACATGGTTATTTTCATATAAATTTGTTACCTTTCCTCTGCCAGCATTAACCATGGTCCCCATGAATGTTATACAAGGGTATTCTTGAATCTCATTATCATTTTCATGCCCATTCTTCATTTCCTTTGTCGTCTTTAAGTTTGGCATACATTCACCTGTAAAGCTTGATTCATTGTGAACACCAGGGCGACTAGATATCGCTTTTGACAGTCGGGCAAAGCAAGTGACGGATGGGAAAGCAACTTTTTGCCCAAGTCGCCTGCTAGCGTGAGCCCTGCTGATAGTAAACATTTCCAGTAAACCTCGTCTTTGTAGCCACCTAACAGCTTTTAACACCAATTATTACCTGACACTGATAGTAAACATTTCCAGTAAACCACGTCCTTGTAGCCACCTAACAGCATTATAACACCAATTATACAGAATGAATAAAATGACAGCTGCTTCCCTAGTAGGTCCATACTCTTCTGTAAGGAGTTTTGGAACCTGAAAATAATATTATAAAATATGATGTCCATGCATTTAATCGTCATAAAGTCTGTTTTACATAACCAGTGAAACCTTTGTAAAAGCAAACTTTTTTCTGTTTATCCTGGAAGAGTTATGCTTTATAAAATTAAAATAAAACAAAATTATGTAATTAACCACTTTTGCAGAAAATTTTGAGTCAATTTATTTCCTGGAATCTTCAAAACTCTTAACAAAAAGCCCTGCTTTAAGAGTGTACTGAAAAATTGCTAAGAATAAAGATGTCTTTTTCGGCACATCTGTATAACAGGCCATAATCTTGCGTGTAAATGCGATTTAAGTCGCCAAAATTTTGAAAATCGCTAAATCGCCAGCCGACTAACTTCATAGCAAGTCAAATCGCTATCAAAATCGGTAAAGGAGACAACTTGATTGACAAGTCTCACAGGTAAAAAATGGCGGCTGACACGGAAAATCGAGATTTTAAGCGACCCAGGACTAATATAATACTGTCACGATCAAATTAATAAATACAACGCGACTTTGAACATCCTTGATATAACTTTCAAAACTATTCAAACAGAAAACTGACCGTCTGTTTAAGTTATCATTTCGATGATTTTCATCTGAGGATGTTGCATAATCACTCAGCTGATTTGTTTTATTTTATAACTTACGTCGATCAATTTTACTATTCGGTAGGTAAAAGTGGGAATTAGGGTAGATTTATTATATTGATTGAATAAAAATTGAAATATAAAGGTAGAAAGACTGCTGATGGATAATGTGATTGCAAGCGTACGACACTCTACCGGTTGTGATCAGCAGTGGATTGTTTTCTCACGACCATTTCGTTGATATTGGATGTATATTTTAAAAATGATAGAAATTAGCTCTTTCGTCGGATAATTAATATGCGATTGAAAGATATTTTCATTTATGGACTTGCAATCTTCAACGATAATCTCAATTTACAACTAACATAATGTCCTGGACATTCATGATTCAATACTGTTTTACAAAATAATGACATAGTGGCGATCTAAATTAAATTCCCAGTCATGTGAAATTCATCAGGTAAATTGGGAGTTATATTTTTACTGGAGCTTTTAAAAATAAATTGAGGCAGATGCACATGAATTTAATGCATCATAATCATGATATTACTAGGCTACTCCTCATGTCCCAATCAACAAATTGTATTTAGAACACAATGGTACCAATAAATAAATAACAGCTATATATTGTCTAAACCTTTTTATTTAGAACTTTCTTGATATACATTGTGTACAAAACACATGAAAAACTGCAAGTATATCTTTTATTGAATATATATAAAACAATTTCCTTAGTGATAAGCATGAAAACACGATGCAACGAAGCGGTAATGGAATCTCACTTCTCAAGAAATTGACCACTTCTCCTTAATCTCTCTTGGAAGGAGAAGTCACTTCTCCTCTTCAAAATCCTAGATTAGGCCCTGGTATAATCTCATTTTTTTGTGGTGTAAACTAACATCTTTAAGAAATCAACTACCTTAAACATATATTGAAGACCGTCACATTATTACATTCTATTAACAGCAAGCACTATTTTTATATCTGATGTGATACTTGAATTTTATCTCATGTTTCTTTTCTGATCCATTTTGATGTTTAACAGTCAAAGATATAACTCTATAGGGTTATTACAGAAAATAACTTGTGTGTTATTACAGATACTTTGCATGAGTTGTCTACTCTTTATTCCTTAAATTTTCTAAATCTGTAATAACATATGTTTGTTATTTGTAAAATTATTTCATTTATAGTGAGCTCTAGGGAACTCTTGAGACTTCTTGAAACTAAATGCATAGCCTTGATAACTAATTTTTAATTAAATTAATTCAATTTTGATTAACCATGGTAAATCAATGAGACAAGGCTATTAAGGGATAAACTTTACCTGTGATAACAAGGCTAGGTTATTAAAGAATGTAACTTATTATATAAGACATTGGGATTACCTGAAACTTGAAACTCTATTTGCCTGTTGTGGACAGGGTCATAAAACACAATTTAAAACTAAAACCAGTGACGATTGTAACCAAGTTTGGTTAAATATGGCCTAGAAGTTTCAGAGGATTTTGAAATAGGCCCAAAACTCACTTAAGGTCAGTTGGGCTAAAATAGTTGACAAACCTCTTCTTCTTTCATCATTTTAAACAGCTGTCCAAACTTAGAATTTTCACCTGTACATTACAATACCCTAAAATAAAAATAATAAAACAAACCCAAATACACTGATTTCTGTTTTGAAAATCATATATAGAAAATTACATCATTTCTATTCATGTTATGATGTTAACCTATGATTTTATCAGCGGAGGCTTTAAGTCAATTTCTGTTCTTGCTAGAAGAAACATAGAGATTAATATGGAAAATATTTTAATATAAATCTCGATGGTCCAACCAATATTTAGTTCATCAGAACAAATATATAACATGAAAAATATAGAATGTATTTTTTTCTGAATTGAATATTTTCATATTATTTATCTCTGCTTCAAATACTGGTGTCACATTCTTAAAATTAAGCATTCTTAAAACAAATGGTTTGTTAGGATTTGGTTTATTCTTTTTATAACTTAGATTTAAAAAGAATTAAATAATCAAAAAATATTTCAAAGAAATTAAAAGGTCTAAATTTTTAATTTATTTTTTAAATATATTAAGTTTTAATTTCTTCCTACGCCCATAGGTTATTTTCCTTTTCTTTTATTGTCAATTCAAATTGCGAAAAAGAAAGGTTTTTTAAAAAAAAAAATGAAAAAGTTTTAAAAAATACTAATCAAAATTTTTTATAATTACTAAATTTTAAAAAATTTTCAAATTTATTAATAAATATTCTTTTAATTAATTTATAAATATTTCAAATTTTCAAAAAAATTTAAAATTTTTTTTAATTTAATTAAATAGGGAACAATATATTTTCAAAGAGACACTAACGAATGAAACTTAAGAAATTAAAAGAAAAAAGAAATAAAGTTATTTTTTAAAAAATAATTTTTTTAAATTTAGAATATATTAGTTCAAAAAAACCCTCCCAAACCCATTGAAAAGAAAATGAATTGGTTAATTTTTTTAACAAAAATTGCCAAATAAAATAAAAATATATTTTTAAAAATGATAGAAATTAGCTCTTTGTCGGATAATTAATATGCGATTGAAAGATATTTTCATTTATGGACTTGCAATCTTCAACGATAATCTCAATTTACAACTAACATAATGTCCTGGACATTCATGATTCAATACTGTTTTACAAAATAATGACAAGTGGCGATCTAAATTAAATTCCCAGTCATGTGAAATTCATCAGGTAAATTGGGAGTTATATTTTTCTGGACTTTTAAAAATAAATTGAGGCAGATGCACATGAATTTAATGCATCATAATCATGATATTACTAGGCTACTCCTCATGTCCCAATCAACAAATTGTATTTAGAACACAATGGTACCAATAAATAAATAACAGCTATATATTGTCTAAACCTTTTTATTTAGAACTTTCTTGATATACATTGTGTACAAAACACATGAAAAACTGCAAGTATATCTTTTATTGAATATATATAAAACAATTTCCTTAGTGATAAGCATGAAAACACGATGCAACCGAAGCGGTAATGGAATCTCACTTCTCCAAGAAATTGACCACTTCTCCTTCTCTCTTTGGAAGGAGAAGTCACTTCTCCTCTTCAAAATCCTAGATTAGGCCCTGGTATAATCTCATTTTTTTGTGGTGTAAACTAACATCTTTAAGAAATCAACTACCTTAAACAATATTGAAGAGACACGTCACATTATTACATTCTATTAACAGCAAGCACTATTTTTATATCTGATGTGATACTTGAATTTTATCTCTCATGTTTCTTTTCTGATCCATTTTGATGTTTAACAGTCAAAGATATAACTCTATAGGGTTATTACAGAAAATAACTTCGTGTGTTATTACAGATACTTTCATGAGTTGTCTACTCTTTATTCCTTAAATTTTCTAAATCTGTAATAACATATGTTTGTTATTTGTAAAATTATTTCATTTATAGTGAGCTCTAGGGAACTCTTGAGACTTTTGCAGAAACTAAATGCATAGCCTTGATAACTAATTTTTAATTAAATTAATTCAATTTTGATTAACCATGGTAAATCAATGAGACAAGGCTATTAAGGATAAACTTTACCTGTGATAACAAGGCTAGGTTATTAAAGGAATGTAACTTATTATATAAGACACTTGGGAATTACTGAGAAACTTCATGAGAACCTCATTACATGCTCTGGTCATTATTTCTTACAATAAATTAAAATACATTGTAATTAAGCATGATGTATGTCTGAGCAAATGCTTTGAAGTGATAAAGAGAAGCTGTGATAACACCCTTTAGTTATTACAGGCATATTTTTCTGTAATAACATATAGGTGTACTATGCAAAATTGGCAAACTATGAACTGTTATATCTTTCAATAGTTAAGTATACATATAGACAAAAGTAATATCAATAGAACTTTTATACATTTTAACTAAACTAATGATGTATATTGTCCCTTTGAAACATGTAACATACATATGTTATCACAGTTCTTTGATTTTTAGTCCACAATAACAAATGTATGTTATTTTTCTGTAATAACCCTATAGAGTTATATCCCTGACTGTTTAATACCACGTTCTTTCATAATGATATTGTTAATTTTATTTTAGTCAGTTTAATACATTTAGTTTAATATACTACTTCAGTAAGAAACTGAACAATTTTATATATACTGTTCAAGCAAGTTAAACTTATGAGTAATTGGACTGTGTCAACACCTTTTAATAATACTCTCTCTATACGTATTCCAGTTTTCAGGGGTTGGGGAATTCTCAAGGACAGCCAACTTACTTTAAACACCATATATATGTGTTGATTTAAAGTTCAGTAAAATCCAGTTATTGGCATAGCAGAAGCAGTAAACTCATTTATGATTGACGATTTGTTGTAACTAGAGGCTCTAGAAGCCTGTGTCGCCACCAAGGTTTATGTGCATCTTCAACAATGGACACTCTCGAACAATGTGTACTAGAATAGAATTCATGACAAAAGTCATTTGTCGTTTTGTTGATCTTGTATTGCTGATCATTTTGCTATTTAAAAGGGTCTATCTATCTATTATAGTTTTAAGATAATACAAAAACACTAAAATGGGTAAAATTATCATTAAAGAGCAATAACTACATTAAAATTCGACTGAAAATTTCAGTCATGTTGACTTGTTTGTAGATCTTTGTTTTGTTGATAATGTTTGCTAATTCAAATTTCTCTCTATCTATTATAGTTTTTAGGATACATGGCAAAAACACAAAAATAGGGTAAAATAATTTATATTAAATGCAATAACTCCAATAAAGAGTCATTGGAAAAAAAAAAAAAAATTTTTTTTTTTTTTTTTTTTTTTTTTTTTTTTAACAATACATGGTTATTTTCATATAAATTTGTTACCTTTCCTCTGCCAGCATTAACCATGGTCCCCATGAATGTTATACAAGGGTATTCTTGAATCTCATTATCATTTTCATGCCCATTCTTCATTTCCTTTGTCGTCTTTAAGTTTGGCATACATTCACCTGTAAAGCTTGATTCATCTACCAATAAATTATTGGCCTGGAAAAATAAGGAAAATATATGGTAGGAGTGTAGTATTGTATTATTATATATTTTGTGTACAAAAAGCAATGACAAAATAGATATCAAGAAACTGAGAGTTGGAACTCTATAAAAGTCAATGGATTTTGTTCTAAGTGACTAAAAGAAGTCAATTAACTCCTGTCATGTACTATTAAATAGTTACCAAAACAATGTTGTTTCTACTTTTAAGATTAATGAAGTCACTGAGTTTGAACCATTAACAATGTAATATTGTTCATTTATGATGTACAACTATGACTGACTATACACAAAAGTACAATCAGTGAATTTTTACCAAAATCTTTTAAGTCATTTAAAGTGACACATTACTCAAGACAGATGACTGTATATAAAGTTGAATTTCATACCTTCATTTTAAGAATTTCAAACGCTTTACTTAATTAAAAAACACTTAGAACTTTTAGACCAAAACATTTGATTTCTCCTGTAAAATGCTAACAAAAAGTTTTTAAAAATGTTTTTATTTTTTAATATAATCATTTATTGAAGAAGAGATGTTTGCTAAAATTCAATGGGGCAATAACCTAACAATTGAAGCTCATCATTCAATACACATATCGTTGTACATGTTTTACCTCAAAAAGACGAAGATCTGCAGGAACTCTGTCTCCAACCATTAAATGTACTATATCACCAGGAACTAATTCTCTGGCTAAAAATGTCTCTATTTGACCATTTCTCAAACTGGTAAAAATTTAAATCAAAGCACTGTAAGCGCTGTAGGCAGATAACGAAAAAATCAAGGCAAAAGTAGTTATGAAAACTGTGGCAGTGTTGCTTCAATTTTTTTTTGTAAGATGTGAAAGAACAAACATTAAACATTCGTATATTGTACATTTATGTTTATTAAATGAATTGATTATTAAGGCAAATTAATTAATATTTCATCAAGGTTTCCAAAAGCAACTCATGATATATCAATGTAAATGACCCCCATCTTCACCCCCAAGTAAATGATGTCGCTCCATACCAAGTTTGGAATAAAATGACAGGTGATAATAAAACAGTTGGTCAAACATTCTTGGGCTTTACACATCTTGAAAGATTTATATGTTTTCTTTAAAATGAGCCATAAATGAAAATTATTATAGGCCCAGAAATAATTCAATAAATAATTAAAATAAATTCAATTAAAGTAGACTCATTTTTGCATCAATAAAATGTTATAATAAACAAGAAATAATTGTAACAGGACGCTGTTACGAAGTCTCCCAAACAAAGCCCCCATAATTCGTTAATCCCATGGTCGCCTGACATTAGACAAAGTCCAGTTCATATTGATTTGGTCTAGCAAAGTGATATGCATATGTGACACCTAGATAACAAGGCTAGGTTATTAAAGGAATGTAACTTATTATATAAGACACTTGGGAATTACTGAGAAACTTGCAGAACCTCATTACATGCTCTGGTCATTATTTCTTACAATAAATTAAAATACATTGTAATTAAGCATGATGTATGTCTGAGCAAATGCTTTGAAGTGATAAAGAGAAGCTGTGATAACACCCTTTAGTTATTACAGGCATATTTTTCTGTAATAACATATAGGTGTACTATGCAAAATTGGCAAACTATGAACTGTTATATCTTTCAATAGTTAAGTATACATATAGACAAAAGTAATATCAATAGAACTTTTATACATTTTAACTAAACTAATGATGTATATTGTCCCTTTGAAACATGTAACATACATATGTTATCACAGTTCTTTGATTTTTAGTCCACAATAACAAATGTATGTTATTTTTCTGTAATAACCCTATAGAGTTATATCCCTGACTGTTTAATACCACGTTCTTTCATAATGATATTGTTAATTTTATTTTAGTCAGTTTAATACATTTAGTTTAATATACTACTTCAGTAAGAAACTGAACAATTTTATATATACTGTTCAAGCAAGTTAAACTTATGAGTAATTGGACTGTGTCAACACCTTTTAATAATACTCTCTCTATACGTATTCCAGTTTTCAGGGGTTGGGGAATTCTCAAGGACAGCCAACTTACTTTAAACACCATATATATGTGTTGATTTAAAGTTCAGTAAAATCCAGTTATTGGCATAGCAGAAGCAGTAAACTCATTTATGATTGACGATTTGTTGTAACTAGAGGCTCTAGAGAGCCTGTGTCGCCCACCAAGGTTTATGTGCATCTTCAACAATGGACACTCTCGAACAATGTGTACTAGAATAGAATTCATGACAAAAGTCATTTGTCGTTTTGTTGATCTTGTATTGCTGATCATTTTTGCTATTTAAAAGGGTCTATCTATCTATTATAGTTTTTAAGATAATACAAAAACACTAAAAATGGGTAAAAATTATCATTAAAGAGCAATAACTACATTAAAAATTCGACTGAAAATTTCAGTCATGTTGACTTGTTTGTAGATCTTTGTTTTGTTGATAATGTTTGCTAATTCAAATTTCTCTCTATCTATTATAGTTTTTAGGATACATGGCAAAAACACAAAAATAGGGTAAAAATAATTTATATTAAAGTGCAATAACTCCAATAAAGAGTCATTTGACAATTTCGGCCATGTTTACTAATTTGTAGATCTTGTATTGCTGATCATTTTTGTTCTTAAAGTTTCTCTCTATCCATTATACTTTTCTAAATAATAGGCAACAATGAAAAAAAATTTTTTTTGCTCCATCAGTTTTCAAGATAATAGACAAAACTTGCTTTTACCCCTATGCTCTATTTTTGGCCATGTTGGCCATGTTGGTTGGCAGACGGGGTCATAAAACACAATTTTAAAACTAAAAACCACAGTGACGATTGTAACCAAGTTTGGTTAAATATGGCCTAGAAGTTTCAGAGGAGAATATTTTTGTAAAATTTAAGGGCGCTGACAGACGACGGACACCAAGTGATGAGAAAAACTCACTTAGGGTCAGTTGGGCTAAAAATAAGTTGACAAACCTCTTCTTCTTTCATCATTTTAAACAGCTGTCCAAACTTAGAACTTTCACCTGTACCAATTACAATACCCTAAAATAAAAAAAATAAAACAAACCCAAATACACTGATTTCTGTTTTGAAAACCATATATATAGAAAATTACACATCATTTCTATTCATGTTATGATGTTAACCTATGATTTTTACATCAGCTGGAGGCTTTAAGTCAGATTTCTGTTCTTGCTTAAGAAGAAACATAGAGATTAATATGGAAAATATTTTAATATAAATCTACAATGGTCCAACTAATATTTAATTCATCAGAACAAATATATAACATGAAAAAATATAGAATGTACATTTTTATTTTCTCTAAATTGAATATTTTCATATTATTTACATCTCTGCTTCAAATACTGGTATCACATTCTTAAAATTTCAAAGTGAGATGACTGAGTGGCCTCATCTCAACTTTCACCTTTAAAAAACCAGAAAATTGGGTTTTGGTCATTGTTGAAAGCTGTACGGTAATCATCCATGTTATTTGGACTCAGCTGGAGAGTTGTCTCATTGACAATTATACATGTTATACAACATCTCCTTATTTTTATATCAATGACTTACAGTAACAGAACCATTGTTAAGGCAATGTCTTTATTAAAGAACAACAATCATGGATATGTAAATGATAGCTGTTTCGATCAAAAATGGCATCTTCTATGATATAAATTC
Source organism: Mytilus coruscus (assembly GCA_017311375.1). Lineage (NCBI taxonomy): Eukaryota > Metazoa > Mollusca > Bivalvia > Mytilida > Mytilidae > Mytilus > Mytilus coruscus. The sequence goes on from CM029600.1 coordinate 25,497,446, forward strand.
CAATATACACAAAAACAAGAAGACATCTTGAAGTGATTTTCCAAAAATGGGAAAATTTAGAAAAATGGGTCATTGCCATTGTAAAAATTTATATTTTTGCAGCTCAAACATTTCTATTGCAACATACTTTTGATTTATACATTGAAAATTGTAATTCTAATTTAACAATACATGGTTATTTTCATATAAATTTGTTACCTTTCCTCTGCCAGCATTAACCATGGTCCCCATGAATGTTATACAAGGGTATTCTTGAATCTCATTATCATTTTCATGCCCATTCTTCATTTCCTTTGTCGTCTTTAAGTTTGGCATACATTCACCTGTAAAGCTTGATTCATCTACCAATAAATTATTGGCCTGGAAAAAAATAAGGAAAATATATGGTAGGAGTGTAGTATTGTATTATTATATATTTCTTGTGTACAAAAAAGACAAAAATAGATATTAAGAAACTGAGAGTTGGAACTCTACAAAAGTCAATGGATTTTGTTCTAAGTGACTAAAAGAAGTCAATTAACTCCTGTCATGTACTATTAAATAGTTACCAAAACAATGTTGTTTCTACTTTTAAGATTAATGAAGTCACTGACTTTGAACCATTAACAATGTAATATTGTTCATTTATGATGTACAACTATGACTGACTATACACAAAAGTACAATCAGTGAATTTTTACCAAAATCTTTTAAGTCATTTAAAGTGACACATTACTCAAGACAGATAACTGTATATAAAGTTGAATTTCATACCTTCATTTTAAGAATTACAAATGCTTTACTTAATTAAAAAACACTTAGAACTTTTAGACCAAAACATTTGATTTCTCCTGTGAAATGCTAACAAAAAGTTGTTAAAAATGTTTTTATTTTTTAATATAATCATTTATTAAAGAAGAGATGTTTGCTAAAATTCAATGGGGCAATAACCTAACAATTGAAGCTCATCATTCAATAGACATATTGTTCTTTTACCTCAAAAAGACGCAGATCTGCAGGAACTCTGTCTCCAACCATTAAATGTACTATATCACCAGGAACTAATTCTCTGGCTAAAAATGTCTCTATCTGACCATTTCTCAAACTGGTAAAAATTAAGAAAAAAAACAATTAATACATGTACATGATATTTCTCTTTGATTATTGTGATAGCACTTTGATATGGGGAAAACAAATTTCTGTGGATTTTGTGGTTTTCAAACCATGAATGTAACATCCATCACATTGTAATATTGTTCAATGATTTTTAATTGGAAAGTCTGAAACACAGACCAGGCCTTGTGGTCATAAAAAATTATGAGTATGATTATTGTACTCAGACTCATAAACCAACCAATCAAATTACTGGATTCCATGTTTTGAGCAAACATTTTTCCAAGTACTGAGTAAAGTTTTATGACTGAAAAGCCAGGATTCAATCATTATCTAATAAAATCTGCACCTTGGCTAGTAAAGTTTTATGACTGAAAAGCCAGGATTCAATCATTATCTAATAAAATCTGCACCTTGGCACAGTAAATAAGAACTTGTATCTTTGCATTCATTTTAAAAAATAGCTTCATAAACAATATGTTTTAAGTGTGTAAAACGCAACTGTTTTCCAGTAAGAAAGGGTTGAATCTTCCAAGGGAAAATATTATGCCTGCTGTTCCAAATAATATAGACAAAAAGTTTTGATCTAAGAAACCCCAAAAATTACTCAAATCAAAAATTAAAATAGCAGGTACATAACTTCATGTCATTTAGAGAAAATCTGTGCATGTTTGATTGAATTCTGTCAAGTGCTTTTCAAGGGAATGAAAATTAACAAAGTGTGACACAGACAATTCAATGACACAAGTTGATAGAAGTGATCCCTATGTGAAGGAAGAAAATAATTGTCTTTTTGGAAAAAATAGCCTGAACTTTTTTCTCACATGTTCATGTAACTATGTGTGCATATTTACACTAAAGAAAATTTGAGAGAAAAAAAAACAGCAGTTTACCTTATAATGGGTTTAGTTTGTTTACAAATGCTACTTACCAATGACACTGAGGAGGAACAAGTTTAGCCAAAGCTTCTAGTGATTTCTCAGATCTGTACTCCTACAAAATAATAAAACAAGTTATCTTATAATTTGTTTATATTCACTTCAACAAACATATGGTATTTATAATTACTAGGTTAGCAGATTGAGGACAATTGTATTTTCTTGGATATTAAGTTTTGGGAATTTTCCAAAGTCTGTATATAAGCCTATAGAAAGTTTGTAATCAATTGAATATTTAAATTTGTGGTTTATCTTTACCCATGAAATCCACAAAAATTGGTATCCCACGAATAATAATGAATCCACAGTATGTTTCAGGGATCACCACAGGCTATTTAAGGGTGGAGCTCCACCCTTAAATCTCCAGCACCACTCTTGAATTTCTCAGCACCACCCTTGAATTTTTGAAAAATGTGATGAAAAGGTAAAATTTTTGACAATTTTTACTTCAAAAGTATAAATTCATGCCTTAATTACAATTTTTTTTTAAATGGCTTTAATTTGTTTATCTTTTTCCTAATTAACAGATTATGATCTATAATAAAGATCTTGTGTGATTGTAAAATATAATTTTTTTTTTTCGTGAACACCCCCCTTAAAATAAATTCTGAGGTGATCCCTGTGTTTACTTCATGCAATCAATAATTTCATTGTTTATATATAGCAGTTACAAAACTAAGGAACAAATTGTCAATCATTTTTCAATTTAAACTTTAGTACATAAGAAAAAAGTGTTAAAGTCAGTGTTTTAACATGGTAACTAAATCAAACATAATCAACTTAACAAGCAATGAGTGTTACTGACCTGAATGTCCATCAAATATCTATCACTAAAAGTTAATTACAGTAATCAATCAATGTCATACACATACCTGTACAAAAGCTACTGTCACCACAATTATAATAGCCTACAATGTAAACAAAATGTTTAAATCTTACAAAAAAGAAAACATAACTTGCTTCATGTTTTATATTATTAATAAGTTTGATGTTTGCAGGGAATGAAATCTTGTTGACTGATTAACACTAATGAAACATAAAATGCAGTCCATTCTGTATCAAGTTTTATCATTTGTCTTATTTTCTTATTATCCACTGGCAAATACTGGAAATAACTAATAAACTAGTTAAACCTCATTCTGTCTAAAGTCAGATATTTAGAGTTTAGAAGTTGTTGTCCTCTTTGTACAACTTGTTTTGTACCTTCGTTGTCATTTTTTGGGTATAATGCCACCAGATAGATGCAAGACTTTATTTTCTTTTTCACAAGAATATCTTTTCACTTTCTTCTCATGCTTTTAATATATTTTCAATTACCTAGTTTTAATTGTTATATAATTGCTATGACAATACAAACTATATGCAACAAAACATTTGTATTTCATGGCCTCAATAAATTAAAGTGAAGAAATAAGATTTGAGTAAGAAATATCTTTTTATCTATTACTTATACGCTTGATTCCAATCGTTATCTCTCAGTCAAAGTGTTTGGTTTTAGGTGACCTTATTTGAAGTCATTCGTGAGTTTGTTGGGCATATAATCTACATCAGTACGTTGAGCTAAGGGATGAATATCCTAAAGGGGATAACATCCTTATGACTGCTTCGATAACTGTTTTTAAATGATAAAATTAATATATTTCTTTAGGCAGGGTTGGATTATGTACATAAGAATAAAGACGGGTGTTTGAAAAATGTCAAGCAGTCACATTTACTTTATCAGTTCAAAGATGCAGGGATCCAGTGAGCCCATAAAGCGTTTAAATGACATGAGAAATCAGCGTATAGTAAAAGAGTATTTCTGGTAATGGGAATGATATGGATCAAACATATTGTACATGTTGACAACATAAATAATAAATACCTACCACTGTTATACTGACAGCATCATCAAACTGTTTCATAATGAGGCTAATTAATGCTGAAGCAAGTAACAGCAATATCAGTGGATTGTTGAACTGAAAATAAATAAATCCATATGTATAATTGTCATAATCAGTATGTGTTTCTTCATGTAGAGAGGTTAGTGCGTGTTATAAAATAATATTCAATAAAACTGAATTGTATTTATTCATGCATAAACTGGCACTAATCTACTTATTTTTAGCAGAGTTGCAACTCTGGTTAGAGTGTGATGATTGATGACTGGGTATACGAACAACAACATTTCAGTTTTCAATTGATTTCTTTTGAGCCGTAATTAAAATTTGTACCAAACTTGGTTTGATATTGCCCCAATGGGCTAAGGTCATAGCTACAATTAATAGAATGAAATTTTGAAGAAAAAATAGTTTTCGAATAATATCTTTGGTATCATACTTTCAAGCACTACAAATCTTAGTTTTATAATGTCCCATGAGAAAACCCCTACTGAACTTGAGATCTTTTGGTCAAAGGTCAAGGGTGGTTCTGTAATTTATGCTGTCTCATTGAAGTATATATCCCACATCTCCTTTTATTCATATTTATCTCCAATCTAACCCTGGAAATTGAGAAACAAAAGGATAAATCATCTTAAGGCTAAGTCACATATGGAGTCATGGACAATTATTCACATATATCAGGTATATCTACCTTTATTCATATTTATCTCCAATCTAACCCTGGAAATGGAGAAACAAAAGGATAAATCATCTTAAGGCTAAGTCATATATGGAGTCATGGACAATTATTCACATATATCAGGTATATCTCCCTTTATTCATATTTATCTCCAATCTAACCCTGGAAATGGAGAAACAAAAGGATAAATCATCTTAAGGCTAAGTCACATATGGAGTCATGGACAATTATTCACATATATCAGGTATATCTCCCTTTATTCATATTTATCTCCAATCTAACCCTGGAAATGGAGATACAAAAGGATAAATCATCTTTAGGTTAAGTCACATATGGAGTCATGGACAATTATTCACATATATCAGGTATATAACCTGCACATATGCTAATATGTATAATTTATTTCTATATTACCTCTCCTAAATATTTTTTCCATAGTGGTTCCTCTTTAGCAATCTCAAATTCATTGTAACCATGATAACTCCTCCTTTGACTAACTTCACTTCCATTCAGGCCAGTATCAAGATTTGTTCTTGTTGTCTCAGTGACTTCATTCACTGTCATGTAACCTGCTTTCTCTGATGTTAAAATAGACATCATAGCTTCATTTGATTATACCTACAACATATATAAAGAAGGAAGAATTTAAAAATTTGTTTATCAATGCCATTGATGTGAGTTAAAATAGAGAATAAAGAATAAAGTTAACACAAGATTACTTTTTGATCTAAACCTAATACTATTTTGTACAAATAATTTAAGTATTTCAATAACATCTGTAAAAGTTTGGCAAGAATTGAAAATTTTACCTAAAATTTCAAATTTATTATTAATTAAATTTAAAAAAAAAAAGCATTACAATTGTCATAGTCCTGGTTAAAATTCTAGTATCTACTCCCGTCATCAAATTACGACTAATTTCAAAACCAGTTGTTCATGACCATGTCAAAGAATCAAAGTGTTTTTGAGCACTGAGAGGATAAAGACAGATTTCAATTTGCACTATCATCATGATCATGACTATGAACTTAAAAAGTTAAAAATGTTTTGTTCTAAACATAGATCATGAAGAAAAGTATTTAGGGGTTATAATGAATTAAGATATATATTTACCTATTGGGTAAAATTTGTCCATATTCCGTCTGTAATTCTGGTTCATTTTTTAATGTACATTTCAAACTTACTGTTTGAGCAGATTTCTCTGGATTATACCACATTTAAATTTGGAAAATTGATCAAAGTTGTGTTGTATAATAAATTTTGAAGACTCACTACACCTGACAGTCTTCATGGTCTTTATGATGTTGTTTGTCTTTATTAAATACATTAATAAATTGATTGTCAGTCACACATATGATCGAGACATACTTATTTACTTTTCGTGGATGGTATTAGGTTGTCATGAGACAATTGTCAGTCACACATATGATCGAGACATACTTATTTACTTTTCATGGATGGTATTAGGTTGTCATGAGACAATTGTCAGTCACACATATGATGGAGACATACTTATTTACTTTTCGTGGATGGTATTAGGTTGTCATGAGACAATTGTCAGTCACACATATGATCGAGACATACTTATTTACTTTCCGTGGATGGTATTAGGTTGTCATTAGACAATTGTCAGTCACACATATGATCGAGACATACTTATTTATTTTCCGTGGATGGTATTAGGTTGTCATGAGACAATTGTCAGTCACACATATGATCGAGACATACTTATTTACTTTTCGTGGATGGTATTAGGTTGTCATGAGACAATTGTCAGTCACACATATGATCGAGACATACTTATTTACTTTCCGTGGATGGTATTAGGTTGTCATGAGACAATTGTCAGTCACACATATGATCGAGACATACTTATTTACTTTCCGTTGATGGTATTAGGTTGTCATGAGACAATTGTCAGTCACACATATGATCGAGACATACTTATTTATTTTCCGTGGATGGTATTAGGTTGTCATGAGACAATTGTCAGTCACACATATGATCGAGACATACTTATTTACTTTTCGTGGATGGTATTAGGTTGTCATGAGACAATTGTCAGTCACACATATGATCGAGACATACTTATTTACTTTCCGTGGATGGTATTAGGTTGTCATGAGACAATTGTCAGTCACACATATGATCGAGACATACTTATTTACTTTCCGTGGATGGTATTAGGTTGTCATGAGACAATTGTCAGTCACACATATGATCGAGACATACTTATTTACTTTTCATGGATGGTATTAGGTTGTCATGAGACAATTGTCAGTCACATATGATCGAGACATACTTATTTACTTTTCATGGATGGTATTAGGTTGTCATGAGACAATTGTCAGTCACACATATGATCGAGACATACTTATTTACTTTTCATGGATGGTATTCAGGTATTAGGTTGTCATGAGACAATTGTCAGTCACACATATGATCGAGACATACTTATTTACTTTTCATGGATGGTATTAGGTTGTCATGAGACAACTGGTAGTCAGAGTACATAAATGATTTATTTTTGTAAATAAAGAAAATGAGTTTCTTTACCTAATATAATGAGATTTGATGATCATTTATCATGTTTATCAAACAAATTTATAAGGTAGGGAAAAAAGTCAGTTTATAAGTAAAACTCTTGGCATAAATAATGAAGATTTGTAATTACATAAGAATTGAACACCATCATAAAAATGTTGACTACTCCTGTCTATTTTTGGAATTTCAGTTTAATTATTGACTTATATATACATGTAACATGCATAAAACCTATTTTAATACAAGAAAAATGTATAAATAAAATGTATAAAAACATATGTTAATAAATGTTATGTGAAATTTGGAAATGCATTCCTGAAGTTTAAATTGTTAATAACATATCAATCATGATGAACATGATGAATAATACTATGTCCAGCATCAAGGAAGTTTACATATTTCACATGACATTTTCAACAGAAAGTTTATAAGAAAAGATTGTTTTGTAAAACAGGTAATTTTTATTTGTATTTTTTTATCTAGTTTCAACCATGACTGCAAAGACATAGGGAACTCCCCTTACATGTACATCTTTAACTGATTACTGTAATGTCAGTATACCATGTACATTGATGTACAAATAACTTTAGGTCTTACAGTACACACAGAGAGGACATATTCTCATACTCCCAACACTGATTCTGGTGTAACACAGTGTCACACTGTGAAACACATATTTCTCTCACAAAATACACCAAGTAATTACTCCCATCTGGGAGGATTTTATGACCCATTGATTGCAGATAAAAGTAATAAAAATCAACAAAGCATGACTATGGTCTGACATTGACAGGTAATTACCAGTCAACTGTATTCTAATTTCTTCATCCTAGGAGTTTTAGGGAGGAATTACTCCAAGTATCTCCCAATTTCCTCCAAAGATTTGGAGAGAGTTGCTGGAGTTTATTGGTGTGACACCAAGTTTTTACACAGTGTTTGGAGTATGAGAACCAGTACTCTCTGTGTGTACTGTAAGGTCTTTAGGTCTTACGGTTTAAATTCTTTTATCATTTAAAGTTTATAACAACAATATGTGTCTATATACATTTGTACCTGAAAACAAAATGCCTCAATTTCACCTATACCTGTATATATACATTTCCATGTTCAGGAAGTTGCAAAATCTGACTCAAAACCCAAATTTTGTATATTTAAAAAGTTCACATACATGACATACATGTACATATACTAACATGTTTTCAAACTACAAACCTTCTCATTGATCATATGTGACCACAACAAAGTTAACTACATAAAATAAAAACTTAAACCTGATACAGGACAACAAAATGGATGCACAGACAGGAAAACCAAGGTTGGGCCGTAAATACTCCCCTTAGCATTTACCCAACAGTCATTGCCAGTTGACTGAAATTTTTAAGGTGGTCTTTACAATTAATTGTAGTAATTGAATTAATTACAACTCTATCAACATTGTGGTTAGTAATTTTCTATGATATTGATAAATGGTTCTTGTTGATTTTTTTATGGGGATGGGAATTCGAACACTTCAATCTTTTTGTGGTAGGGATGAGAGGCTAAGACATGAAGTACCCAAACCTATTCATATAACTATAAGGAGATGTGGTATGATTGCCAATGATGCTACTATCCACCAAAGTTCAAATGAAGGGGATGTACCTGTTTTCATTAAGTAAACAATCAGCTGTTAGTATATATATTTTCATGTTAAGTATGAACACTTTAATTATTCTGTCAGTTGAGAAGTTGGATTGGATGTGAATTAACTATGACTTCCTTGCTTTTGTTATCTAAATTAAATCAAAATTTAGAGAATATCTGATATAATTTTGATCTTCAATGCATGATCAGATGTATAATGGTTGTCTGATTGTATTCTATGTCCAATGCTTAATAAGGGTGATAGATCAGATGTCAAATGGTTGTCTGATTGTATTCTATGACCAATGCTTAGTAAGGGTGATAGATCAGATGTCAAATGGTTGTCTGATTGTATTCTATGACCAATGCTTAGTAAGGGTGACAATAAAAAAACTTTTCATGAAAGATAATTAGTCAATTACATTTACAGGTTAACTATTGTTAACTGATAATAAATAAAATAAATGTGGATTGTGTCCACATGTGGACACAGATGATGCCCCTGCTTGCATATCATATAGTTATAAAGGGACATAACTGAAGAACGGTAAAAGTGACGCTACCCAAATTTGAACTTGATCTGAGTTTTGTGGTAATAAGCATTGTGTGTAAGTCACCTAACATTTGGTTGAGGCAAACTTAAGTTAGAGAACGGAAACTAAAAATTTAACAATTTTTCCATTATAAAGGGTCATAACTCTAGAACCGTTTAAGTGATGCCACCAAAATTCAAACTTGATCTGTGTTTTGTGATAATAAGCATTGTGTATAAGTTTCATAACATTTGGTTGAGGCAAACTTAAATTAGAGAACGGAGACTAAAAATTTTGCAATTTTTCCATTTATAAAGGGGCATTACTCTAGAACGGTTTGAGTGACGCTACCAAAATTCAAACTTGATCTGTATTTAGTGGTAATAAGCATTGTGTGTAAGTTTCATAACAATTGGTTGAGGCAAACTTAAGTTAGAGAACGGAAACTAAAAATTTTGCAATTTTTCCATTTATAAAGGGGCATAACTCTAGAATGGTTAAAGTGACGCCACCAAAATTCAAACTTGATCTGTGTTTTGTGGTAATAAGCATTGTGTATAAGTTTCATAACATTTGGTTGAGGCAAACTCAAGTTAGAGAACGGAAACCAATTTTGGGACGTACGGACAGATGTACGTACAGACGGACAAGGGTAAAACTTAATGCCCCCTCCGCTACGGCGGGGGCATAAAAAAAATAACAGAATTAACTGGAAACAAGATGAATAGCCTAACAAGTTTTGTACAGTTATGAGCCAAGATTATGGTAGATTTTCAGTTATAAACATGTCAGATCCAAATGTTATTTGGCACTTATTCTTTATGCAGCTAAAAAGCAATACATATGCTCTTGAACATGCAAGTCTTGACACTTTCACAACACATCCTTAGACAATCAGGGATACAGAATTAAAGTTTATAACTGGAGTAAAATAAAATGAGACAGTTGCACTATCAAGATTCTATTAGATGAGTCTAGAAGTGCTACGGTAATTTTATAACAAGAAGAAATCTAACCTAATATACATATCTTTATTTGTTAACAGTCAAATCGACAGTTAATATGAAACCATGGTATATTTTGGTTTATCCATATTAATAACAATGCCTGTATATCTATGTAAAGGGTGCCCTTAAAGTGTAGTCCTCCACACAAACGGTACCCTTAAAGTGCAGTCAATCATGCCGAGAGTGCCCTCTGAGAAAATTACCCTGCCCTTTCCAAAGCTGCAGGAAACAATAATTATGATAAGTAAACCAACATGCACCAGAGCTTCTCTAATATCGTCTGTCTCATATTATTCATATCTCATTAAGTGATAACCATGTTCTCATCCTGAATATGCATTTAATTTGCCACTGGACTATACACAGCCATTCATCATCATCATCATCATCATGAAAAAAATAGTCATAAGTGATGACCCTGACCTGTCTTGTTGACATGTAACTAGCCAGATGATTGACGAGTTAAAAAGGCACTGGCTACGATTACCCTACCATAAAAGTAACAATAAGAAATACTTCGAGACTAATTGTTGAAACGTATTTCAGGACAGGGACCTGACTTCATATAAATTGCAGGTAACAATAATATCATTTTTATTGTAACCTGCAAAATATATTCAGACAGGCTCTGATCTACATTTTTGTAAAGAAGGTTTAATACACAATGTAATATGCAGGCAATCTGTGAAATGATGATGTAAAAAACAATAACATGTATGTAGCTAAACTTTCAGATGTATTGACGATCATTGACCAATATGATATTCACTTTTGCCGACAGGGGTCGATTAAAACAACTGACTACCGACTTTCTTATTCATGCACTTTTCCATAAATGTCACAATGCTTATGCTATTACATCACAGTAAGAACTGATAGTTCGATGACTTCGTTTACACTGATGGACCTCAGATCAACTGGCGTATTTCATTCATTAACCCTCTTGCTGTGGCTAATTTTATATGGTTGCATTTCATGATCATGTGCCAGAAAATCGACAGCTGGAAGTTTGTGACATCACATTCCCAACAATGATGTCATTCGACTTTAGGGTTGGCAAAGTATTTCCGGCTGGGCAATACTGGGTAATATGATTTTTCAAGCTTATTTTACACAAAATAGTAAAGACTTGTTGTAGTTTAATAGTATTATAGCTAAATATATACATTTTATACAGATAACCATTGAGAGTCATTCCTGAAGATTGAAAATTCAATTTCTTCCTTTTCTCAAATAATTCTATGTAGGCAGAACGAATTTATTCGTTCATAGTGTTAATTTACGTTTTGATTGAGTTAAGCCTTCCAATTGATGTTTTATCGTGTGTTTTTCTATGTTGTGATGTTATACTATTGTTTCAGAAAAAGGGAGAAGGTTTGGTACCATTAAAACGTTTAATCCCGCTGCAAATGTTTGCACCTGTCCTAAGTCAGGAATCTGATGTACAGTAGTTGTCGTTTGTTTATGTAATTTATCGTGTTTCGTTTCTCGTTTTTATATATACTAGACCGTTGGTTTTACCGTTTGAATGGTTTTACACTAGTACTTTTGGGGCCCTTTATAGCTTGTTGTTCGTGTGAGCCAAGGCTCCGTGTTGAAGGCCGTACATTGACCTATAATGGTTTACTTTTATAAATTGTTATTTGGATGGAGAGTTGTCTCATTGGCACTCACACCACATCTTCCTATATCTATAGAATACAAGTATTGGACATTTCAGGATACCTTGTTAATTTCCAAGCTTTGTTTCAATATTAAATCCAAGTTGAAAAAATGCATTTTATTGCAGTGTTTCAGTGAATTGTAAATTTCAATTGTTATACAATCATATTGCTAAATAAACACCCTAAGGGGACAGGCCATGAACACTTATAGAAATCAAAAGGCTGACTATTGTTATATAAACAAATCTGTATTAAAATCTGAATAATTATTTAATAATTAGTGATGTACATAAACATATGCTAAAACTTAATAAACATTTTTAGTAATGAACAAACAGTTTAAAAGTTATTTTCCTTTATACATCGAATTGTAAATTCTTAATATTAGTTATATTTATTAAAAAAAAAAAACAAATCGAATTCTTCGACTTTAATGTATTGCATTTGTGATTAATCACTGAATCCTCATTAAAATTCAGGCCAGTATTTCATATTACCCAGTATTGCCCAGTATTATCCGGTAAAACCTGGGTTTTCCCAGTATTTCCCACTGGACTGGGCAATACTCATAAAACCCGGGTTTTTGCCAACCCTGTTTGACATATGACGTCACCCCATAATTATGACATTACATTGCGGACCAATTGAAGAAAAATATTACATGGTTAAATCTTTGATATTTTATTTTAAAGAGATACAGCAATGATTAGAAGCTTGCATAATTAAACATACATGTATGAACATATGTGTTCCTGCGGCATAGATGGATGTAGACACATGTGTCCTTTCGGTAGCAAGAGGGATAAAAACAACTTATTGATGTATTCAGAATGGAACTGTTTAGGGTGCAGTGCGGTATAGATGTGATAGATATGGATCTACTAGAAAACACCCGCGACATCGCGGATCCGTGACTAAAATAAAGTACCTACACCTTATTCTAAGCCTGGATTTTTAGTATTTGTATTGTCATCTGATAAAGTCGTGCTGATTATAAGGTGCATATAGTTTTCTCTGCTATCAAAATCTTTCTGTTTGAACCCGTCCTGGTTTTAAAATTCATGTGACAAAGATTGAATTTAGTAGTATTTATCCCTGTATAATGACGAAGTTCTTGACCTCAAAATTTTATGCATTAATATATGAATGGGGGTGGGTCACATTCCCGCCGCACTTCGGTACTCATTTTTAACCGAAAACTGAAGTAATCCCCCCCACCCTTTTCATGTTGAATTGATGCGGTTCCCCAGAAGGATGAGCTCTTAAATTGCTGAGAGCGTCAAGGGAATGTGTATCATAAAGTGTGTCAGTGTAAGGTCAATATTTACCATATCTGCTACGAAATAAAATTTAATTTTGCTGGGCAGACATGCAATGACGGAAATGATGATTGCGCGTAAATTTCAGAGCGAGCGTCGTGAAGGACAGTCGATCAGAACTGGCTTTTTCCGATTTTATCCCAAATAGCCCCAAAAGATCTTGAAATGAACACATAATAAACTACGCTGGTCATTACCCCTTTGTGGTATAAAACAATATTCCTAGATTTTATGTAAAAGAAGAAAACGTGACAGCCAATTTCAACTCTATTCATTTAGTAATATAGATAGTCAACCACGGGTGTCTAGAGTGGTACCACCTGAAATATGTTGACATCAAAATACCACCTAAGGCTCCATTTTGTACATACTGAATGGGCATGGAAGTGCTACCAAAATAAATAGCTAAAAGAATTATTAATATGGATAAAAGTGTTTTCAATTTATCATTGCTATCTTCAATATATAATTTCTGTTCATAATAAATTTGTTCAAATATGTAAAACTAAGTATACTAAGACTTTACAAAAAAGACATAATTTGCAAATGTAAAATTTTGCAGGTAACAATAAAAAGAAATCATTGTTACCTGCAATTTGCGTCTGAAATAGGGTCCCTGTTCGGAGACATAGTTTGGCAATAGGCACAGAAGTAACAATAATTATTTCTTCTTGTTACTTTTTGCGGGTAATCTTAGCCAGTGCCTAAAAAAAAATGTCATGCCTTAGAATTTTTCCAGATGCACAAATTTGTCTGCACCTTTAAGAGTGAATGTTGTGGTATCAACACTGCCATCTCCTTAGCTTAAAGGTTAAGATGAACATTGAAGTTAATAAATATATTTTTTTATATCCTATCAGCTTATATGTGCAGGTTTCACAGGCAGAATAGAAAAAAAGTTCGGTTGTCATGGTCATAAAAATAAATTTATCGTATGTATCAAACAAGAAAATAGACATTTAACAGTATACAATAGATAAAAATTAAATAAAAAATTATCACCATACAATTCAGAAATGTATCCCCATTCAGTTTAGGTTATCTTCTACCTAATGACTAAGGTGCATATGTCAAGCTGCAAACTGACTTCTTATTTTCACCGGAAGTACACGAAGTATGGCGATGCTGCGGCTGGAAAATGAGCTGGTAGCTTTACTAATGTTTTTACTTAGATATATTGAATTGGTTTGCAATGATATAACTTATTTTTTAAAAGTGTAGATTGACCATTGAATTATAAATATTCTAAAAATATTTGCTGTACGAAACTATCGACTCAGTACAAACAATGGCCATCCAACAGTTTTATACCGATAAATCACAACCAAGAACCAACTAATGGTACTTATAAAATACAGGTACTTATAAAATACAGTTAGATGTGAGAAGTACCCTGTATTTTATAAGTACCATTAGTTATTTCATATTTTATAATAGAAGTTCATAATATGAGGAAGGCGCTACCTTAATTGCCAGCTTTATACCAAGACTATGTCCTATTATATTGATTGATTGTTGGTTGCTTAACATCCAGTATTTCATGCATGTTCAGCACGAATGTCCTAGATAAGAGGTCTTTAAACACATTAGCTCCAATTGGAGCTTTCGTTAGTAAAGCCATATTAATTATGTGTATCAGCGGGGATAAATGTGAAAGCATAAAAGGGACCTTCATCAGAGGCAGAATGGTGGATTAATCTTTGCACCCTATTTATATAGATACATAAGTTAATTCTGAACCGCTGGTTAACTGTGAACCATCTGTTACCATGGTTACCGTATTTATATAAATAGGGTACAAACATTAATCCACTGATGAAGATCCCTTTTGGATCGAAACCGGTCAGGCATTGAGCATCAACAGGCGCTGTTAACTATGTGTATTGGCATATACTATATTTTTATGAATGTCCTAGATATAGTTTTTGTCTAAAATAAAATAATAAGTTCAGATGAAAAATGTTTAGGGAGCGATCATTGAACTTCAAAAGGTGGGAGGGGTATGGTTTTTCTTAAAAAATATTCTGATTCCCAAATTGTTGAGAAAAAAAATATTCTGTTCAAGCAGAGGACAAAAAACATTCTGAATCCAGATTTTCCCCATACATTTTTGTACCTTCATTAAATTTTGACCAAATAGTTTTGATTGATAGCGTTGAAGCCTTTCGTGTGAAAAAATCTGACTCGATAAAAACCATACTATGCTATGGTCCATATTGTTTTCTGCAGAAAATGAATTTATTGATGATTTATATAAGACAATGCTTACATTCATTATTTTGGTCCATTTTATATTTTTCTTTCTTAGCAAATCTTACAAAATTGAAAACAATAAAAGATTTGTTTAACTTCAAAACTATGAATACTGTTATACAAACGCCACCAAAATTCAAACTTGATCTGTGTTTTGTGGTAATAAGCATTGTGTATAAGTTTCATAACATTTGGTTGAGGCAAACTCAAGTTAGAGAACGGAAACCAATTTTGGGACGTGCGGACAGATGTACGTACAGACGGACAAGGTAAACTTAATGCCCCTCCGCTACGGCGGGGCATAAAAAAAATAACAGAATTAACTGGAAACAAGATGAATAGCCTAACAAGTTTTGTACAGTTATGAGCCAAGATTATGGTAGATTTTCAGTTATAAACATGTCAGATCCAAATGTTATTTGGCACTTATTCTTTATGCAGCTAAAAAGCAATACATATATATGCTCTTGAACATGCAAGTCTTGACACTTTCACAACACATCCTTAGACAATCAGGGATACAGAATTAAAGTTTATAACTGGAGTAAAATAAAATGAGACAGTTGCACTATCAAGATTCTATTAGATGAGTCTAGAAGTGCTACGGTAATTTTATAACAAGAAGAAATCTAACCTAATATACATATCTTTATTTGTTAACAGTCAAATCGACAGTTAATATGAAACCATGGTATATTTTGGTTTATCCATATTAATAACAATGCCTGTATATCTATGTAAAGGGTGCCCTTAAAGTGTAGTCCTCCACACAAACGGTACCCTTAAAGTGCAGTCAATCATGCCGAGAGTGCCCTCTGAGAAAATTACCCTGCCCTTTCCAAAAGCTGCAGGAAACAATAATTATGATAAGTAAACCAACATGCACCAGAGCTTCTCTAATATCGTCTGTCTCATATTATTCATATCTCATTAAGTGATAACCATGTTCTCATCCTGAATATGCATTTAATTTGCCACTGGACTATACACAGCCATCCATCATCATCATCATCATCATGAAAAAAATAAATAGTCATAAGTGATGACCCTGACCTGTCTTGTTGACATGTAACTAGCCAGATGATTGACGAGTTAAAAAAAGGCACTGGCTACGATTACCCTACCCGCAAAAAGTAACAATAAGAAATACTTCCGAGACTAATTGTTGAAACGTATTTCAGGACAGGGACCTGACTTCATATGTAAATTGCAGGTAACAATAATATCATTTTTATTGTAACCTGCAAAATATATTCAGACAGGCTCTGATCTACATTTTTGTAAAGAAGGTTTAATACACAATGTAATATGCAGGCAATCTGTGAAATGATGATGTAAAAAACAATAACATGTATGTAGCTAAACTT
Organism: Mytilus coruscus; assembly: GCA_017311375.1. Classification (NCBI taxonomy): domain Eukaryota; kingdom Metazoa; phylum Mollusca; class Bivalvia; order Mytilida; family Mytilidae; genus Mytilus; species Mytilus coruscus. The sequence goes on from CM029600.1 coordinate 25,514,348, forward strand.
TCAGATGTATTGACGATCATTGACCAATATGATATTCACTTTTGCCGACAGGGGTCGATTAAAACAACTGACTACCGACTTTCTTATTCATGCACTTTTCCATAAATGTCACAATGCTTATGCTATTACATCACAGTAAGAACTGATAGTTCGATGACTTCGTTTACACTGATGGACCTCAGATCAACTGGCGTATTTCATTCATTAACCCTCTTGCTGTGGCTAATTTTATATGGTTGCATTTCATGATCATGTGCCAGAAAATACGACAGCTGGAAGTTTGTGACATCACATTCCCAACAATGATGTCATTCGACTTCAGGGTTGGCAAAGTATTTCCCGGGCTGGGCAATACTGGGTAATATGATTTTTCAAGCTTATTTTTACACAAAATAGTAAAGACTTGTTGTAGTTTAATAGTATTATAGCTAAATATATACATTTTATACAGATAACCATTGAGAGTCATTCCTGAAGATTGAAAATTCAATTTCTTCCTTTTCTCAAATAATTCTATGTAGGCAGAATACAAGTATTGGACATTTCAGGATACCTTGTTAATTTCCAAGCTTTGTTTCAATATTAAATCCAAGTTGAAAAAATGCATTTTATTGCAGTGTTTCAGTGAATTGTAAATTTCAATTGTTATACAATCATATTGCTAAATAAACACCCTAAGGGGACAGGCCATGAACACTTATAGAAATCAAAAGGCTGACTATTGTTATATAAACAAATCTGTATTAAAATCTGAATAATTATTTAATAATTAGTGATGTACATAAACATATGCTAAAACTTAATAAACATTTTAGTAATGAACAAACAGTTTAAAAGTTATTTTCCTTTATACATCGAATTGTAAATTCTTAATATTAGTTATATTTATTAAAAAAAAAACAAATCTTCTTCGACTTTAATGTATTGCATTTGTGATTAATCACTGAATCCTCATTAAAATTCAGGCCAGTATTTCATATTACCCAGTATTGCCCAGTATTACCCGGTAAAACCTGGGTTTTCCCAGTATTTCCCACTGGACTGGGCAATACTCATAAAACCCGGGTTTTTGCCAACCCTGTTTGACATATGACGTCACCCCATAATTATGACATTACATTGCGGACCAATTGAAGAAAAATATTACATGGTTTAATCTTTGATATTTTATTTTAAAGAGATACAGCAATGATTAGAAGCTTGCATTATTAAACATACATGTATGAACATATGTGTTCCTGCGGCATAGATGGATGTAGACACATGTGTCCTTTCGGTAGCAAGAGGAATAAAAACAACTTATTGATGTATTCAGAATGGAACTGTTTAGTGTGCAGTGCGGTATAGATGTGATAGATATGGATCTACTAGAAAACACCAGCGACATCGCGGATCCGTGACTAAAATAAAGTACCTACACCTTATTCTAAGCCTGGATTTTTAGTATTTGTATTGTCATCTGATAAAGTCGTGCTGATTATAAGGTGCATATAGTTTTCTCTGCTATCAAAATCTTTCTGTTTGAACCCGTCCTGGTTTTAAAATTCATGTGACAAAGATTGAATTTAGTAGTATTTATCCCTGTATAATGACGAAGTTCTTGACCTCAAAATTTTATGCATTAATATATGAATGGGGGTGGGTCACATTCCCGCCACACTTCGGTACTCATTTTTAACCGAAAACTGAAGTAATCCCCCCCACCCTTTTCATGTTGAATTGATGCGGTTCCCCAGAAGGAAAAGCTCTTGAATTGCTGAGAGCGTCAAGGGAATGTGTATCATAAAGTGTGTCAGTGTAAGGTCAATATTTACCATATCTGCTACGAAATAAAATTTAATTTTGCTGGGCAGACATGCAATGACGGAAATGATGATTGCGCGTAAATTTCAGAGCCGAACGTCGTGAAGGACAGTCGATCAGAACTGGCTTTTTTCCGATTTTATCCCCAAATAGCCCCCAAAAGATCTTGAAATGAACACATAATAAACTACGCTGGTCATTACCCCTTTGTGGTATAAAACAATATTCCTGGATTTTATGTAAAAGAAGAAAACGCGACAGCCAATTTCAACTCTATTCATTTAGTAATATAGATAGTCAACCACGGGTGTCTAGAGTGGTACCACCTGAAATATGTTGACATCAAAATACCACCTAAGGCTCCATTTTGTACATACTGAATGTGCAGGAAGTGCTACCAAAATAAATAGCTAAAAGAATTATTAATATGGATAAAAGTGTTTTCAATTTATCATTGCTATCTTCAATATATAATTTCTGTTCATATAAATTTGTTCAAATATGTAAAACAAAGTATACTAAGACTTTACAAAAAAGACATAATTTGCAAATGTAAAATTTTGCAGGTAACAATAAAAAGAAATCATTGTTACCTGCAATTTGCGTCTGAAATAGGGTCCCTGTTCGGAGACATAGTTTGGCAATAGGCACAGAAGTAACAATAATTATTTCTTCTTGTTACTTTTTATGGGTAATCTTAGCCAGTGCCTAAAAAAATGTCATGCCTTAGAATTTTTCCGTACTCGAATGACCGAATAACACGTTATTATCCGAATAACACTTGTAATGACCGAATAACACTTGAAATTTTAATATTAGCACATATTGGTGACTTTTAAACATTGATTATTAAATAATATTATATTATAAGTGTATTTTATAACTTAAAATGATATATAGAAAGCAGGTAAGTTCATAAAGATCATTATAACTATAGTGTGTACATCCAACATTGCGACCAAGGAATAATGTCAATACTTAGAATATTATTTTTTCCTTACTTTTATTTCTGAAAATCTTTAATTTCTTTTTGAGAAAATTTTATTACAACATACATACGAATCATCCATTCAGCTGCTTTGTTTTTATTATAAAACACCAATATGTGCTAATATTAAAATTTCAAGTGTTATTCGGTCATTACAAGTGTTATTCGGATAATAACGGTGTTATTCGGTCATTCGTGTTACCCGAATTTTCCAGATGCACAAATTTGTCTGCACCTTTAAGAGTGAATGTTGTGGTATCAACACTGCCATCTCCTTAGCTTAAAGGTTAAGATGAACATTGAAGTTAATAAATATATTTTTTTATATCCTATCAGCTTATATGTGCAGGTTTCACAGGCAGAATAGAAAAAAGTTCGGTTGTCACATATAAATGAGATTAGAGATATTTGGGTATAGTGAAATGTATTGCTATACAGACATTTGATATATATACACAGTGGTAGCTGATGAATGTATGTATGTTCTGTATCTTCCTCCTTTAGTAGGAGCACCACCATAGGTTATAGTGTAAAGACACTGTATCGGTACAGAATTAATGTGAGCATTTGCCTACCCAGTTTCCCAGCCTGGCCGTGACGGGTCTTACCATCAGAAAGATAACCTTCCCCAAAAACAATAAGTACAATGCAATAAAACATACGAACACACCAATTCACCTGATTCGCTCATCCTCAAAAATATAAAAAAAATGCTTTTATATATGTGTTGTGTACAAGTTATCATTTTGTACAAAAAGTAAAATCACAAAAATACTGAACTCCGAGGAAAATTCAAAAAGGAAAGTCCTCAATCAAATGGCAAAATCAAAAGTTCAAACACATCAAATGAATGGATAACAACTGTCATATTCCTGACTTAGTACAGGCATTTTCTTATGTAGAAAATGGTGGATTGAACCTGGTTTTATGGCTAGCCAAACCTCTCACTTGTATGACAGTCGCATCAAATTCCATTATATTGACAACGATGCGTGAACAAAACAAACAGACACAATTCGTAAAAATGTCAAAAATAGGGTTACAGCAGTCAACATTGTGTTATCATCTTAATCACTATAAAAACAAACAAATTTTAGGAAGAAGCATACATCAAATTTAACATCCTCATTATGCTTATATCATACGATTTTATATATCTATGTAAAATCCACCTATAAAGGATGGAAGGTTTTAAATACTGGCGTAAAATCGCGCGTTTGAAATTCGCACAGGTAGACATAAAATAATTTTGTCGTTCAAAGTATAACGAGATACATAAATACAGAGTCACGTAAAATGGACATCACAAAAAACAGACTCAGCAGTAAAAGCAATATCAATAAATAAAATAATAGTGTGGTTCAAATTATGACGGGATACACAAGCACAGAGCCACGCCAAATGTATATCACAAAAAACAGACCCAACAGTAAAAGTGATATAAATAAATAAAATAATTTTGTCGTTCAAAGTATGACAGAATACATATGCACAGAGTCACGTAAAATAGATATCACAAAAATCAGACTTAACTGTAAAAGCAATATTAATAAATAAAACAATAGTGTGGTTCAAATTATAATTTGTATTTTGACTTTGTACAAATTGTAATTTGTACAAAATGTGGTTGTACAAATTACAATTTGTACTAAATTTGACTAAAATTCACTTATAACTTGTACAATAATTTATAGTATGGATTTTGTTATAAAAAACATTGATACACAATATAGAATTTTTATTCAATGACCACACAATAAATCTTATTTACAAAATACAAAACTACCCAGATGGAGACAGGAAATGAAAGTGATACATGCATGCCAGTTAATTCTGATAGTACAAGAGAAATAGGCCCCAGTGACAATTTTGATAGAGTAATAAAAATTGGCCCCAGTGACAATTTTGATAGTATAATAGAAATTGGTCCCAGTGACAATCAGGATGACACTGACGTTGTAACACCAATCATACGTGCCAGGAAGCGTGCCCTGTCTGATCAACAGATCCAAGTCGAATATCTTACCAAGAAAACGAAACGAAAATTATCAGAACTTGCTGTGGGGGATAATGTCATTATACCAATTCTTCAGTATGATCGTGCCCCAACTTATCCTCGAAATATCTTGCATGGGTGTAATTACTGAATCTGAAGAATTCGGGTACCACATTGGAACAGCTGTAGGGGGGTTGTGGGAATCACTCACATGCTCAAACAAAGGAGGCAAAAGATATCAAAGCGACATTCAAACTCATAAGTCAAAAACATACTGACAACGCCATGGCTAAAAAAGAAAAAGACCAACAGACAAACAATAGTACACAAAACACAACATAGAAAACTAAAGACTGAGCGACACGAACCCAAACAAAAACTAGAGGGTGATCTCAGGTGCTCCGGAAGAGTAAGCAGATCCTGCTCATCATGTGGCACCCGTCGTGTTGCTCATGTCAGTACAAACCCGGTAATAAGTCTAATTCAGTATGTCGCATTCGGGAAAAGGGGACGGGATTATAGTTACGACATTAGGAACATATCCGCTATCATCTGTGAAACGGATATTCCGTAACGGTCAACCAACTCGTGATGGCATCCGTAACATTTACGAAGGGATGATTTCAACTTCACCATTTGGAACTCTTGGTTTAATAGCTTCCTTGTAAGCAGCAACCCTCTATCAAGGAAATCATGATAGAAAATACCAGCCCTGGAGTATCGTATCAACTGGGAAATATATATTCCGTATGCAGGCGCTGCTGGAATGCTGCTACATAAAAATGGAAAGTTCACAATTGGGAAGCTGAAATCATCTCTTTTGTCATAAAGTTTTGTTTTCAACCGACCCTCATTGTCAATTTCTAGATGTAAGTCAAGATATGAGGCAGACTTAACTGTATCTGTTGTATCCTTCATCTCAAGTTCGATGTTATAGATGCGTGCAAAATAGTGACCAAATCTGGAATTATTTAGTGAGAGAACATCATCTATGTAGCGGAAAGTAAAGTTAAAGGATACTGCTAACTTCTTTTCTTTCTTCCTAAGAAGTTCCTGTATGAAGTCAGCCTCATATGAATAAAGGAACAAGTCGGCAAGAAGAGGGGCACGGTTGGTTCCCATGGGAATGCCGATTGTTTGTTGAAAAATATGTACTCCAAACATAACAAATATGTTGTCAATCAAAAAATCAAGCATCTTGATAATATCAAGCTGCGGTCACACCTTACCGGATAGCACGAACGGACGCCTAACGGATGAAAATAAAAGTTGTCCGTTGACAAAATTGTTATCCGTTGGGAGTCCGTTGATGTACTGACCAAATAAAACGAACGCGTAACGAATGTATAACGGAAACACACCGGATATGCAACGTACGAGAAACGGAAACGTACCGGACAGAACGGATGTCGAACGTACATCCAACGGAAGAGTACCGCATAAAACGGACACCTAACGGAAGCGTACCGGATAAAACGGATGAACAAGTTATACGGAAAAATTAAAGGCGACAATAATAATACATGTAAATCGCATAAATATTCAAAATGTTTCTGTGTAACTGGTTTTGGTTTGTTCTTCAAAATGTCACCAAAGGGCAGTGTCTGGCCTGAATAAGAGCTGCTTGATAGTGAAGACGTCCCCTTACTCTAAGATCGATTATGAATAATGAGAATTCATGAACCTCAAGAAATCTGACATATCAATAATTGGCATTCCTGACGCGAAATTTTCAATTGGCATTTATCCGTTTCAGATCCATTTATCATCCGTTTTATCCGTTATATGTCCGGTAGAAGTCCGTTTAACATTCGTTCAACATCCGTTTTATCCGTTAAACGTCCGGTAGTTGTCCGTTGGTGAATTTGTCTACCAGACCTCCAACGGATGTATAACGGACAAGTAACGGATACAAAACGGAAACGAAACGGACGAGTACCGGACAGAACGGACGTCGACGGATAAAACGTACGCTAAACGGACATGAAACGGATATGGACGGACGTCTAACGGATAAGAACGGACGTCTAACGGACATGAACGGATTGAAAAAAAGTTATCTGTTAGGCATCCGTTCGAGCTATCCGTTAAGGTGTGACCGAGGCTTCAGTTTCAGAGAATTTTTGGTAGAATCAGAGTGATTTTTTACAAAGTAGGATTTATCCCCCCCAAATGATACAGAACTATTTTTGTATTTTGTAAATAAGGTTTATTGTGTGGTCATTGAATACAAATTCTGTAGTGTGTATCAATACTTTTTTTTATAACAAAATCCATACTATAAATTATTGTACAAGTTATAAGTGAATTTTAGTCAAATTATGTACAAATTGTAATTTGTACAAGCACTTTTTGTACAAATTACAATTTGTACAAAGTCAAAATACAAATTATAATTTGTACAATTTTTTTGTACAAATTATAATTGTAAAAATGATGACTTGTACACAACATATGTACAGAATAAGAGTCATACAGATATTTAATATGGTGTGTCAGACTACGGTTTTACTATATCGCCATAAAGTGAATCAGTAACATTTCAGATTTTAGACTATCAGAAACTTCAGCGTACAACGAAGTAACAAAGTGAATAACTTTTAATATCATCCGTGTATCCTAAGCCCAGCGTTTTTTAAGCAAGTGCGTTTTATACTATACTGGTCAACTCCTTGAATGTATCGATGATATCACAAAAAATCTGGAAAACGGAAAACAACCAGATCTGCTATACTGGACTTTTCAAAAGCTTTTGACAAGGTGTCCCACAGTTTACTCCTACATAAACTACACCATTATGGAATTCGAAGTAAATCAAACAAATGGATAAAAGAATTTCTCACCAACAGAATCCAAGTAATAGTCAATGTTGAAGGCGAAACATCAGACAAAGTGAAAGTTAAATCCGGATTAACACAAGGATCAGTCATAGGACCCATGCAGTCTCTTTCTTTTTTACATTAACGACCTACCAGAAGGCCTACACTCAACAGTGAGGCTGTTTGCGGACGATACTGTTGTATATTTGAGACAACGACTGCCATAAACTCCAAGAAGACCTGGACAAACTGGCAAAACTTTGGAAAATGGAGTTCCACCCTGAAAAATACAGCGACCTCACAGTCACAAAAAAGAAAAATCCAATCAAGTGGGACTACAAACTCCACGGCCATACTCTGCAGCATGAGACATCGACTAAATACATAGGCTGCACCATTGCAAATGATCTAGATTGGGGAGAACAAATAAACAACATCACAGGAAAAGCCAGCCTTGGTTTCTTAAATCGAAACCTCCTCAGCAGCTCAAAATCCACCAAAGAGCATGCCTATAAAATATTAGTAAGACCGCAAATGGAATACGCCACGACGACAGTATGGGACCCGTACCAGCAAAACCACACAAATAAAATTGTATAAGTACAAAGACGAATGTGGGCAGTATTTGGAAGAAGAAGAAGAAGGAGAGTGCCACGGCTTTTTGTTAAAATACCGTTGAGTGCCATGGGATAGGTTCTAGATTTGAAATATGAACGGAAAACGTCATAAAAGAAGCGTAACAATGCACAACGTCATGCAATTGTTTCCGTCTGGAAGCAGTTCTGTTTTGACGGCCAGCGTATATGTCAGATATATTTCTTTAGGTGACATGTATGTATATGGGCAACCCAACGGATTTTTATGAAATTTTGCAGGCAAATTGATCCATTAGAACCGCAAATAAATATTCAAAAGGTATGCAAGAAAATTTTAGACTTTCGGAGATAAGGTAATCTGAATATTCTATAAAACGAAATGCAAATATATATATGGTCAGATCATATGTTTTCGTACGTCATATGAATTCGTACTATGCATGCTTTTTCAATGGAAATTGTGACGTCACAATGCATTCTTAATAGCACGAAAACCCATGAGACGAGGATATATCTGGGTGCACGTAAATACCGCAAACACTATAGACTAATTAGATTTTAAATTGACGTGTACAGCGAATTTTCTTTTTAAAATTATATTTCATTGTCACTAAAATTTCCGTTTTATTGATATAAAATTTACCGGGGGGTTACCTAATTCATTTTTGCTGTACGTATACTCAAATGTATTTGTTTTGTCTAACAACATGATTTTGCCATAGCGTTTTCAGTTTCTCTTTGAACTTGTAAGTTTTGGGTGTCCTGTTGGAATCTTCCGCATCTTTTTAAAGTCAAAGTTGCTGAACCGATATTTACATAAATTCTATAATTTTGTACCTCAAATTTCCGGATATTTAATTTGCAATATAATGTCTGCCTGTTGACTCTGACCTTGTGCATCTAATCAACATGTTATCTTGATGAATGAAATATTTGCCGTTGGACCTTTAGTAGCCAATTATCAAGTAATTGATCCATAATTTCATAAACGTGTGTACTTTGTAAAGACTTTTAATCACTTTCATTTAATGTTAGATTTTTCCGCTCTTGTGTCCGATTATTTTTGTTTGGTTTGATTTTTTATTTACTTTTAACGCTGGATACCAAGACTATTGAGAGACTAACTAGAACACAACCGCCTAGGCTTATTTTCATTCATGAAGGTGTCAATAATGTTAGCAAGTCTTTCTTGTTTAAAAATGAGTTCAAACAGTTATTGAATACAACACAACAATTTGAACATTTAGCACAAATGCTACAGTGTACGTTAGAAAGTGATAGGCACGTATCTATTGTATTATCATTGATAATCATGTGTAAAGATGAAACTATAAATGCAAGATCGACCATTATTAATGAAAATTTATGCAAGCGTAATTGTTGGATGTTCATGGAAAATTCAAACATCAATTGTAGACATTTGAGAGATTGTGTACATTTGAATGAAGAAGGTCAATCAATTTTTCTTAACAATTTATATGATGTGTTTAAAAATGTTTTGTGATATTTCTTGAAGAACGAGATTTTTTTTTTCTCTATCTTTTTAGATATGCAAAAAAAAAAAAAAATAATAAAATAATAATAATGCAAGTCCAAAGGACATAAGAAAATTTCTCATTTTCAAAGGAAAGGGTGAGAAAACACAATTACATGTACTTGATAACAACTGCTCTCTGCATACTAAACACGACATTAAAGTTTTCAAATGCCAAAGGATGCTAGCATCAAAGTCTGTTGATTTTTTACTAGGCAAAACCAGAGCATTATTCAGAGAAACAAGTGGATCAGGAGAGTGTAATCCCATGCTTCTTACGGCTAACCCGGCTGTCTTACATTTGTAAAAAAAAAACAAAACAAAAAAAAACAACATTTTCATGTCATAAATCAGGGGCAGACTAACACTAACATTTCTATATAACAAGCTACTCCATTAATGTTTATTAGGGGGAACTTGGAATAGTGGAATATTACAAGTTCACCACGGTTCCTCTCATATATAAGATATTGGATTCAACAAACCATAAGAGGTTTGAAAAAGGGGTGAAAGGAATCAAGTGATAATAGTTTTTTCAGGTTTGAGCGAAATACATAGCAGTCACAGTCGTCATTATTTTTTATTGTCACATGTTTTTTTTTTGTGCATTGCAAAAAGTATTCGTCATCTACAAGCTTTTGCCAAATCTTTCAAAATGATAACACATTTAAAAAAAAAATATTTTGAACGCAGGTACAATAAATGCTTACATTTTAACAAACTATGAGTTGAAAAAAAAAGAATTGTTTGAAGTGTATTTGTCTATTTGGTCATAACTTTGTCGTCTTTTGTTTTTTGCTTGGTTTTATCCTGATGTTATCATGTATAATTATATATTTTTTTACAATTCAATTTGGTTGAACTATATAGCAAATTTCCTGACAAAAATAATAACTGTGTTTATATCATTAAAACTTAAAAAGAGGAAAACGCTTCTCATAAAAAAAATAACCAAATAAGCAAATAAAATCTATGACAATTATGTTTCTATTGGTATCATGTTGATTAAAATCCAGCCAAAATTGACCTCACAATATTTTGTTTTTGAAAATACGTAGTCTTATGTGAAATATTTGACAAAAAAAAACTGTAGGTGACGAATATTCATTGCATAACACTGTAAACGTTATCGGAACACGATTTTGTCTGTAAGTATGTTTGTTTTCTTTAGCTGATGATAGTTTTTATATAAATTTACATGTATATGCATTCAGTAAACAGTGTAAACGGAAACCCGAAGAAATTTATCGAATTCAAGTAAGTCATTGAACACACATTTTCAATAGTTGATCAGGGGTTCAAATTAACATTTGGTACTGGAAGGTCTAGGACCTTTGACACTCCAGACTGAAAGGTCCACAACCTAAATTCCAGGTCCTACTTTTACTTGAAATATTTCCTAACATAGTAAGATACAAGTAACAAAATTAATGTGCTGTTGGTGTTAGGTCAACTTGTTTCATTGTCAAAGTCACTGTTGTATAAAATATTTAATAACAATTGTAATTGTCTTGTATATTATAAATTCAGATATTCTTTTTTTTTTTTTTTGTTATTGAGGGTGTCACCATGGGTAGGTGTGTTGTCTCAACTATTGGTAATTTATTACTACTTATACCATTTTATAAAACAGTTCAAATTCAAAGCTGTTTAAGCAGAGGCGTATATACATGTGTATATATGTCTCTGGTTTAAGTGTATCATATCTAGTTGCACTATTATAATGCATCAGTTCCTCTGTGAAAATAAGATAAGAAACTTCCAGATTTGTACTGGTCCTTTAAAATTGAGAAGACATTACCTCTTGGAATTGTAGTAATACGTTTACACTATACAAAAATCAACATGTAATATCAATATTTATTAATGATAAAGAAAATTACTGTCACATTTTTTTGGATTTTGAGATGAAAATTTATGAACTAAAAGTAATTTTGAGTTTCTGTAAAAAAATATTTCCTACTTTTTCTTTCTTTTCAATATATCTTTTGGTTTTCAATTCTAGTGTTTATATTTTATCATCATAGATGTATTTTGTCAACTGCCTGGAATTATTATTTTTTCATTGTATTTGATCGGCAAACCCGGAATTACCCTTATCCGCTCCGGAATTTGATCTGTTTTTTGTTATTTTCTTCATTTCCGGTTTATGGCATCCAATGTTTTTCAATGTTGTTTTGTCAGTCAGATACGATTTTACTCGGATTTACACATTACTAGTTGGCAATTTTCGGTATAAAGCTAGCGGTTGAACAAAATGAACATCGCTGTCATGAATAATAATGATGAAAATAAATTTTGAGATTGTTTGGAAATTTTTGTTTAAAAAGGTCGGCAAAGTTTATTTTTATTTTCTTTCAAGCCCGGAAGGTCCGTCGGGCGTAGCTTGTAACCAAAACGAGAGTCCGACTGCAAAAATGGAAGGTCGCGGGCCTCGGACCACCGCTAATTTGAACCCCTGGTTGATACGGGTAATTTTTTTTAAAAGTTATTAGTATTCCTCAGCAAAATATAAATACGACATAATTTATTTTTATTATCTGAGCATAAAGAATTTCATATACATGTACCAAGCTAACATGTGCTCATGCTTGCCAAAAATTAACGTAAATAACAGAGAAATTCTTCCAACATGTTTGTTTGTCGCACACATACTTTCGTAAACTCTAAAGAGAACAGTAAATAAAAATAAACTATTGGCGACGAGTTTATTTCAAGCATTCTTATTGGTCCCCTCTGGTTGATATTCAAATTGAAGTTCTTCTTCTGGTGGCAAAACCCAAAATCATGGAGTTGGAATAGAGTTGACGCCGTCAATCTTCCAAATCCCGCACTCTAGCATTATTTCGTAACGTCAACATTCCGTTGGCCTTTGGGCCTCACCTGTGGCACTCAAAGGTAGTGTTTTTGAATAGGCCGGATAGACCGCATGGCAGAGAAAAGGTTAGAACTCTATCCATCGTTCGGAAATCATTTTAGCCAGTCATTTCACGATATGGAATACAAATATATTTTATAAGAACTGATATCATCTTCGAATCCCATTATGTGAAAAAAAATATTTACAGTGAAGAAAAACCTGAATTTAAAATAAACGGATTGGAATGTGTTTGCGTCAAAATACATGTCAAAGGACTAAATATATTGTGTTTGGGAATTTTTATAGACCGCCAGATTCGGATAACCAAATCTGGGAAAAAAATTAATTACTCAATAGATTTCGCCATAAATTAAAATGCAGATAAAATCATAATATGCAGTGATTTTTTAATTGGGATATTCTAATTGATAATCAAAACATAAATACCGCGGCAGTAAATGTTACTAAAAAATTCTTGAAGCGGCAGAAAAATCAATCCCTAACAAACTGGTTCAGGTTAGGAAACATGACCCACCTCCGATGAATTATAATATACGAAAAATGATTCGGAAGCGAAAGAGATTACATAAAAAAGCAAACCTAACAAACAACGAAAATGACTGGGTTAATTTTCGACGGATAAGAAATAAATGCATAAGCTACGTTAGATCAAGTAAAAAAAAAATCTTGGAAAAGCAAGTTAAACAAGTTGATAGAATACAAACAACAAACACACAAAAACATGATGGAAAACTCTCAAAAATTTGATCGGATTACCAAACAAAAAATTCGTAAGGGTTCCGCGGAACCCAGTGTCTCGCCTACTTTTGCTGTTAGTCGCAGGCTCGACAAAAATCAGTCTATCCTACTTTAATTTTTAATAACCAAAATATAGAAAGTGATAATGACAAAGCTAATTATTTTAACGATTATTTCTGCGCACAGTCTTCTGTTGATGATTCAAATACTATATTACCAACAATAGAATATGATGCAATTCCTAAACTAGAGGATTTGATTATCAGTGAGCAGGATGTTGAAGATGTGCTCGTTAATATTGATATTTCAAAAGCAACAGGGCCTGATTTAATCAGTCCAATACTCCTGAGGTTGGCAGCAACTGTCTTGAAGTATCCGTTTTCAAAACTTTTTAATCGATCCCTGCTAACAGGGAGCTTTCCAGATGTGTGGAAACTACCTAATGTTATACCTGTCTATAAGAATAAGGGTGGCCCAGAATTTTACTGAATTATAGACCAATATCTTTGTTGTCAAATATTGGAAAGACAATGGAGAGGTGCATTTTCAAATGCCTTTTTAAATTCATTATCACAAATTCTCTATTAACAAAATTCCAGTCTGGTTTTATCATCCCAGGTGATTCGACGGTAAACCAGCTGCTATATATAATTAACGATTTTGGTAAAGCATTAGATGCTGGAAAAGAGATAAGGGTAATTTTATGCGACATAAGTCGAGCTTTCGACCGAGTTTGACACAACGGCTTACTTTATAAGCTTTAAAAATGGGAATTAATGGAGTATTACTTCTTTGGTTTGAGAGCTATTTGAACTCAAGAAGGCAACAAGTTGTCATTTGTGAAGAAACGTCCAACACTGAGCATGTATGTTATGTATCAGCTGGGGTACCCCAAGGGTCTATCTTGGGTCCCATTTTATTTCTAATTTATGGTCCTCGTGACAGTGTATGGCTATCAATTAATACTTGGAACGTAGACTCCGGGAACCCGGATACCTTAAACCGAATATACTGTTGGCACGTCATATTGTTTATTGAAAAGATGTATTTTTTCGGGAGACGGATTTATAAAAGTTTTTCCAAACTTGTTTCCGAATCCTATATCTGAATTTTATGTAAAATTGCATTACTTCATTGTTATAATTTTTCATTAATAAATACTGTTTAAACTAATCCTACTGGGCGCCATTTTGGCTGATAATGACCTGCGATGCAAAATGAAGGTGGCTCGGGCGTCTTCCTCCATCTTGGATTTTGAAGTAGCAGATAACGTTGGTCTAGATATTTTGATGAAATTTTGAGAGCAGTATGTAATATATGTAAAAGACTTTTGATGTAAATATAGAAAATTGTGTGTTTTATCATAATTACGGCTATAATTTCTCAAAAACACCTTATTTGTGTTTGATTAGATTTTTTTCAATTAGAATGTATATGTGAAGTTAGCAGCCGGTTCGTTATTCGATATTCGATATTCAATATCCAACCGGCTGCTAGCAGTCGGTTCGATATTCAAATTTAGTTGAAAATCATAAAAAAAAAAAAAACTTGATAACATTAATAGTATGATTTTCATAGTAAGAGGACTAATAAATTACGTAGGAAATCGTTTAATGACCCCTTCAAGTTGTCGTAAATTCTCATTGTCCTCGAATATAAACCCTTTTCTAAGTTGCATATTTGTCTTTATGTACAATAGATTTTTATCAATAAAACGACTTCAAAGATGTAATTTTATATATCATATTTCTTAAAACAAAAAGAAAAACCGATAACTCTAGAAAAATTTAGAAATATCAATAGATATATTTATGGAAAGCCCCCAAAAGACATACGGATATCTACGGAGGGCTTAGATTGTCACTTTTCAGCTAAAAATTGTCAAAATTTCAGGACAAAGGGCACAAGGCAATGGCGAGAGCCCCCTGATCTCTCAATCTTTCTAATATTATGCAGATATTTATTTAATAGGTAGATACAAACGTGACTAAAAGGAATTTGGGTAAACTTCCTGTCTTCTATATTTACGGAGGGCCCACAGTGCCAGTTTAATATTCAAAATATATAGTGAAATTCTACCGGAGACCGCTTAAATGGGGGTGAGACCCTCCCCGGTCTTTCAATGTCCATAAAATTCAACTAAACAAAGACTCTGTATGTATAAAGGTTGTATCAGAAGCATTGCCCAGAATAATGTCATCTTCGATATCTACGGAGGGCTTAGATTGTCACTTTTCAGCTAAAAATTGTCAAAATTTCACGACAAAGGGCACAGGGCAATGGTGAGAGCCCCTCATCTCTCAATCTTTCTAATGTTAGGCAGACATTTAGTTAATAGGTAGATACAATCGTGACTAAAAGGTATTTGGGTAAACTTCCTGTCTTCTATATTTACGGAGGGCCCAAAGTGCCAGTTTGATATTCAAGATATATAGTGAAAACCTACCTGAGACCGCTTAAATGAGGGTGAGACTCCCCGGTCTTTCAATGTCCATAAAATTCAACTAAATCAAAGACTCTGTATATATAAAGGTTGTATCAGAAGCATTGCCCAGAATAATGTCATCTTCGATATCTACGCAGGGCTTAGATTGTCACTTTTCAGCTAAAAATTGTCAAAATTTCACGACAAAGGGCACAAGGCAATGGTGAGAGCCCCTGATCTCTCAATCTTTCTAATATTATGCAGATATTTATTTAATAGGTAAATACAAACGTGACTAAAAGAAATTTGGGTAAACTTCCTGTCTTCTATATTTACGGAGGGCCCACAGTGCCAGTTTGATATTCAAAATATATAGTGAAAACCTACCGGAGACCGCTTAAATGGGGATGAGACCCCCCCCCGGTCTTTCAATGTCCATAAAATCAATTAAACCAAAGACTCTGTATACATAAAGGTTGTATCAGAAGCATTTCCAAGAATAAAGTCATCTTCGATATCTACGGAGGGCTTAGATTGTCACTTTTCAGCTAAAAATTGTCAAAATTTCAGGACAAAGGGCACAAGGCAATGGTGAGAGCCCCCTGATCTCTCAATCTTTCTAATATTATGCAGACATTTAGTTAATAGGTAGATACAAACGTGACTAAAAGGAATTAGGGTAAACTTCCTGTCTTCCATATTTACTGAGGGCCCAAAGTGCCAGTTTGATATTCAAAATATATAGCGAAAACCTACCGAAGACCGCTTAAATGAGGGTGAGACCCCCCTGGTCTTTTAATGTCCATAAAATTCAACTAAATCAAAGACTCTGTATATATAAAGGTTGTATCAGAAGCATTTCCAAGAATAAGGTCATCTTCGATATCTACGGAGGACTTAGATTGTCACTTTTCAGCTAAAAATTGTCAAAATTTCAGGACAAAGGGCACAAGGCAATGGTGAGAGCCCCCGATCTCTCAATCTTTCTAATATTATGCAGACATTGAGTTAATAGGTAGATACAAACGTGACTAAAAGGAATTAGGGTAAACTTCCTGTCTTCCATATTTATGGAGGGCCCAAAGTGCCAGTTTGATATTCAAAATATATCACGTTTGTATTTACCGATTAACTAAATGTCTGCATAATATTAGAAAGATTGAGAGATCAGGGGCTCTTACCATTGCCCTGTGCCCTTTGTCCTGAAATTTTGACAATTTTTAGCTGAAAAGTGACATTCTAAGCCCTCTATAGATATCGAAGATGACATTATTCTGGGAAATGTTTCTGATATAACCTTTATATATACAGAGTCTTTGATTGAGTTGAATTTTATGGACATTGAAAGACCAGGGGGTCTCACCCTCATTTAAGCGGTCTCAGGTAGGTTTTCACTATATATTTGAATATCAAACTGGCACTGTGGGCCCTCCGTAAATATGGAAGACAGGCAGTTTACCCAAATTCCTTTTAGTCACATTTGTATCTACCTATTAACTAACTGTCTACTTAATATTAGGCAGATTGAGAGATCAGGGGGCTCTGTCCATTGCCATGTGCCCTTTGTCCTGAAATTTTTACAATTTTTTGCTGAAAAGTGACAATCTAAGCCCTGCGTAGATATCGAAGATGACATTATTCTGGGAAATCCTTTTGATACAATCTTTATATACACATGTATACAGTCTATGATTTCGTCGAATTTTATGGACATTGAAAGAACAGGGGGTCTCACTGTCATTTGAGTGGTCTCAGGTAGTTTTTCGTTATATATTTTGAATATCAAACTGGCACTTTGGGCCCTCCGTAAACCTAGAAGAGAGGAAGTTCACCCTAATTCCTTTTAGTCACGTTTGTATCTACCTATCAATTAACTGTCTACTTAATATTAGGCAGATCAAGGGGCTGTGTCCATTGCTATGTGCCCTTTGTCCTGAAATTTTGACAATTTTTTGCTGAAAAGTGACAATCTAAGCCCTGCGTAGATATCAAAGATGACATTACTCTGGGAAATCCTTTTGATACAATCTTTATATATACAGAATCTATGATTTCGTCGAATGTTATGGACATTGAAAGAACAGGGGGGTCTCATCGTCATTTAAGCGGTCTTAGGTAGGTTTTCACTTCTTTTTTTGGGGGGCTTTCCATATATATTTCTATTTATATTTCTAAATATAAGTGATCGGTTTTTGTTTTTGTTTTAAGAAATATTAGATATAAAATTACAGTTTTGATGTCGTTTTATTGATAAAAATATATATATTACATAAAGGCAAATATGCAATATGCAACTTACATAAGCATTTATAAGGGTTTATATTCGAGGACAACGAGAGTTTAAGACAACTTGAAGGGGTCATAAAACGATTTCCTACGTATCTTTTCACTACTTTCAACTATGAAAATCATGCTTTTAATGTTATCAAATATTATATTTTTCTATGATTTTCAACTAAATTTGAATATCGAACCGACTGCTAACAGCCGGTTGGATATTTAATATCGAATATCGAATAACGAACCGGCCGCTAACTTCACATCCATGTTATTAGAGCTATCTTCTCACATCTTATCTTAAAGTTCTATCAAGTGGTTTTCTTTTTATCACACAAAATTTGATTTTCCATTCATAATCTATACAAAATCTGACAATTTTGCACAACCTGTAGCGTGAAAAATAAGTCCGGTGACCCATATTCTTTTTATTATATTTTTGAAAAAAGCATGATAAAAAAATCATTTTGACAAATTATCAAAAAATTCTATCAATTTTAATTAAGACGCCCTAGCCACCTTAACGTTGTATATTGCTTTTTGTGGGCTGGCCGTATATTCGGGTTGTCTCTACTTGAAAATGAACTCGGCGTATCGTATCATTTTGTATGTTTGTACCCAAAAATAACATTCGGATTGAAGACATTAAAAATATACCCTTCTAAAACTTACTACATTCTAGATTCTACACATTTCATTTCATTTGCATAACATTTTAAGACAGCTATAAACTTTTTCCTTCCAGATTTGAGATTTTATCAATAAAATATTTTGACTTACATTTTGGTATTCAAATCCATAAGCCAGACTGCCTTTTCAGGTCATACAACATAGTGCATGCACATTTGAGAAATAGCAACGGCAGTTCCGGGATACGGTTTTTAGTTAAATCTGTCATGTGACTTCCATCACCACGTGACAATAATGTAGGCATCGTCACTTCCAACACGTGTTGAGCAAACGGGTGAAAAATTTGATTTTATTCTGAACAAAATATTTGGGAAATTATAATCTAATAAGATGATCACCCTCCCTCAGTCGTATGGGAATCAAGATTACGTACTTACGGAACATAAATTATTTCCATACTACCCTACAGAATGACGATTATGAAAGTGCTGGAAACTTTTAATAGAGCAGGGATACAGGCGCGCCTTCTATCTGGTAAATGACGTCATAAAGGCGTGCAAAATTGACGATCTTTTCCGGTGAAAGACATAATTCTAGAAATGACATAATACAAACTGCAACGCTAAAAGTCAAGGACATTGTTATAATTACGTCTTTTAAAATATGTATCGGAAAGCACTTGTTAATGGATATTCAGTACCAATGCACTCCTACAAGTCCGGTAATTTCGTTCACCTGCACATGAACGGACTTACTTGACGAACGAACGAAGTTCCCGGCCGGACTTACTTGACGAACGAACGAATTTCCCGGCCGGTATGGCATTGCTTTTTATTCATTATTAAGAGTTTTGAGCCACGGTCATGATACCATATTCATAGGTATTTCTAACTTAAATTTCCATGTTTTAGACTACAAACACTGGATTCATCATGTAACATAAATCGAAAGGCTTCCAAGAGCCTGGATCACTCAACTGGCAAAACGTTACTGTTCTTATATGAAACACACAAACATTGGACAGTACAGCATGTCACAACAACACAACACACACCTACATAAAAGAAATTGGACGTACAAAGAAAAGCAATATCATCGAACAAATAGTCCAGATAGCAGGAGGGGACAACCATTAGCGATTAATAGGCCGCGCGGGGGTGGGTGCAGGATTTGATATATAAATGACCCGACACTGCAAACTGGCAGAAAGAAATCTGTTCAAAATTTAATTGGAAATTAATAATATTAGCTCACTTGCTTAACGTGCAGTGGCAATCATCTCATGCTAATTTAGAATGAGAGGAAACGAAAAATTACTACAAAAGAAAGGTTATGCAAGGTAAATTAACCATGATGAAGGGCAAACATTTTTCTGCAGCTGCAAATTACGGTATGCTGGATGAGGGCAGAAATGCTGTCTTGCAACAGACCACCTGCGGACACCTCAGAGTAATTGCAATCAAGGAGCCATAAAAGTGCAGAGAATGTGGCACTCTCAGTTAACTGTTCCCCCTTTTTGTGCATTTTTTTTTATCCTAGTCAACGCATTCTACACCAGCCTCAAATATCAAATGGTCATTCCGGATAGAAAAAAACAAAAACAAAAACAATTCATTTGCCACAGACCCAACATATGAATAAAAGGATAAGTGACATATACGCTAATGAATACATTAAACGGGCATTAGCTACGATTAAGACAAAATAATAAAATACCATTCTTTTTGTTTCATGCATTAATAAAAGCGGGTTTTTGAAATATTTCATTATAAGCAGTCAGTTTGACCCAAATTCAAGAGTACACACGCTAGAATGTGTCGCCTGCATTGCTGGTTGAAGGTAAAAGATAAAGGAGTAATGCCACCATTGGTTTTTCCCTATTCGTCTTTGTGTAATTGGCACTTTAAAAAAAATGAGCAGAATTTATCTTTGTTTCAAATAAAGAAATACTTGGCATGAGTAAAGTTTTATCCTGTCCAGTACTACAGACAATATTTCACATAACATTGCATTGCATATAAGATAATAACCATCACTGGAAGTTAACCAATAAAATTTTCACCCCTTTTTTTCCTGTTTACAAGCTTTAGTAACCATGTAACCTCAAGTTTCCAAAATATTTTATAGAATCACCAAATAAAAAAAGAATGATGCTTTGAAGCACCGAAGATATATGTTTATGACTCAGAAATTTTTACTGCAATGAAATGTAGGATTAATTTCCTACAACTGTCAAATTCAAGGGAATATTTTTATCCCGACCCTTTTTTAGACTTTTTTGTTATATAAACTGAATGTGATTTTTTTTTTCGTTTGTAATACTGGTTATTTCAAGCATTACTGTCAAGTTTTGTCATAATCAGTTCAATGGTTTGAGAGAAATCTAGAGGCGTATTTGTTACAGAAAAACTGGTTTTAGTTTTAGGTTTTGGTTTAAAACTGGTTTGGTTTGGTTTGGTTTTGGGTTAGGTTTCAAAACTGGTTAAGGTTTAGATATTTTTCAACAAATGTAAAGTTTA
Source organism: Mytilus coruscus (assembly GCA_017311375.1). Lineage (NCBI taxonomy): Eukaryota > Metazoa > Mollusca > Bivalvia > Mytilida > Mytilidae > Mytilus > Mytilus coruscus. Next base: position 25,535,554 of record CM029600.1, read on the forward strand.
TCTAAAACTTGTCAGTAATATTATGGTTCTAAATATATCTTGTTACCTTCGTTTTTTGTATCATATTTATTGTTATTGTTTCATATTTACCGTATCAAGAACTGTAATAGGCTATCAGAGCCAGTTTACAGATACTTGTCTCGAATTTATACCACCAATTATGTACAGTTTACAGAAGGGTATATGTTTGATAGTGGACAATGCGCGACAAGTGTGTGTGGTCAACGCTTCATTTAAAAATAACACACATTATTCAATAACACTTAAATAAAGCACAAAGAGAGGAATCTAGTCACTGTCTGTGAATGCTAGTTCGACCTTTCTGTGCCATTAAGATCCCATCGTCTGACTACTTTAAAAAAAGTTACGCTTGGAATTGTATCTATGATTTAATCTATTTTGTTAATATTATTTTATAAATGTATAACACCCGAATCAATAATGATACAAATTATACGCTCTCTAGTCACCTTTACCATGGTTAATTGTGCGACCGTTTTTTTTTTTTCGCCAGCCCGAAGTACTCCCACAATACTCTGTGGAAATTATAAGTATCAAGCAATCAAATTGTTAGTTTGTCAAGGTCTTCTCCTGTCCAATTAACATTCGAAAGGAATGATCACAAAACCTGCTCTCTATTATATAGCTGAAAGACAGCCAACTTATTGTTAAACCAAACAAATAGCAGCCAGGTTTGTAGCAAAACATTTGAAAATGCCTCAAATCTTCCTTTTATTTGAAAGAGAACTACACACAAAGTGTGGGATGCTTTGGTATTCATGTGTGATCTGTGAATGTTTCTTTAATAGTATTGACCTAGCAAGTTGAAGAATTCAAACCATTTAAATTTTTATTTACTTTGCGCACTGATAATGTGGGAAATATCCATTATTAATTCATTTTCGCGTTATTTAATAATTGCAGAACCAAATGTTGGTTTACTGGCAATGGTAATCAGATACAGAAAGTTTGATACCTTACGTTGAAATAAAAGTACAGAAGCTGCACGTCAACATAAGTTACTATTCGAAGTATGCATTACTTAATTCTTGATGTAAAAATGCAAAGATATGTTCTACCCTCTGCATGCCTAACTTTCTCCATATTTTTTTTCTTTATTAAAATTATTAATTTTTTTGCCAGAAATTCAGACGAGGCTCATCGGTAGTTACGGCCCGGTTTAAAGATTTAGGTGTAATACGGGACACACATTCCTATTAGCGCACCTAGAGAGTTCCACGGGAACTACATTAATCGCAAATCTTTCCATTCAATAAATCTACAGGGTATACGTGATAGCAATAGGCATTTCTTGTATAATTTTTTATGTATTTTGTGGATGGCCTGACTCCGTTTATTTCTCTCCAGTATTCAACAACGCAAAGAGGTGTTCCCAGGTAATACACATTTACTTGGTGATTCCGCTTACAATCTAATTAAGATATAGATCTCTGATTTCGTTATACTACATGTGCTTTTGATTTTCGTATGTACATTGTATCATAGATCAAATTTATTCGATCAGTGTATGTTCACTAGTGTTAATATGTCTTTTGATTGAGTTCAACCATTTCAATTGAAAATTTATAGTGTGTCTTTCTATGTTGTGATGTTACACTATTGTTTCAGATTAGGGTGAAGGTTGGTACCTATTAAAAGTAGCTTTGAGCTGTTGCTTGCTACACGAGTTATGCCTCTTACAAAATGTACATGAATGAGTACATTGAAGAGGGGATTAGGGAGATTGAAGAAATAAATATTTTTTGTGATGTACATAGTCCGTCTGACACTGCAGAGTCAAAGATGTGATTTTTTACTTAAAATTAAGACATAAAATTAAACTTAACCAGTCTCTGAATTCATTATTGGTAAGATACTGACAGACGCACCAAGTCAAATTATAAAAATCTCTGTTAAAATGAGATGTGCAAACTGCATACCAATATCAATGAATTATCAATGGTGGTTTCCATCAACATACCTAATCATAAACTCTTACATGTTACCTGTCAAATGTTTCAGTGTTCATAGACCAATTGGAGAATGGAGCCATTTTTTTTTTTTTAATTTAACATGACAATGAGTTATGCTTAATCTAATGCAACAACATATAGACCAAATATCATGGACCTAGAAATGTAGACCTAATCACAAATTTTAACAATTCTAACAATTTCATTTGCCTTTGTTTTCATAGGCTATTTCCATTTACTTCACAGTTTTGAATTATAGCATGTATAGAAAGGTTTACATATTTTTGTTTTGTTTTATCGGATTGTTATCTCATAAACATTTATTCGTCCCTCTTTTATTCGTCATCTTAGTATTTTCCAATTCACAACAAATAAAAATTAACAGTTAAAACGCCAATTCATACAAAAGACAACTGTCAGACTAAAAAAATAGCAATAACAGAAACAAATAAATAGTGTTTATAATGAACATTAATTATTTATATAAAACGATGTGTAGCTAAAAAAACACAAAACACAAAAAGGTTATACATATTCGCCGGGGACACAATTTCGCCGTTTTATGATTTTGAGGTGTAAAAACTTCAAAGGATGGGTAAAATGGAAGAAATATGCCGGTAAATTATATTATTTTAACAAATATGATTATTTTTTAAACTTAGACAAAATTTCGGTATTTACCGCAAAGGACCGAAAAACAGACAACGATTTTCGGCCAATTTCCTAAATGAAAAAATGATTTCGAAGAAATATTTCTTAGTAATTCTTTGACTGATTGCCCTAAATTCAGTTCTTTACACATTTGAAATGTCAGCTATTCATCTATAATGAAATTGATTTGATAAATATTGTTTTAGCTGCAGTTATTTGGTTTCAAATAGATGTGTAAAAACGGCGAATATGCGTCCCCCAATGACAAAATATCAGGAAATTTCAAATAGCCTTTAATCTAACTTTTCAGATGATTTTTTTTCAAAGAAACACATTTTCAAGCTAAGAATATTTTGTTTTTTATGTTATCTTCATATAGAAATATCATTATACTTCAAAAACATAAAGACCTGAACATAAACTGCAGAAAACATGGAAAGTTATGGCGAAAATGAGCACCCTACTCTAAGTATTGAAAATCCATTTAAAAAAATCAATTTGATCATAGAATCTGCATAAATTTTTTCGCGACTACAACACTGCATCAACATTGCCTCCATTTAAATCCTAAACCAAAACCACAAACCACCCATGAAAGTAGTTTGAATAGTTTCTTGAACCAGTTTCGGTTTGAGAATAACAAACGGCAAACCAGTTTCAGTTCGAAACCAGTTTAAAACCGGTTCTCATTAACAAATGGAAAGTTTATCAAACTAAAACTGGTTTTGCACTAACAAATACGCCTCTAGTATAATGTAAGACGACATCTACAGCGATTTGAGCAAAATTTCTTCGAAAAATCCAAATCACGCCGAATCATGATAGAATATAGTGTGGACCAATAAATAATCAAATATTCATCTCATCTGCATACAAACAGTTGAATATGATACAACAGATGACTCTTAGATGATAAATACCACTAATGAGTTGAACCCTGTCTGACCGACATGTACCTATTAAAAGTTATTCAGATTTAATGGCAATAAATCATATAACTAGTGTGACAATTTGGTTCTGGTAATACTTTCTTGTGGATATTATTTTGTTGATCTTTTTCGCTTTTTACAGTTTCTCTCCAACTTCTACCTTTAAAAGGAGTCGATTGACAATTTCGGTCATGATGCGCGACTGATGTGTAGATCTGAATTGTCCTGAACATTTTGTTTTATAATAAATAAATAATTAAATACACTGTAAAAATTGTGTTTAGGGCCTTAACACTTTCCTAAGCACATTGCATGTTAACGAATATGTTACATGTTTAGGGGCTAAACATGTTTAATATCTAAACATGTTTAGGAAAGTGATTGAAGTTTTATTTTAATTTGGTTGAAACTTATACAATATTCCTTTCATCACATTACATCAATGAAAGACAACGTGTATATGCAATAAATGTAAAATATCATGTTAGATAATCATACTTTAAAGGTTGAAACAAATAAGAAAAGCAATTTTGATTTCTTTACATTTTATTCACCAAGTTTTAAAAAAACAAATACATCTGATATATGTAGATTATATAAACTTAAACTGCGTACACATATCTTTGCTATCATAGTTGATTCATTATAATTGTTATTCTCCATAGCAATGTCTTCTACTTTTTGACAATAATTGACATAACAAGCATTCCTATAAAATTATTTTTTGGTCCTATAAAATGTACTGTTAAAAAGTTCTAGAGTTTGATACTGCTTAGGATAGGACAACTCCCATACGTTATAGTAAAAGATGAGTCTCAAAATGATGTTATCAATGTCCTAGCTGGCTTAAATCCATCTTCAGTCTTTTCACAATCCCGTGGCAGTTGTTAATCAATTTGCTTTAGTTTCCACTATAACCTTTCAGGTGTCTTTCTGTCTCCTCGAGTCATGTTTAAGTTTCTAAGCTGAAATAGAAAATACACCAATTAAAAAATTGTACCAATAAATTTTGATTCATACCATATACATTTAATGTATAATTGACATAAAGTGTTATTGTGTGTGCAAATATATATTCACCCGGCTACATTATTTTCTATCCGACATATTAAATAGGCACTTTTCAGTAATCAGTGATTAAGTCCCAATACAGTTTGTGTGAAATAATAAAATTGTTTGATTGTACGGCCTACATACCTTCCCTTTTTCAGACAAACAGCAACTTTCATGAAGCTAAAAGTTTGGTTAACTTATCAAGGACGAAAAAGATCACGAAAACAGCTTCCCTTTGCAAATGACATAACACGTGAAAAAATGCCCTACATGTATCTAAAAAAATATAAAATAACTCACCCTGCATGATTTTTGTATTGATTTGGCTATTGAGCTGTAATTTGTTGGTTCACCAGCTAGATCCAAACTAACAGTGATGTCTCCTCAGGATATCTCTATCTGTCATTTCTGTATTCTGAAAATTTTTACAGAAATATTATTAATACTACACTAATTAATTTGAGAAATAAATAAAGAATGCTAATATAAGTTAAAATAAAACGAAAACTATTGCTTTCATTATCCATTATAAGTTATTTGACAGAGATAGCAAGGATCCACATTTGAGGTTTGTAAAAAGGGGGATGGGGATCTCCCCTTTAAAACCACGTGATAAGTTCATATTTTTTTTCAAACTTTTTTTCTTAGTAAATGTTTTGAAGTACAGACGTTACTACAGTATATTGCAATTTATACTTAACACAAAAAAATTACAACAGTTTCTTTCTGTTTGTAATATTTTTAAAGGAAATTCTTTAAAAAGGGGGAGGTTAAGTGTGAAATTCCTTATCACGTAAACAAATTTTGAAACCTTAAGTATATAACGGTTACAGTATATTTTGATAATATATTCACATTATACTTACAATAGAAGTCATAAACATATATATATATTCCTGTTACAGCTGTGTTTTAATCGGCTCTCTTGGTCCATTTTGAATTCCTTTTTCCTTTGTTGTGCATTTGCAGGCGGAAACATGAGGCGTTCTCAATCACGTGGTATCTTTTCAAATCACAAAGGTCACGACATGTTTAGGCTCTAAGCATGTTGGGCATTACATGTTGTAATTCTAAACATGTTTAGATATAGGACACATAGAATCATATGTGCATAGCATGTAAACACTTTCCTAAACATGTTTAGACTTAAACATGTTTAGGAAATGTTTAGGCTCTAAGCACAATTTTTACAGTGTAAATAAGCTTTATTGAGAGTCGGCATAGTATACAAATAAGGACATCTCATAAGCTCTAATGAGCTTTTAACCGACATACAAGACATAACAATACAATACATAATACACATGCAATAAGTTACATAACACAAAATGAAACACTATAAGCATGGTGGTAATAAGTAGATTATAAGCATGATAAGCTATGTATTAAAGCTAAAAGCATACTAGGTATTAAAGCTAAAAGCATATGAAATGTAAACTAAGCATGATCAGAAAGCTGGTAAAATGCATAGCATAAAATATTGAAAATTGGATATGATCTAAATGATAAAATTTTAACATAATATATTACTTAATAATCTGCACAAACTGTGCACTTATAGTCATTTCCATTCCATGACTTTAAAATATTTTTAAACTGACTGAAATTAGCATTTTTTCTAAAATCATCAGGTAGTTCATTTCATAAAACAGCAGCTGTATATTTAAGAGTTCTTACCATAGGTTGATGTTCGAACCCTAGGTATATCTACAATATTAGAATATCTAAAATTATATTTACAATCTTTCAATACAACTAAATCATGTAAACATGGTGGTGCCAATTTATATAAAATTTTAAAACATTCAATAGCCATGTTACGCATACGTCTAATTTTCAGTGATGGAACCTTTGCTCGTACAAGTAATTCATCATTCGAACTAACATAGTCTTCATATATAAATCGTTAAGCCCTTTCTGATTTTTTTAAAATTTAGTGGTTATATTTTTGTTGCAAAAATGCCATGCTAAAGGACAGATATTAAAAGTAGATAAAATAAATGTGTGAAAAATAGTCAATTTATTTAATCTAGTAAGATAGCAACCAAAGCGCTTTAAAACATTCAGTTGTTGAGATGCTTTACGACAAATATTTTTTATGTGGTGATTAAAATTAAGCCGTTGATAATCAATATCAATACATAAAAGTTTTACTGTCTACTGTGCAAAAATTGCAAATATTGACAAAAATCCTCCAAGGGTAACAACTTCTTTCAGGGGGTCAATTGAGGATTTCAATGATGTGGACTTAATTACTTGTAGACCTTATTTTGCTAAACACTCATCTTTGATTCAGAAAAAAAGGGCAACAATCGTCATCGATGGGCATCTCCTAAAAGGTGTCAGTTGACAATTTCGAACATGTTTATAAAAGATGATGTGGTGTGATTGCCAATGAGACAACTCTTCACAAGTGACCAAATGGCATAGAAATTAACTATATATGTTATCGTTCGGCCTCATTTGTAGATCTTATTGGGTTTCAAATCTTTGCTATTTACAATTTCTCTCCATCTATAATGGTTTCTGCAGTACACACATACGTCTCGCCTGTATATAATTTTGATAGTAAAATGCAAATGTTAAAAATTAAATAGCACACATTTCACATGTAAACTATTCAGTCACTAAACCACGACTTTGGATAGAGCCAAATAATTTCCGTGTTAACAAGATCTGCCAATGCGAATATAGCTACAAAAGACCATGACTTGGGAGAGGTGTGTTGCTAAAAGTCGGATACGGAATACAGAACGGAAACGAAAAACGGAAACAGAAATTTACATCTTTTCTTTTTGGTTATTTATTTACATAGGCATTTTTTATATAGTATATTACATGTTTTCAAGAAAGAAAAACAGAGGAATAAATTTAAGAAAAAAAAAAAACATTTTAAAGCATAAAGTTATTGCAATAATTTGGCAGGAGATGACGATACTATGTTTTTAAAATATTTAATAATGGCTTGTATATTGTACGTAATTTAATTGCGTAAACCACTTGCAATTGTTCCATTGGTTCATTTATTTTATAATCTACTTGAGACCATGAACGTGCGCCGTTCTTGCGATTCACTACAGTCTGTTTGACTTTTCTTATTTAAAAGAAACGTCAATAAGACAGTAACCCAACAATACAGAAAAATCTAAATACGGCCTATAAAGATGGACATTCGCCTCGATTCTAGATAGGTTGTAGAGTAATACATTTTGGGGGACATCTGAGGAAAAGACCTTATTAGAAATAAAACATAAGTGTCTGACGATTTTAATATAATGCGACCCCTGGAATAACTTTTTATTATCTGTTCATTAGCAAACAGAGACGGCAGAATAATTCTTATATCTGCCTCTTCAGTCACTTACAGATCCGTTACATAAAGACTTTGTACAATACCCATACCATCCCTTATCAGGGGTGTGCTGGATTTTAATGCAGGGATATCACACACTCAGCTCAAGGTATACATTTCCGTACAGTATCACATGAGAGTGCATTGTAATCATTATCCATATGAAAATAATTGTCATCTACTAACCAGTCAAACATATTTATCAGAGGTAGGAATAATTTGTAAAGCTGTTGGAATACTAAATTTTGAATTTTCGAACGATTGTAAACTGCTTTTCACATTTTTTTTCCGCATCATGGAGGATCTGGAAGAAAGGAACAATATGTTTCTAGCAAACTATACGACAACGAAAATGTTTTTTCACAAACAGATCATCATGTAGACTTTCTGTAAGTTTTGAAAGCAACATCATGCTCTGACTGATTTGAAGCATCAGAAGCAAGTTATTTACTGATATCTTCAGCCAGGAGTTAACAATGCATACTGAATGATGCAGCGCATTTTCCTTGAAGTAATCTATAAGAGTAAACTTACCACTGGATAGTCTGCCTGGTAATTTGCGCCATTTAAAACATAATCTGCACGCTCAAATGACTCGACATGCCTTAATTGCTTATCTCGTTGTATGATTTTTGTCCGCAGAATAAACATTTGGAGCAGTTTTATGGTAATGTCATGGAGCGTGATTTCATGAAAGTCGATTCACCATCACACGCATTGGTTTTTCCCTAATTCAAATTTATCAAAATTTATTCTTCTTGTACATGTATAGGCTTTATAACACTACCTAAGCTACTTTACTTGTTCTTATTTAATTCAATTAGACTACCCATAATTTTCCGGATTAATTCGGATGTGTTCCAATGTGGTTTAAAATTAGAACATCTTACAATATATTTTATTGACAACATGTCTAGTTAGATATATAGAACACGCTTGTTTATACGACGTTTTATATTTACAATGCATCATTTTATAACATTATTCTAGGTAGACGTTCTGTTGATAATTTCCTATAGGTTGCATTTCTGTAAATATCGACAATGCAATTTCCCATAGGAACTCCTTTTACGGCTAAAACTGTACCACTTTTACTATGAAATTTTGAAAAAAATTATATCCTAGAATGGAAAGTTCATATGCACTACTATTTTTTTCAAAGGTCAAAGTATAGGGCTGTGCTGCATATTTTCACCGTTTATATGCCACGAACTTCTAAGAGTTTAAACTTACACTAAAATTCTGTACTACCCCTTCCTTGACTTAAGGTTTTCCACAGATTTCAATTTGACCGATATGCATATGTATATTTACTGGTAACATTCCCAAGTTATGTCTCTATGAGATGAAACATAGAGATCATGTCTGGGAACCAGTACGTAAACAAAATTAATTATCTATGAATATTATATATCTCCCCAAAAGAGGCGTGGTTTGAGAAACAGCTGTATTTACAAAGTGCAACATATAATGCTATTTTTTTTTACCAATATCTTAAAATGGGAATGCACCAATAAAACGTGGAAACTTTACACAAATTCGACTTGTATATTTTGCTTTATCTTATCATGAGGCGTATTTGGAAATTCGGATTTAAGAATGAGATTTCAGTTTTGTTCTTGCATAATCTGAATAAGAAACATTACATTTATCCAGATCTAATGAAATAATAACATAAACAGTACCAAATTCTTGCACCAGATGCGCATTTCGACAATAAAAGTCTCTGCAGTGATGCCCTAGTCCAAGCTATTTGAAAATCCAATACTTGTTAAAAAAAATGCATAGCTTATCAACCTAAAGGGACAAACTGTATAGCTTAAGCCGGGCAAGGAATCAATGCTTAATTTTGCTTGAGGGAAATATATTCCTTAATTAAGATGATCACAGTAAAGAGATCCTGATGGCCTTATTTCCACTTCCATTGAAAACTGAATAAAAGAGAGGCGAAAGATACCAAAGGGACAGTCAAACTCATAAGTCGAAAATAAACTGACAACGCCATGGCTAAAAAAGAAAAAGACAAACAGACAAACAATAAAACACAAAACACAACATAGAAAACTAAAGACTGAGCAACACGAACCCCATAAAAAACTTAGGGTGATCTCAGATGCTCCGGAAGGGTAAGCAGATCCTGCTCCACATGTGGCACCCGTCGTGTTGTTCATGTTAGTACAAACCCGGTAATAAGTATAATTATGTAGGTCACATTCGGAGAAAAGGAGACGGGGTTGTAGTTACGGCATTTGAAACATATCCGCTATCATCTGAAAAACGGATATTCCATAACGGTCAACCAACTCGTGATGGCGTCCGTAAAATTTACGAAGGGATGATTATTAAAATTGTTCCTTTTGTTTTGTGTCTTTTTTTGCGTTTTTGTTTTTGTTAGCTTAATACTTATCTGACGAGTCAAGCCTTAATCAACTGATGTTTTTCTTTTTTTTCTTTTGTGGTGCTGGTATAACTCTGTTCCATGTTAGGGCAGGGTTGAGCTCTCACATAATTTTTAACCCCGCCATATTATACATATGTCTGTCCCAAACAGGAGCCTGTAATTCAGTGATTGTCGTTGGTTCCTGTCTGTTATATTTGTTCTTCGTTTGTTGTTTTCGGCATAAATCATGACTTTTTTCTTTTGCATTGTTTCCCATTTTGTCATGCTTTTTTTAGCTTACGGTTTGGGTTTGCTCATTGATGTTTTTTAGCTTACGGTTTGGGTTTGCTCATTGATGTTTTTTAGCTTACGGTTTGGGTTTGCTCATTGATGTTTTTTAGCTTACGGTTTGGGTTTGCTCATTGATGTTTTTTAGCTTACGGTTTGGGTTTGCTCATTGATGACTGTGTAGTCCGTTATAGTTACATCAATGTCCTTTCTAAACAGTAGTATAACACATGTTTTTGTCAAGTTAACAAACTGAATGAACGCTTTAGCTAGACGATTTACGTTGTAGATTTGAAATGAACATAAAATAAGTAGATTTGCCTTTAGACCAGTTTGTACGTTTTGTATCCATTTTACATGTTTGTCGTCAAAATTCTTTCATCCTTGTTTGATTGACCTAAATCAACTTCTTTATCGTTTTGGTATTTTGTAGCAGATACTGTTGACAGGAACGACATTTTCGACTTGAAAATGCGCTGATCGGTTATACGATTATCAATCTGCTTTTGTTCAGTTAAACTCTTGTACAAGTTAAACACACGTTGGTTACAAATGTATGCAAAAATTATGTAAATACCTTGAAAGGAATTTAGAGAGGAAACTAAAATTTAGAAAACTGAGAACGGAAAAATAGAATCTAAAATCTGCAAAATCCACGAACCTCCAGTTAGGATAAAGAGTTTGACATAAACCGAAAGTCAGGAGCCTCTGGTCTTTGTTAGTCTTGTATTATTTTACTTTTAGTTTCTTGTGTATAATTTGAGTTTAGTATGACGTCCATTATCACTGAACTAGTATATATATTGTTTAGGGCCAGCTTAAGGACGCCTCCGGGTGGGAATTTCTCGCTGCATTGAAGACCTATTGGTGACCTTCTGTTGTTTGTTCTGTGGTCGGGTTGTTGTCTCTTTGACACATTCCCCATTTCCATTCTCAATTTTATGACATAAACCGAAAACTGAATTTTGTTTTGCGAAAAGGAGTCCGTCGCACAAGCTTTTGGTGTAGAGGCTATACTTATTGCTGTAAAAATAAACAAAACAAGATTTACCAAACAGATAAACGCCACAGGAGCAATGAATGTACAAAGGACTGTCAACTGATGCGAGACAAAACAAGCCTTTCCACCGTAACCGTAGGACTGATTGTCAATTACACGATTCGAAATTATCACATTCAAGCCAACAAAAAGCAATGGAACACCATATGAGTAAAGGTTGTAAAGGGCAAACCGCTTTCTGTCTCTTTCTTGATCATGACTCTGGAATATAAAGTTTTGTCGAAAAGTACGAAACATATGAAAAGAACAAACATTCACACAACCGAAGGTGGACAGCCAGACAAATTCCTAGCATCATGCAACCGATTTGGTTTTAGTTCTCTCAATACCGAATTCAAGAAAGGTATAGGCACAAAATAGTGCAAAAACAAGACTCATATTATTTTTCCCAGGCAGCGTTCTTAACGATGGAAACATACAATAAGTAACAAATGTAAACAAAAGGGCACCAAGAGATAACGTAGTGCAAATAAGTATTACCATTTGGATAACAGGAGTTTTCTCTTGTTTGGTAGCTTCAACAATGTCGTAAAATTTACTCAGACATATTCTTATTGCATTTTCTTTTATAAAAAAGAATTCATAGTAATTGAGTTCAGCACCAGAACGAAGGATACGGACTTTAGTTTTATCATATGTAACCTGAATTTCGTCAGATTCCAATTGAATTTGAGGACACTCCAATAGACTACTAATTCGTCGGAAGACATACATATTCGTGTTTTGAATTTTAAGTTCTTCCTTCAGGCTACATTTGTTATTTTCAGAAGCAAAATAGAATCGTGAAGGAAGATGAAAAGCATTTTCATCGAAACCCAAAATGCATTTAGATGAACAAAATACTTCAGGAGTACTTTTTGAACAGGGAAAATAAAAAGTAAAATTAGTTTGCATGAACTTAAAAAGATTTTGCTCTACTTGCTTCTGTCAACAACACCAACACTGAACATTTCCATAAAGACAGATATATGAATATGTCCTACAGTCCATGAAAAGTCATCATTGCATGGTATGTTTACTGAAATGATAGACATTTGTTTAAAGGGATATTGAAAGCCGCCAACTAGCTTAATTTGATTCCAAATTTCGTTTCGCAACTTCCCTAAAAAAGAGACAGGTGTTTCAATTGCAAATGTTAAGAAAATATCCACGCCAAAGGCAATAATGTAACCTATGTTTGAGGTAAAGGTAGCACTGGTAGACATCGGTCATTAATCAAAACTCGTCCAGGAAAACATCCGATATCTCGACACTGTTCCTGAAAAAGAGTAGTCAGTACATGTGAAACTGAAAAACAAATAGAAATCTTTCACAATAGCATAAATAAAACTGTGGGCATTATAACCTTTATTTCTACACAAAGAGAGAGAAAAGGTGAGCTGATGGTTACTGACTAATATTGATAAAATAAAGATTCGGGGTAATATTGCCGCAATGAGAAGATGCTTACCCTTCCGGAGCACCTGAGATAACCCCCAGTTTTTTGTGAGGTTCATGTTGCTCAGTCTTTAGTTTTCTATGATGTGTTTTGTGTACTTGTTGTTTGTGTTTTGGTCTTTTTCTTTTTTTGACATGGCGCTGTCAGTTTTTTTTCGACTGATGAGTTTGAATCTCCCTTTGGTATCTTTCGCCTCTCTCTTTATCCAAATTTCTACAATTAAAAATAAAACATTGAAACAATGGACTTGAAAAGCAATGTCTTGTTTATTCAAAATATTTCTCTCCAACTGTATATACATTCTTCACCTTTATATACACTCATGATTGACAGATAAAACGATAAAATGATAGAATAAAAAGAGAAGTTTGTTAACACAGCAAATCTAAATCTAACGTAACCTTGAAAGTTTCGTCACATATCACTGGTACATCCTAATGATGGTTTATTTGAAAATCACTTTTACATCGTTATATCACTTCCCATTTCAACTTTAGCCCCGAGTTATTAAAACATGTTATTTTTTTCATTATGTCGTCCAAAGATATACCCAGTTTACTTTGCCGACTAAACAGAACTGCATACCAAAGTCAAACAAGATGATGCAATCTATTATGAAAAGGGGAAACATACATAAAAGCTATAGTAATTAATCAAATATATAAAAGCTTAAAAATCAATTTAAAACGGATGAACTTAACATGTAGGTGTCATAAACGTTTATGTTTGTTACATCTCTCTATTGGACTATCAAGATCAGCTGAATCATCGTATAAAAACAATGAAAACAGACTACGAATATGTGTCACTTCATTTTTTAAAACACCAGGTAAACAATCAGGGTCATTGGTCAACCCAACGGCGTATTGTCGGGATATCGCATTGCATATTTTACAAAATATGTTTTTAAACGGGTAATGGTAATCAACCTTAGGTAACAGCAAACATTTCTGTTCAACCTGCTCGTTATACTTGTCACAATCACCCGTTATATTACAACTGCCTATATACAGTCATGTCGTCGTGTTATTGCACATGGCACAAAATATATTTGGATAGTTCTTTAAGAACGAGTTATTCATCTTGTTGTAATATTCTACTTTAAACGATGGTAAATTATAATTCTGACATGCATATTCCAATGAGGAATTTGCGCCACTACTGCAACTCGTTATTGATGAATTTTTCGAACAACATTTCCCACAATTACGATGTTCGTATGATACTATGCATCTTGACTGATGTCTATAGTCTAGCAACTCTGACAGAGACGCATGATATGAAAAAGGTAAGCTTGCCTCACAAACAAGGTAAACTGTCCATGGATGAAATTGATATGGTATAAACATTTTGGATGAATCTTTAAAATAACGACAAAGTCCACAGAAAATATTTTTATAATCAACATTTGTATTATAATCATGAACTGGCAAATCGTAAAGTAAATTGTCACTTTTACCGACACATTTGTCGTATAAACACCCGAAGCCATTTCCTGCACTTTCACATCCATCATACACTAGGAAATTATTGCTGCTAGAACTGATACATTGAGTAGATTGTTTAAAAACTCTATCAATACAACATGGAATTGTTTTGTCAAAATGAAAGTATTCATCGCACGAGCAACTACCATCATTTTGAACTAAACTAGATACGTTTGAACAAAAATGACCATTTCCGGTCATTGCATAATACTGTAGGTATATGTCCTCCTTTACATTTGTACATTCCTCTTTTTTTATCTAGAATGTTGTTATCATCGTAAAGTCCCAATAAAAAAGTTTTATCAAGGATGTAATCTATTTGGAACCTGTATTTAAAATGTCTTTCTTTATACACAGACTGTGTACAAAATGTATAGGCGTCTTTCGATTGCTCATAACTTGTCTTGTCAAACGGAACGTTACATATGTAGCAAAATATATTTTTGAACAGATAAGTGGTTGATGTAAAACCAAAATCCTGGCAGGCTTTGGTTAATTTCATTATTTGATCCGTCCCAAAGACCAGTTTTTATTACATTGTGATGTGGCAGGTTCAAGGAATGCGGGGGTTGGTTGCAAATGTAGCAAAATATATTCCTAAACATATCATAAGAATTATCGTAATTCATGCATGCCCATTCTATACTTGGATCGTAGGTTTCCCATGTTCCACTGATATTGCAGGTTGATATTATGTCAGAATTGCGATTCTTGTCACATCCTCTGACAAATGCGTTTTCGAAAAGCCTCCGAATTTGCATTTTTTGATAATTGCGGTTTGAAGAATGTCTTCAAAAGACGACATAAAGTTAACATTAACGAATTCCTCACAAATTGAACTAAAAGACCAATATTCGATATCAAGATCGTGATAGCATTCAGCACAAAATTTGTTTTTATATGTAAAATGCGTATCTTTTGATGTAACAGGTAGATGTTGTATTTGCTCAGTCAAATTTTTGATCCCTCACACTGGTTTTTAATATCAATATCTACGCCATCGGGACAAGAGGTTGTCATTACAAAAAAGTCTTCATGAATAGATGTAGACTCTTGCTCAAAGTATGATATGATGGTTGTATTAGTACATTCTACATAAAGAGATAGAAACAAATCTAAGCATCAGTTCCCATTGTAGAAGCATGTCGGATCACAACTGCAATATGGACATAAATAACTATACCTTGACGTATCAGGTAGATTGTGATCATGATTGTAACAAAATTGTTGTCCACATGTTAATTTGTATGCGTCCAGTAGAGTGGTAATGTCAATCTTTTTATTTGACGAAACTAATACAGCCAACACAGCTATTAGAAAAACGTATAACAGATGCATTCTACAAAAAAAAAAATTAAAATCATAATATGAATATCCTATACAACATCAATTATTACAATAGCCAAAGTATCACTCAGAACGCCATGCGTAGATCGTTCCTCAAGCACTAACTTTGTATGAATGTTTGATTGTTTCAAGGGTGGCGTAGTCATTCGAGGTTTACCAATTGGTCAGAATCTAGTCAGTCTCATATTCAATAAAGTATCATAATACTTCAAAAGGAGTGTACCGAATAAGAGGATACATGTAAAAAAAAACCTAGTGTGTTTAGGGGTTGCAAAAGGCCTCACTGTATTTTGAGGATCCTTTGAATATATGTATGATAAATTAATTTGGCTTATGATAAACTTTGATCATATCATTATGTACTTAACCGTATAAATTTTACAACATTATCCGTTAATCCGAACAATAGATAATCCTTGTTTTTAAACTGAATTAATCGATCCTCATTCTTTCGTAGGTTTTATTAACTATTTGTATGTTTTATAAAATGAACAGGTGAGACTTTTAAGTCTTGTCTTGTCTTGTCTTCTCGTATCCAAATGACTCAAATTTACAAAATATGTGCAATTTTGTCAACCTGGTTTATGACAAAATGAGGTGTGTTCTGTTGTTTTACCAATACTAGTTTGTTTTTAAATTATAGTCATATTTTACACGTATTTTACCAGTAAAATATTGTAAAGAATGCTAAATATCTTATCTTAGGGAGGGATAAATCGTACTTTGTAAAAAATCATACTACTTCTAACTTACATCTAGAAATTGACAATGAGGGTCGGTTGAGAAAAAAAAAATTTAATGACAAAAAGATGATTTCAGCTTCCCAATTGTGAACTTTCCATTTTATGTAGCAACATTCCAGCAGCGTTTGCATATGGAGTATATATCTCCCGTTAATACGAGATTCCAGTGCTTGCTTTTCCTTATATGATTTCCTTCATAGAGGTTACTGCTAACAAGAAAGCTATTAAACCAAGAATTCCAAGTAGTGAAGTTGAAATCATCGCTTCAAAAATTTTATGGACGCAATCACGACTTGGTTGACCGTTACAGATCCAGAATATCTGTTTCACTGATTACGACGGATATGTTCCAATCGTCCTTAACTCAATCAAACCGTCCTTTCCCTAATGTGAACTACCGAATTAGACTTATTACCGGGTTTATACTTAAAATGAGCAACACGAAGGTTGCTACATGTGGAGCAGGATCTGCTTACCCTTCCACAGCACATGTGATCACCCCAAGTTTTGTTGGGGTTCGTGTTGCTCAATCTTTAGTTTTCTATGTTGTGTTTTGTGAACTGTTGTTTGTCTTTTGGTCTTCTCTTTTTTTGCCATGTTGTCAGTTTATTTTCGACTTATGAGTTTGAATGTCCCTTTGAATGTCTACTATTATATTAAGGAAATATATGCATAACAAAAGTTATGAGATATGTGAAATTTTGTGGAAATTTCTTATAAGTTTGCCATGAAAATGCATTGAATTTGACAAATATGTTGAACAAAATATTCAGAAACCTTTATTATTTTAAGCGTTAAATTAAGTCCTTTGTGACTCTATCTCTTTCATCTCTTTTATATTGCTTGCTTTCACACAGTGCTTTATCTATTTACTCTTTGCAGTAAATGTATAAATTTGCTTCTTAAATATTATTAATTATGTTTTGTTATAATAATAAAACAACTTTCTCAAACATTGTTGTATTGTATTATTTTCACTGATAATGTATGAATTTACGATATGAAGAATTATTAAGACACTTTTATAAATCAATGACAATGTTTTAGTTATTAGTTCCGTTTAAAGAAGTGTATTGTTCAAATATCAAACGAACATTAAAAAAGTGATTGGACAGAAGGCAAACCCTATACAAACCTGTTCCTATACAAGATGATTTGAATAATCTGATATATATAATACATTTCTGATAATACATAGATCATTCATTATGTGTCCGGGTGAGGCAGCCAAAATAATAAATAAATTATCAGTGAATCTTGTCTAGCTCACTACCTAAAATAACAATGACAAATTTTATACCATATTGATAAGTAAAGTTAAAGAATCTTTAGAAAATAATATATATAAAAAAAATTATTGCTTTTTTGCAATACATGGCAAGACAGTATACCATCTTATTGCAAAATCAACTCATTACATATTTTTTGGTCAGTTAAATTGCCATGTGCCAGCACAGAAGATTTGCTTTTTGCTTCGGGAATACTGAAATAGGTGTCATTGCCCTTTCCTAGTAGGCTGGTAGGTAATCAAAATTATTGAAACATTTTTTTTCATACTTTAAATTCTAGAACACAAAAATAAAATGTCTTTAAAAAGCTTCTATCAGTCCCCGAGGGTATCATCAGCTAAGTACTCAGTAGTGTATTGACCTGATTTATAACAAACCTTTCTAAAGTTATTCGTTTATAATTTTATAAATTAAAAAGAATCACAGGTTTCAACTCCCTCAGGCAAAATTGACCTTAGATTGATTTGGCTATTTTATTAAGGTCCTTTTGGTTATAAAGCTCTTCAATTGTTTTGGTACTTATACATCATTGGCTTTCAAATATTCGGCTTTATGCGTTCCTGATGAAGGTAATCACAGAAAAACGCTTCGGACGCATGACATTTATAACGTGTTGTTTTCATTTTTTAGATGATCGACGAACAACCCAAAATAAAAAAAAATTATGACGTTGCACACAGGAAATTGTGCTCAATAAAAAGTCTTTCAATTTTTATTATCTTAAAGATACCATAGAGCAATTGTATGAACATTTCCATCGCCGAAACTTTCTATATACAAGTCGTTTACATCTGACAGATGGCTAAAGACGCATCACTATTTTTTTGGCGGCCAGTTTTACAAGAAAACGAATAGGAACTTTGGAGGATTCTAATGATGTAAAAGTAAATATTCTTAATCATTAACTTCTTATTGTTTGGTGAGATATGATAGTGAGTAATTAATTTATCTTATTAAGGTTTATGCATACTAATGTGTTTGATAACAGATCAGTTTATCGTCTATATTTTAATAAAGCTCGATCGAGCCCTTCACAAGTTTTTTTTTGTGTGAATCGTACATATTAAAGTGTCATTTAAACGTAGTAATATTTGGCAGTCATGCATTGATCACTTAATGCGAGTTCTTCAATATTCATTCCTTCCTATTATATTATTCTGTCTTACGACATAACTGGGCCTATCAGAGCAAGCTGCTGCCATTGTAAAGGCCTCACTGTATTTTGAGGATCCTTTGAATATATGTATGATAAATTAATTTGGCTTATGATAAACTTTGATCATATCATTATGTACTTAACCGTATAAATTTTACAACATTATCCGTTAATTCGAACAATAGATAATTCTTATTTTTTAAACTGAATTAATCGACCCTCATTCTTTCGTAGGTTTTATTAACTATTTGTATGCTTTATAAAATGAACAGGTGAGACTTTTAAGTCTTGTCTTATCTTCTTTCGTATCCAAATTACTCAAATTTACAAAATATGTGCAATTTTGTCAACCTGGTTAATGACAAAATGAGGTATGCTCTGTTGTTTTACCAATGATAGTTTGTTTTTAAATTATAGTCATATTTTACACGTATTTTACCAGTAAAATATTTAAAGAATGCTAAATATCTTATCTTAGGGAGGGATAAATCGTACTTTGTAAAAAAAATCATACTACTTCTAACTTACATCTAGAAATTGACAATGAGGGTCGGTTGAGAAAAAAAAATTTAATGACAAAAGAGATGATTTCAGCTTCCCAATTGTGAACTTTCCATTTTTATGTAGCAACATTCCAGCAGCGTTTGCATATGGAGTATATATCTCCCTGTTAATACGAGATTCCAGTGCTTGCGTTTCCTTATATGATTTCCTTCATAGAGGGTTACTGCTAACAAGAAAGCTATTAAACCAAGAATTCCAAGTAGTGAAGTTGAAATCATCGCTTCAAAAATTTTATGGACGCAATCACGACTTGGTTGACCGTTACAGATCCAGAATATCTGTTTGACTGATTACGACGGATATGTTCCAATCGTCCCTAACTCAATCCCACCCTCCTTTCCCCTAATGTGAACTACGGAATTAGACCTATTACCGGGTTTGTACTTAAAATGAGCAACACGAAGGTTGCTACATGTGGAGCATGATCTGCTTACCCTTCCAGAGCACATGTGATCACCCCGGTTTTTGTTGGGGTTCGTGTTGCTCAGTCTTTGGTTTTCTATGTTGTGTTTTGTATACTGTTGTTTGTCTTTTGGTCTTCTTCTTTTTTTGCCATGACGTTGTCAGTTTATTTTCGACTTATGAGTTTGAATGGGAAATATATGCATAACAAAAGTTATGAGATATGTGAAATTTTGTGGAAATTTCTTATAAGTTTGCCATGAAAATGCATTGAATTTGACAAATATTTCAAACAAAATATTCAGAAACCTTTATTATTTTAAGGGTTAAATTAAGTCCTTTGTGACTCTATCTCTTTCATCTCTTTTATATTGCTTGCTTTCACACAGTGCTTTATCTATTTACTCTTTGCAGTAAATGTATAAATTTGCTTCTTAAATATTATTAATTATGTTTTGTTACAATAATAAAACAACTTTCTCAAACATTGTTGTAATGTATTATTTTCACTGATAATTTATGAATTTACGATATGAAGAATTGTTAAGACACTTTTATAAATCAATGACAATGTTTTAGTTATTAATTCCGTTTAAAGAAGTGTATTGTTCAAATATCAAACGAACATTCAAAAAAAGTGATTGGACAGAAGGCAAACCCTATACAAACCCGTTACTAATATATATGTATAATAAGAATTATTGCCTCTTTTTTTGCAATACATGGCAAGACAGTATACCATCTTATTGCAAAATCAAAATCAACTTATTACATATTTTTTAGTCAGTTAAGTTGCCATGTGCCAGCACAGAAGATTTGCTTTTTGCTTCGGGAATACTGAAATAGGTGTCATTACCCTTATCTAGTAGGCTGGTAGGTAATCAAAATTATTGAAACATTTTTTTCATACTTTAAATTCTAGAACACAAAAATAAAATGTCTTTAAAAAGCTTCTATCAGTCCCCGAGGGTATCATCAGCTAAGTACTCAGTAGTGTATTGACCTAATTTATAACAAACCTTTCTAAAGTTATTCGTTTATAATTTTATAAATTATAAAGAATCACAGGTTTCAACTACCTCAGGCAAAGTTGACCTTAGATTGATTTGGCTATTTTTTTAAGGTCCTTTTGGTTATAAAGCTCTTCAATTGTTTTGGTTCTTATACATCATTGGCTTTCAAATATTCGGCTTTGAGCGTTCCTGATGAAGGTAATCACAGAAAAACGCTTCGTACGCATGACATTTATAACGTGTTGTTTTCATTTTTTAGATGATCGACGAACAACCCAAAATAAAAAAAATATGACGTTGCACACAGGAAATTGTGCTCAATAAAAAGTCTTTTCTATTTCAAAAAACAACGGCAGACATTATCTGTTAACAAAGCTCTGTTCATTACCGGTTAATAAGTTAAATAAAATTTTAGAGGATTGCAACACAATTTCATATAGCAGTCCTAAGTATGAAATCGTTCAAATTATAATGGCATATTGTTATTCTAAACTGTTTCCCAAAATTGATCGCCCTGAAGATCATAAAAAACATTTTATTAAAATAAAGTATGTCAATAAAGGTTTTGATTTTGTAAATATTGCCGGTATTTTTAACGACCATTCTGTTAAAGAACAAATTCCTGGATATTTTGATAATACTGAGCTCCCTCTTATTTGTTATATTTACAAGAAATCTACCCGGAAATATGTGTTTAATTATAGCCAATTGTGTAAAGATGTTAATATCAGTGAAAATACACCTACTTCATGTAATTGTAGTAATTCCGAATACATTTATGGACCCATTTCCCATGTTATAACAGGAGATCTTAACATCGTTCAAGACCGAGAGTTAAAATCATTCCTCAGTAAAGGACCTAAATATCGTCCCCCGTCAATCATTAATTGGAATGAGTGTCGTAATATCATCCACGACTCACTCCATACTTACTGTTTAAAATGGATAAAACGGGAAAAAGCTGACAAAAATCTTTGGACTCTTTTTAATTCAGTAATGAACATAGTTGATATACGTATTCAACATTTTAAAGAACATTTTACTCTTAACAACAACCATAATAAACCTATTTCTCGTATCAAACATAAACTTAAAGAACTAGCCAAGGAATTTGTTTTGTCCCGGCCGATAAAGCTGCTAATAATATCATTATTGTTTGACGTAAATTTTACATTGAGGTTCTGAAAAAGAAATCACCAATTCACCAACATTCCAACTGACTCCATTTTCAGAAAACGATATCTGTAACAAACATAAACTTTTAGCTACCTCTTTACAAGCAGAACCAAATACAATGAAAGTCCCAACTATGTACTGGCTTCCGAAGCTACATAAAACACCTTACAAATATAGATTTATTTCGTCTTCAAGCCATTGTTCCACTACTAAATTGTCTATTCTTCTTACCAGTTCACTTGGTACAATCAAAACCTGATAATAAATTGTTCAAATAAGGCCTTTGAAAATAGTGGAATTAATTACTTTTGGAGTGTCAAAACTCGTTGGAAGTACTTGATAAATTGCATGCTTATATTGGTGATTTTGAATCTGTTCAAAGTTTTGATTTTTCTACCCTGTATACCACATTGCCTCACATTCTCATTAAGAAAAATTCACACACCTAATTAAATGGGCATTTAAAAGTCAGAATGTGAATACATATGTTCTAACTCTTTTAGGTCATTTTTAGTAGCAATAAACAAAAGAAATATGTCAATTGGACATGCTTTGATACTATATCTGCCCTTGAATTTTTACTAGATAATATTTTTGTTCGCTTTGGAGATTCCGTATATCGTCAGGTTATCGGAATTCCAATGGGGACTAACTGTGCACCACTTATTGCGGACCTGTTTTGTATTGCTATGAGTTACAATTTATGACTAAAATCAGCAAAGACCCATCGAAACAACATCTGATACAAAATTTAATAATACTTTTAGATATTTGGATGATATATTGGCTCTCAATAATGACGACTTCAGTATGTATACTAAAGAAATTTATCCTGTTGAACTTACTTTAAATAAAGCTAATACTAACAATGACCACTGCCCTCTCCTCGATCTTGATATCCATATCATTAACGGAAAGCTTAATACAAAAATTTATGATAAAAGAGATGATTTTCATTTCCTATCGTTAATTATCCATTTTAGATGGTGACGTTCCTTGTCACCATCTTACGGTGTTTATATATCTCAACTTGTACGATTCGCTCGTGTATGTAACAACGTTTCAGATTTTAACGAAAGAAATTTATGTATTACTGAAAAATTATTACACCAGGGTTTTCGATATCACAAACTAGTCAAAACATTTACTAAATTTTATCATCGGTACAAGGACATCATTCGTAAATATAGCTCAACATGCAGACTTCTTATACGTTCAGGTATTTCACATCCAATCTTTTATGGTAATATTCTTTATAAAGCACTAAAATGTCAGTATTCACCGCAGAAGCTAACAAAACCTTTAAATAGACTTATTAAGAAGGGATATAGTTACGATACTGTTGTCAGGTCATTAAAGATTGCATATTTTGGCTTTAATATTGATTCTCTTATAGGGTCTTTGCATCGGAACTAAACACATTTATTTAAAAACCAGTTGTTGGCATGACACGGGTTATGCTCTTCTCATATATTTTATGATGGTATGATACTAAACCCCTAACGGGAGGGATTGTGCCTGATATTCATATGATGAAGAAATAATCTTTCAATCAGTTTAATTGAGGTCTGGAGCTGGCATGTCGGTTAACTGCTAGTAGTCTGTTGTTATTTATGTATTATTGTCATTTTGTTTATTTTCTTTTGTTACATCTTCTGACATCGGACTCGGACTTCTCTTTAACTGACTTTTAATGTGCGTATTGTTATGCGTTTACTTTTCTACATTGGCTAGAGGTATAGGGGAGGTTGAGATCTCATAAACATGTTTAACCCTGCCGCATTTTTGTGCCTGTCCCAAGTCAGGAGCCTCTGGCCTTTGTTAGTCTTGTATTATTTTTACTTTTAGTTTCTTGTGTATAATTTGAGTTTAGTATGACGTCCATTATCACTGAACTAGTATATATATTTGTTTAGGGCCAGCTTAAGGACGCCTCCGGGTGCGGGAATTTCTCGCTGTATTGAAGACCTATTGGTGACCTTCTGTTGTTGTCTGTTCTGTGGTCGGGTTGTTGTCTCTTTGACACATTCCCCATTTCCATTCTCAATTTTATTTCAATTTTTATTATCTTAAAGATACCATAGAGCAATTGTATGAAACATTCCATCGCCGAAACTTTCTATATACAAGTCGTTTACATTTGACAGATGGCTAAAGACGCATCACTATTTTTTGGCGGCCAGTTTTACAAGAAAACGAATAGTAACTTTGGAGGATTCTGATGATGTAAAAGTAAATATTCTTAATCATTAACTTCTTATTGTTTGGTGAGAGATGATAGTGAGTAATTAATTGATCTTATTAAGGTTTATGCATACACATGTGTTTGATAACAGATCAGTTTATCGTCTATATTTTAATAAAGCTCGATCGAGCCCTTCACAAGTTTTTTTTGTGTGAATCGTACATATTAAAGTGTCATTTAAACGTAGTAATATTTGGCAGTCATGCATTGATCACTTAATGCGAGTTCTTCAATTTTCGTTCCTTCCTATTATATTATTCTGTCTTATGACATAATTGGGTCTGTCAAAGCAAGCTGCTGCCATTGTATTTTGCATCGATTACCTCGATCAGGGCCTCTCCAGTATCCGAAGTGAGGTATAAAATAAAAAAATAAACCGATCTCCACAAAATTTGACGACCCGAATTTCTGGAACGTTCCATTTGTTAAAGCCGGTGCATAGTAACACCTATATGTACAAGTACGGAACTAACTAATAATGGAGGAGCATTTATACGAAAAGTCTAGTACATAGTTGAATTAAAACATACGTCGCAGTGCGACTCCATAATTGTAATGAAAATATTTCTGCATAAATTGAATTCCTTCATCAGACTGTTAATTTAATTTGTTAAGCTATTGCGATCAATAGTGCCATCATTATTATTTGAGCTGCGTTGGATAGAAACCGACCTTTTGCAAATGAATATCATTACATCTGTTAACATATTTCGGGTTGAAGAAATCTCTATACAAAGTCTGTAACTGTTTGAAAATTGAGTTGATATAAGAACCCTTCAAAGCAGACCAAAATTCATCTTTTATTTCGTATATCTAAAAGCGTTGACCGAAGTGCATTTTGTATGAAGCGCGGAAGCTCTTCATTCTAAAAATGTGCGCACGGTCAACGCTTTTACATCCCTATAAAATTACTAAAAGAAGCATTCAATACTTATAATTACATTTTTTGCTAGGTTTCTTTTTTTTTTTACCTGTGCACTTTATTGTGGAAGCTCGTGTCATCATGAATGTTACATTTCATTTTGAAATGAAGGTTAATTTCAGAATGACGCGAGATTGCTGTTAACCAATCAAAATACCGTATTATAATGAAACATACATGTAATGTAATTATATACATGTATACTTGCACTTACATAAGGTCGATTTCTATCCGACACAGCTCATATGTGAAAGCATCAGATAAGTTGTAACGACACATCACGAAATATAACCAAAGACTGAAAATAACCTCAAAATGGTGTCATTGATAAACATGTGACATTTGAGTTTTGCTGCCTTTTCACTTGTTCCGTTGATTGATAGCGTTTGATGTTGTCAGTATTTTTGAACGAATTCACCTGTTTGAATTTGTATTGGAGCTCGGTATTGTTGTCATTCTTTTTTGCAATAATATTAATGTATACCCAGTTCCTCCTTTTACTCATATGAAATTTAAAAACATACCTTGAGAAGAAAACGAATATATTTTTACATTTGCTTCAATACATGTATTGGTGGTCCATATAGGTAAAGAAAATGCACGTGATACATATGTAGATCCAGGCTTTATTCATTGTCAGGTAAAAATGTCAATTGCTAGTTCTGCTTATTTCAACTGATGATAAGTCTTGGTTTTCTTAAGACACGTGGTATAGTGGTCAACATCAGTGTATAGGATGGTGAAAGACAGTTCAGTACAAAAAAAAAAAAAAAAAATGTGATACTTGAGATAAAACAAGCTGTGATAAATAATTAAACCAACTCTTTCAAAATTTTCATCATTACTTCTGTCTTGGTTGATGACAAGTCTTTGACTTCTTAAGACACATGGTATAGTGGTCGATAACAGTGTATAGGATAGTGAAAGACAGTAGAATACAAAACAAAATGTTGATACTTGGGGTATAACAAGCTGTGATAAATAATTCAACCAACTCTTTCAAAATTTTCATCATTACTTCTGTCTTGGTTTTCGATTAACTGCCCAGTGCTTTGCTTATAACAGAAGTATTTATAAAAATATATATAAAATATTGTTTAGATATATTTACAAAAAAATGCTAATGCAGTTTGATTACTGCTTTGTATAAAATGTTAGATTTCCCAATTTTAAACAGTTAATATAATAGTATTACAACAGAAATTAGAAAAATCTTCCTGTTTCTTGAAAATATTGTTGAACATAATAGATATCTCTGAGTCTTCATCAATATTTAGATCTGAGAAACCCTGTAGTAGGAATTCAAGATTGATATTGTTTAATATCCTCAGTTTTCGAAAGGGCGCATATCCCTGATAAATGTAAAATTGACATACATCAAAAGAACAGTAAATTATCTTCTACCTGGTATCCACAGACACACACAGAGCAATCCAACGAACAATCAATTATCTTCTATCTGGTCTCCACAGGCTCACACAGAGCTGTCCAACGAAGGATCACTGAAACGATGATGGTTTAGATCACTAACCTCACTTCACAACTGGCTGTGCATTATATCAGTTTTATATCATTAATCAATGGAAAAGAATACTGGACAGGGACTTATATACTCATTCAGCTTTCTTTTGAATCCAGCACAGCTTATAGTATTTTTGACTCTTCCATCAAGTGACTTCCACTTTGAGAGTGTGGGATAAAACTGTATTTATAGGTTGTTGTTCAACACTGAGGAGTTGTTATTATATTTTATTTCGCAGACCATACTGGACATAAGGGTTTGCATACGACAAGACATCTGCAGCAAAGTTATTGGAATTATCTCCAGAAATAGCTTTATGGGAAAACAATAATTTGTTTTCCTGTCGCCTACTGATGTATCTCCCTTTTGTGCTTCTTCGTAACATTTGTTTGTTTTATAGTGATTAAGATGATAACACAATGTTGACTGCTGTAATCCTATTTTGACATTTTACCAATTGTGTCTGTTTGTTTTGTTCACGCATCGTTGTCAATATAATGGAATTTGATACGACTGTCATACAAGTGAGAGGTTTGGCTAGCCATAAAACCAGGTTCAATCCACCATTTTCTACATAAGAAAATGCCTGTACCAAGTCAGGAATATGACAGTTGTTATCCATTCGTTTGATGTGTTTGAACTTTTGATTTTGCCATTTGATTGAGGACTTTCCTTTTGAATTTTCCTCGGAGTTCAGTATTTTGTGATTTTACTTTCTACTCTGGAAAGAATATTTACCTTATTTCTTGTATATCTAATGTGTTCCCTTTCTAAGCCCAGTTATAAGTCTAGTAGAATGTAATTGTACAGACTCAAATAGATCTGATTCTTCTTTTGTACAGTTATCCCAAATTATGTTCCCATAATCCAATATATGTCTATTAAAGATAATATAGAGTCTTTCTGGAGACTGTCTATGATTTATTTAAATATATCATATCTACAAACGTTTGTATAAATATCCAGTATTTCACTCACCCAGTCTGGCATTAGGTGGTAGAGTTATGACAAGATCATTATTTTCTGATTTTGATTTTAGTTGTATATCGAGTGAATCCAAAGTATTGACATTTAATTAAAGGAAAATGTTTTACTGATTTGTTATTTATTTGTTTGCAAAAACAAAATGGAACTTAAAGTGAGGCGAAAGATACCATGGTGATATTAAAACTGAAAGTCGAAAACAAACTAAATAAGCTAAGACAAAAAACGAAAAACGATCAAAAGACAAACTGTTTACAAAACCAAACATAGAAATTTAAGACTGAACAACGCGAACCCCACCAAAAAAGGGGGAGGGGGTGATATCAGGTGCTCTCGGAGAGTAAACAGATCCTGCTGTACATGTGACAATCGTCGTATTGCTCATGTAAGTACAAAACCGGTGATAGTTCTAACTCGGTAGGTCACAATTAATCAATCAACATTTTTGTTATGCAGTGATTCACTCAGTTGAGAAAATTTCACATTATGTCTATGCAGCATCATATGTTGCATCTTATGGCCAAGGGAGGAATGCGAATGCGATTTATAGGTAGATTTATAAGTCTTGTGAATTTATTTCACAAGAGGGTCATTTTCAAAAAGTTTTTCAATAATAACTTAAATTCAAAGTATTACAGCCTAATATGTGCATTCTCAGTATATTATAAACGCCTGAAGATAACACGAAACCGAATTTTTGACAGATATTGACTAAATTTGAGTATTTATTAAAAAAGTACATACAATTCTAAATCAAAAACAAAATTCTACTGGATGTAAAGCTAAATGTTATCGTTTAGATACACATTAATTCAATTCATTTGGGTAAGATACGTCCTGCGATTCAAAATTTACAAAATATTGTAAAATTTGGAATTTTGTATGAAAAGGAACAATTTGATTTTATGTCGATCAGTAAATTGTTGAAAACTATGGTGAGCAAAGAAATGTACTGTCCTATGGAGAGCAAAGTTATTTACTGTCCTATAGAAAGCAAAAAATTACTGTCCTATAGAGAGCAATATATCTACTATCATATGGAGAACAAAAAATATTATGAATATGTCCCTTGTTAATTATGAAATATACACAGGAATCAGCAAAGATAATTATAAAGAAGTTGTCAAAAAAGAATATGATTATTATTCAATCTACAGGTACTCGGTAGCAGATTAAATATTTTCAGTATACGGATATGGATAGGTAAAGAGAGGCGAACGGTACCAAAGAGACATTCAAACTCATAAGTCGAAAATAAACTGACAACGCCATGCCTAAAAAAAAAGACAAACAGACAAACAAGAGTACACAAAACACAACATAGAAAACTAAGACTGAGCAAAACGAACTCCACCAAAAACTGGGGGTGATCTCAGGTACTCCGGAAGGGTAAGCAGATCCTACTCCACATGCGGAACCCGTCGTGTTACTCATGTTAGTTCAAACCCGGTAATAAGTCTAAGTCGGTAGGTCATATTCGGGGAAAAGGGGACGGGATTGTAGTTACGACAATTGGAACATATCCGCTATCACCTGTGAAACGAATATTCCACAACGGTCAACCAACTCGTGATGGCGTCCGTAACTACACATTCCTAGAAAATAATTGATTGATTGGCGATGGCTTTACAACGCATCAGCACAAAAAGGATATATCGCGGCGGGAGCTATTTTAAATATTATAACTGAAGACAATTTCAAAGAGAAGACAAAATGTCATGTACTTAAACTTCTGTTTAAAGCAAAATTACTTATTTACAAATAAAGAAAACAAAGACATATTGATGTCTATATACACACAATTACCGAAATGTAAATAACCCGAAAGCAAAAGAGAAAATTTTGGATTTTTAAAATAGAAATTGATGAGTTAACATATCCCTTAAGGGAAATGTACCTTGAATTGAAAACAAATACTTGGAGAAAAACTAATCCCATTAAACAAGCAAGATTAATGTTTTTTTAATATCGCAAGGCCTTAATCAAAATGTACATGATTAAAATCAACAATTCACTTCTACATGACATTAAATATGCAATTGCTTGTCAAGAGACTATAAATAAAGTAAAAGAACAATATGCATCATTAATATATATAACAGAGAAACTTTAGAACAGACAAATGAATTAGAAATTTAATTAACTTTAAATGATAAACTCTTTTAGAAACATTATTATCAGAAATTAAAGGAAAATCAATTTCATATGTTTCCTTTAGGAAAAACAAGATAAGAAGGAAAGAATACTATCAGAAGAAATTGAAAAATTAGAAGAACAAATCTTAACAGAAGAAATCTTTACTGATTTTGAAAAAAAAAAATAAATCAGATCTTAAAGTATTAAGGCAAAAAAAAAAATGAGTCGTCCTACATCATAAATCTTTTTTTTTCTGAATTTAGAAACAAAACTATTCAAAATTAGTCAATGAAAAAGGGGACGTAATCAGGATAAGATATTAAAAGAGGCAAAGAATTATTATAAAAAACTATATAACAAAACAGAAAGTCTGAATAACGTTAATCTCAATAAAAAATTCCTGATATTGATAATAAAAAAACTAAATTATACTATTAAAAGACTCTTTGGAGGATGAAATTACTTATATTGAAATGAGAACAGCTTTGCGACGAATGAACAATAAAAAAAGCCCTGAGTCAGATGGTTACACAAATGATTTTTTAAAATTCTTTTTTTTGGATAACTTTAGGAAATTTGTATTTCGATCGATAATTTATGGTTATGAAAAGGAGGCATTGTCAATTACTCACAGACAAGATATTATAACCTGTATACCAAAAGGAGATAAACCAAGACAGTTCATACAGAACTGGAGACCAATAAGACTATTAAATACTACAAATAAATAAGCATTGGACTGCATAGCAGAGCGTTTTATCAGTTTTACAATTAATTATAAACAGCGATCAGACAGGTTTATAGGCGAAAATACAAGTCTTATAAATGATATTTGTTTTTTACAAAACTAAATGATTTACCTGGACTGCTCTTTCTCATAGCTTTTGACTCTGTATCATGGAATTTCATTGAAAACATATAAGACTTTTTCAATTTTGGCCCCTCTATAAACACTGAATAAGGATTTTTTACATAGATATAAGTTTTGCAGTTTCTCAAAATTGTTTGCATTACCATGCATCTTTCTTTTATGTGCACAAACACTTGGAGTATTAATTAGAAAAAAATAAAGAAATAAAGGGGATTAAAATAAATGATACAGAAAATTTGATCTCTCAATATACAGATGACACTTCAATTATACTTGATGGTACCAGAATCTCTTGATGCATCTCTCCCCTTATTACATGATTATGATGAAATGTCTTGTTTCCATATGAACTTAGACAAAACAAAGGTGACGTGGATTGGTAAAGAAAAAGTCAGGACCCAATGTGTGTAAGTGGAAGATCTGATTGGGGTTCCAATAGGTTTACGCTACTATGTATAAAATTTCCGGTCAACTTGCGAAAAATAATATTGTTGAATAATTATCCAGATTTAAAAGAAATTGAAAATATGATCAAAATTTAGTCTAAACAAACACTAACTCAAGTTGTAAAAATAACAATAATCAAGATACCAATTATTTCATCTCTGTTAACATTACATGAGCCGTGCTATTATACTCTTAAACAATTTATGAGCACAATTTATTCATTTATTTGGGAAAACAAGTCTTACAAGATAAAAAGAGAAATATTATGTCGGGATCATAAATTTAGAGGACTGAAAATGCTAGATATTGAAAAACATATTAAAGGGCTGAAACTAACATGGGTTCGACAGTTGTTAAAAACAATACAAAACTTAAAAGGCTAGTAGAAAACACAGAAAATATCAATATTGGAAGCGTAGTTTTTGAAGTCCACCAAACTGATGTAAAAACTTTTTTGGAAAGAGGTTTTTACTGGATCGACAGAATTACAAAATAAACTTATACCAAAAAAATAAAGAACAGCTTCTATCAGACTCAGTCTGGAATTATGAAAAAAATCAAATAGGAAAGAATTTGTTCTCTATAAAGACTGGGCTGATAAAGGGATCATGTTGATACAAAATCTGCTAGATGATGAGGGTAAAATTAATGTCTTTTGAACTATTCCAAAAACAAATTATAAAATCAAATCTATTTACTTTCTTTCTTATAAGGGGGTAATATCAGCTATCAAGCCATATAAAAAATCTCTCAAAAATAATATTCCTATAGACAGTCTTTGTAAAACCAATTCTTCCAAATAATATAAGAACATTTTTTAATCAAACAAAGGCTCAAAAGATATATATACTGTTTTACTAAAAAAAAAAGTACTAGACTTAACTGTGAAGATAAATGGTCCTTAAGATTAAAAATAATTTCGATTTGAAAAAAGTGCACAGTATGTCTTTTTACACCACAAAAAGTTCCAAACTTCATTGGTTCCAATATTGAATAATACACAGAATTATAGGCACAAATGAATTTTTATTCAAAATTTAGATAAAACAAACAGATAAATGTACTTTCTGCAATGCATCTATTGAAGATATTGATCAGATCTAGATATTTGGACATGCCATATAATATCAGATTTATGAATTAAACTCGTTGATTGGATTTATAACCAAACACTAACAATAATTTCTTTAAACATGGATATTGGGAAATTTAGGAAACAAATAAAAAAACTTAATAATACTCTTGACAACATTCTATATTTATAAAACAAAATTAATAATACTCTTGACAACATTCTATATTTATAGAACAAAACTTAATAATACTATTGACAACATTCTATATTTATAGAACAAAACTTTGTGAAACACAAATAAATTTTACAGGGCTCAAAAAATTACATTTCTAATGCTAGAATAGAATATCTTTTTTGAAAGTAACCCTTTTCACGTTGCCAATATCTGATGGGATCCCTGGCTTCCATATGTGTTTTAAAAACTCTTTCTGTGAATTTGCCATAAAACTTAGTAGCAAAACAGTTACGAGTCCTAGTACAATGGATATCAAATAACACTGTTGATTATGTTTTTAAAAATGGTGGCTATTTTCAAGTTTGTCTACTAAACATTAACATTAATACAAGACATGGAAACAGTCGACTATAATACGATTTGGAATGATTGTTCACAGATCTTTCCAGTTTTTATGCTTTTTATTTAAAAATGTAAAGGAAATTAGAAAAAGCAAGCTTCCCCATATTGCGTTTAAAACTTTACCTTTTGAGATTGCAAAAAATATCACAGTAACAGGAATTTCACTCGAAATGTTACCATCATCGTTTTTCTATAGCATCATCAGCTTGTGAACCATTTTGTATTAGATGTGCGTCTTTTTCTAGTTAACACACTCAGGTAAGCTAATCTGGACGACAGTGCCTTATATATAGAGATATATTATCATTAATTATGTGAGTTTTATATCCACGAGAGATTCTATTCCTGATAAAACTAATATAATGAAAACTTTCATACCGAAACATATATGGTTTTACATACAAATTCCCTAACAACGGTTATATGACCAAACTAAGCAAGAATTATATTTTACCCTTGAAACATCAACATAGTTTACAATATGTAAGTATGTTGTGTCAATGTAGAACTACAATTTTATTTACGAAAATGTGTTCCTGTATTGTCTCGTAAATGAGTAACGAAAATTCGTTTGTCCTCACACACTCTTTTTGTATTGAAACTTGTAGTTTTTATAGAATTAGTAGAAATAGAAGAATGTGTAAAATAACAAAAATAACAAAATTTAAGGAAAATTCAAAACGAAAAGTCCCTTAACAAATGGCAAAATCAAAATCTCAAACACATCAAACAAATAGAAAACAGCTGACTTGGTGCAGGCATTTCCTTATGAAGAACATGGTGGATTAAACCTGTTTTTTAGCTAGCTAAACCTCTCGCTTGTATGACAGTCGCATAGAATTCCATTACTATGTGTGATCTAAATGTAGAAGGAGGATGAATTTCTTATTTTTTACAATGTCTAGAATATACTGATATACGTAAAAAGTTTATCAAGAAATATTATTGGTCTAGACCTTCAACTTATAAATTACTAACGTTACTTTCTGTTAAAACAATCAAGAACTTTGTAATTTTGGAAATTACTTATTATATGCGTTCCAGTGCTAAACAATATTATATTATATGTTTTTTGAAACTCACAAGTTCACAAACTGTTAAATATGTGACTAATATCTCCAACGTTTATTATCTATCTTTTTGTTATTTGTCTTAACGCTGTACAAGTTGTAAATTGTATATTCATGCATACTATACTGATGAACTATATTGTTCAAATTAATAAAGAAAACAGTCAGCTTGAAAAGAGCGAATGGCTAAGTCAACATAATTACGAACTGCTGTAAAACAAACTGATTTTCAAACTTCGACAAACTTCAAATGCTTCAACAAACTTCTCATCAAAGTAAAACGTATTCATGCTTATCACGAATTGCATTAACTGCATATACCCGTAAAAGCCACATTGCGGGTATATGCCATCAAATCATAACTAACATTAACACAGGCACGTGTTTATATGCCATGAAACCAGGTTCAACCCACCATTGTTTCTTAAAATGTCCTGTACCAAGTCAGGAATATGGTAGTTGTTATCTAATAGTTCGTTTCTATGTGTGTTGGCGTTTGTTTTTGTTGCACTTCGGTGTTCCTGTTGTTCCTTTGTTTTCCTCTTATAGTTGATGTATTTCCCTCGGTTTTGGTTTGTAATCCGGATTTGTTTTCTGTCAATCGATTTATGACTTTTGAACACCGGTATACTACTGTTAACGTTAATTATAGTAAAGACATATTTGACCGATACTACAACATGTGACAACACATTTATATTCTAATTTGCCAAGCGCAAACGAGTATAAAGTAATGTTGTCAAATTGAACAGTTTTGCCTAACCGGTTATTCGGATAATCTTTCGACCGATTAACCGGTAGTTAATTTGATGTTTATAGGCCTTATCTACAGTACTCTACAAATGCTGGTTTTATGATACGATAAATTAAAATTTTTTGAGCATTCCTGGTGAGTTTTACTTTAAATAATCCAATACTTCCATATCTACTATACCGTTTGTAATAACTTCAGATTGAGAAGTTGAAAATCTTCTTGATGTTTTCGAATTGGCATTGTCTTAAACCGTTGATTATTTCATTTTCTCTGGTGTCTCAGAAATTCTGTGGACTGTTTCAATTTGAGATGAATAACGTGTAACCCGTACCACCCACTATACATTAATTCCCTTTACATGTTTAGTAGTTCACCATTTTTGAGTCGACATTTTGTTTAAAGTATGACTTGGGCGATGGAGGTAGCATATTTATATGTAGGTCTACGCAATATTAAATCAAAAATTAAAATAATGAAGTAGATCGTAAATTCAAACGGCGAACAAATGTAAAAAATACATGTATGCCAATTATGTTTACGTTAGATCTTGCCCCAAGCTGATAAACAAGTTGTCTTTGTGCTAACTGATTTGAAAAATGTTATGTTTTCAAGTTGAACAATTAATGCAATCAATATTCTCGACAAATGATCTGTCAAATTAAGCACCCCGACGATCATTTTAAAATTCAACAAAAATTACTAATGATTTCAATACACGTTTATATCAGATCTATCAAAATTGAAAAAAAGGTCCAGTTAACCGGTTAACGTTTTTGGTATTCGATATTCGGTCCTTCCGATGGTTAACAGATTAACCGGTTAACCGTTGACAACACTAATATAAAGTATTTGACAAAAAAAAAGCATCACACGAATAGGATAAGTGTGATTTTTTACTTATAAAAAACATTTTATACCACTTTTGTTAAATATTGTGTTAAAGAATCGTATATTTTACAATGTTGTTTTCCTGTCATTTGGGGTATTTCGAAGATTTCACTGAAATAGTACAAATTGTAAAAGAGAGGCGAAAGATACATAAAGGGCATTCAAACTCATAAGTCGAAAATAAACGGACAACGCCGTGGCAAAAAAAAAAAAAAAATGATTTATAACAAACCGTTCTAAAATTGTCCGTTTAATATAAAAACCAAATGTTGACCTTAGACAAACAACCTTTGTTAAATATGAAATAAACTCAGGAATCGGCCCAGATAATTATAAATACGGTGTCAGAAAAGAATATGATTGAACCACAAGGACTCGGTCAGCGGATCAAAACGTTTTCAATAAAACAAAAGTCCAATATAAATCTGTTATAGATTCTCCTGTAGAGGGTTGACTGGCATCTTCAATGAAAAGTAATCAGGATGTGCCAAATACATATGTTCCAGACTACTTACAAAATCAATATATATATTTACTGTCCTATGGAGAGCAAAACAGATTGAATGTGCCCCTTGTTAATTATAAAATATATACAGTAATCAGTACAAATAAATATAAAGACGGTGTCAGAAAAAGCGTATGATTATTGTTCAACCCACAGGGACTCGGTTAGCTGATTATTTTTTCCTTTAATAAACGTATATGGATACGAAATTTAAAAAAAGAAAATTGATTAAAATCTTTAATCCGCTAACCGAGTACATTTGATCAAAATGTATCAAAATTATATCGTCATGACTGATGAACTTACAAAATACTATTAAATGCATTGTTTAAAAAATCGTTTGAATTATTAATAAAACAGTTCTTTGTTATATTTTTCGTTTTGAAATATAATGATGATAAATATTTAAATGATCATTTAAAGATATTATTGTGTATACTTATTTGTGTATGATGGGATCAATTTCTACTGAAAATCAAGACAATTATATTAAGGCCAGGGATAGACCCATGTTCGATTTACCATAGCGGTGAGGGAAAACAATGCCTGATGACGTGATCTATCAACACTCAAAAAAGATGTGGTGACATATCGTCATTAGGAGAAGAACATATCATTTGTCCAGTGACCAATATTTCATGCAATATCAGGACTAGAACGAAATAACGATACAATTTAGACTGACAATAGTAAAAGCGGGTATGTGAAAAGATAGGACAGAACGATTGCTTTGTTATATAAACATGCCACATAAAGACCCTCGAAGATATTTTGCAAAGTTACCAAAACGAGCACAAAGCATGTCACTGTCCTGGTTGCTACCGATTTTACAGGTCAGACATAATGGTCGAGACAGTACAGGGAACGTCCATTTATTTGGTATTTGTTGTCTGCATGGACTGCAATCACATCACATATTTTTATGTTGTTTTGTAATGCCAAATTATTACCTGCTTTAATTTTCAAATTATTAGCACGATATCTAGTTACAAATTACATTTCAAAAGGCAAAGATGTTTATAATTCTGTTATCTATTATACGCAAATTATAAGTATAAAATGTTTTAAAAATTTTACTGTGTTGTTCAACCAGATATTATCGAAGTCAGTGTATATAAAGTGCGAATCCAGTTAGTTCATTTTCACTGTTGTATGCGAGTATGTCTATTGTAGAATAAAGGATGATGGGAAAAACTACGTTTGTTTACTTTTGAAAATACAAAATAATTGATTTAAATGTATGTTTTAACAAAATATCATTAGAATATAACTTTTAATGTGTAATAAAAGGATTAAAGTCCAAATTAAGTGTAATTAAAGCAGCAGAATCCATAATATTAATTACTGAAGGCGATTCATTTTAACCTTAAATGAGATGAATTATCACTGTAAGTGGAATCATTTCTGATATGGAATTTTTGGAGGTGCGATGAATTTTCATTGTTGTTTTATATGTTAATTCGACATGCAACATCTGCTTTAAATGACTTTAATACTGATGATATTTACAATTTGATATGCAAGCTAGTCGTAGATGTCTACTTGAATATACATGGGTATAACTACGTTCATATCATTCATATTCAAATATGGTTGGTGAGTTTGCTATTAGCTTGTCATGGATCCGAAAATTTACTGGAGCAAAACATCCATGAATATAAAGTATTTCTACGGCGAATTTTCCTTTAGAATTTTGAGAACTCGCATAAAAAGCTTCGAAAATTTGTCACGCCGTGTCATACATATATCTACCAGATTGATACGCTTTGGCATAACGAACAGTACAAGAATGTACAACAAACGGTACTAAAGAAAGTAAACAAACTACAAAGAGAATGAGGTCAGTTTTTCAAGTAAATGTCTTCAAAAATAATTAAAACAACGGGTTTCTTATTCACAACAACAAATCACAAAATGCACGGTCGCATTGAGTGTAAGAACCAACAAACTATGCTCTATTTGTAATTTAATCAAATTTGAGTTACACAGATTGTTTTTTCGCGATGTTAACAAGTAATTCACAGACCTGTCTATTTAAAATAGTCACATAGCTGCCAGGAGCAGTAAACTTTGTTTTCATAAACATTGAATACTTAACTGAACAGTGCGTTAGTTAGACTTTGGTGAAAATATAAGAACGGTCTATCTACCAACATCGCTTCGCGATGTAGCGATTAACGTCCGGAATCAACTATACGGCGGTTATACCCCGTGGTATAGAACCATTTAAACATGTAACACTAAACTGTTTTCAATATTTCCTTGTATTCTTACAATTGCGTATTTGCTTATTTTTAACACCGACTTATAAGAAATTCAAACATGAATTAAGGTGACTCGACTGTTGCTCGAACTTTCTTTACTGTATTAGATGTATACACAATGGCATGATCAATATCAATTATCCAGTCATCCAAGCGTCAATTGTTTGTGCAAGATGAAAACGTTTTCCACTCATTCAATCGTGAAATGAGGATCGTTTTGTGAATACTTATAGATTATCGTTGGTCATCTCAACGAGATTGATTTTCTCGCTTGAGCCGGTACGGTGAAAGTGAGAAAAGCAATCGAGTTGAGATGACCAATGATAATCTGTTTATCGCTATTTTACCTATGAAGACGTTGTTAATTTCCTTGACAACGGCACGTGTTCCTTAGTTTCTAGCGATAATTTTCATATCACTCGACTCCGCTGAGAAAGGAAGTTATCAGTCAGCAAGATCAAAGGAAAATTCGTAAAATAGCGATAATCTTTGTTATCTAAAATGCATCCATTAGAGCTACTTTCCTAATGCTTGTAGTTTAAAGGTATGGTTGGCTTGCTTGCTTTGTTTGTATAAATGTTTACTCAATCTTAATTACAAAGCTTAAGCAAACATTTATACAAACAAAGCAAGCAAGCCACCCACACCTTTGAACTACAAGCATTAGGAAAATAGCTCTAATAACGTTTAATTTATTAGTATGCGATGTAGATTTAGACCGAAACAGAAACTCTGCTTTTTCGGTGACGTGGATTGGCTTAACTATCCAAGATATATGTATTCAATGATGGCATGTCATAGGAAGGGATACATTTTATACTATATACAGATCTTGATCTGGACAAACTATTAGAGAAAATAGAATCGACTATATTAGCAATAAATGTCATTTTAAGGAATTTATTGGTATATTACCTCAGACTTTCACTCACAAAGTATGTATATATAATCTCCTTCTGAATTCATAAATTTTGTTAGAGAGTCGGCTGAATTAAGACTTTATATAATGAAAATTAATTCATTTCCTTCTGTGAAAATGCATCGCATGTACAATAAAATGAATCGCCCTACAGTGAAAATGAAAGTCTAGTATCATTATTCGACAATAAACATGAATCGCATAACGAAAACAGTATAGTGGAATTTGAGTAAATATCAACAAGCTGAATAACAAAACCTGTTTTAAGTTATACAACATTAATAATTATGTCAAAAGGTACATTTTCTGCAAATGTGAAACTTAACTGCTACTTTTAAATCTCTAGCACGCTCTGTTCGTGAACTATTCTTAATATTTATCTATTTGTGTATCAATTTTGCACCTGGATGGCTGTAGGCGCGATGAAAACCCGTCCGCATCTCATACCTATATCATGAAATTATAAAAACAGTACACATTATATATTATTTCTTATTTTATTCAAAATCACGAATTTATCGTCTGTTTATTTATCATTCTACATCAGAA
Organism: Mytilus coruscus; assembly: GCA_017311375.1. Taxonomy (NCBI): domain Eukaryota; kingdom Metazoa; phylum Mollusca; class Bivalvia; order Mytilida; family Mytilidae; genus Mytilus; species Mytilus coruscus. Next base: position 25,575,583 of record CM029600.1, read on the forward strand.
ATTCATCACGGATACAGTAAAATGACATTTCAGGATTCGCACATTACATACACTGGATGTATTAATAGGTTAAGTGAACAATATATTAAGCTAACTGCGCAAATTCATAAATATTAACTTAGGTTAAGTGGGCCGTCCCAAGGTAAATACTACAATTATATTATGGAGTGGAATATAACAATCGCAATTGAAAAATGATGTGATTTCTTATTGTTTATCCTCCACTGGTAAAAGTGATGTGATTGGTGGTTGCTTAACTTCAAGTGGTAAAAGTGACGTGCAAAGTAGTTTTGTGTTCATATATTAAAAATTGATATTATGGTCAGATCATATGTTTTCGTACGTCATATGAATTCGTACTATACATGCCTTTCAAAGAAAATGGTGACGTCACAATGCATTCTTAAGAGCACGAAAACCCATGAGACGAGAATATAATAGTGGTTACAGGTCTACACAATGTATTGTCCAGGGGTGGACCCATGATTTTTGAAAGGGGGACGTTATTCTAGAAAACAGTATATAAACCGCCAAGCGGATCGAGAATTAGAAAAAAGAAACTGTGGACGATTATATATTAAAAATGCTATATTTTCGAATCAAAACGGGGGTGTATGCCCCCTGTGTCACCTTTAAATCTTTTATTTTAGGATTCTTTATTTTAGATTTGAACTTTATAAAAGAAACTGTATTCGGTTTATGGAAGTGTATAATTTTTTAATGATCATAAGTTATTGCTGTTTATATCGTAAGCTATTGCAAACAATATATTCGCAATTAATCAGCTAAACAAGTTAACATTTAAATATCTTTAATGATTCCATTATTTTGCTAGTATGTTCAGGCAATTTTGGTAATTAAGCTCTGACATGTTTTATTTATGTGTATTTGGCTGCAAAAATGTTTCATTTGTAAGTGGTCCAATAATTTATTTTCTTTGTAGTATTTTGTGAATTGTGTTTTCTCGTCGTTTTTCTCTTTGGAGAAATTAAAAGGTCAAATAAAGTACGAATTTGAAGAGCATTGAGGACTCAAAATTCCATAAAAGGTTTTGCCAAATACAGCTAAGGTGGTTCTATTCCTAAGGTAGAAAATCCATAGTACTTCGAATAATTCAAAGTTTTGTTGAAGTTCGTACATTGAACATTATTATTATTGCTAGACAAGGAAACAGTCTACTATATAATAAGAATTATAATTGTTTACAAATCTATCCAGTTTTCATGCTTTTAATTGAAAAGGTTAAAGGAAATGAAACTAGAGGCTCTAAACACTCTTCAATAATAGTCAGTTTTTGGTAAAAATCATCACGAAAGGGCAATAACTCTATAAAGAGTTAACCGACAATTTCAGTCATGTTGACATATTTGTAGATCTTGTCCTGCTGATCATTTTTGCTTTTAAAGTTTCTATCTATATTTGTATCTATTACACTTTCAAGATAATAGGCAAAAACTCCAATAAATGGTAAAGCATCTTGGGAAATAACTCCAATAACAAGTCGAGTTAAGATTTCTGCCATGATGGCTTATTAGTAGATCTTGTCTAGCTGATCATTTTTGCTATATAAAGTTTCTATCTATCTTTTTATAGTTTTCAAAATAAAAAACAAAAATGCAAAAAATTGGAAAAATCGTCATCAAAAGGCAATAACTTCAATAAGGAGTCAATTTACGATTTCGAGCATGTTTGAATTATTTGTAGATCTTGACTTGTTGATCATTTTAGCTTTTGAAGTTTCTTTCTATCTATTATAGTTTTTAAGATACAAGACAAAAACGCAAAAAATTGATAAAAATCGTCATTAAAGAGCAATGAATCCAATAAGGAGTCGTCTGATGATTTCAGCTATGTTGACTTATTTGTAGATATTGTCTTGGTTATCATTTTCCTAATAAAATTTTCTCTTTATCGATTATACTTTTTAAAATAATAGACAAAAATTTTAAAAATTATAAAATTTGACATTTAAGGGCAATGACTCCTATAAGAAGTCATCTGACAGTTTTGATGTAAATGGACAGCTGGTAGATCTCACCATTCTCGACCTTTTTGCCTCAGTCAGATTTTCTCTTTTCATAGCGGTTTTCAAAATAATAGACAAAACTTACGATTTACCCCTATTTTCTATTTTAAGCCATGTCGGCCATCTTAGTTGACGAGCGAGGTCATCGGATACATTTTTAAAACAAGATACCCCAATAATGATTGTGGCCAAGTTTGATAAAATTTGGACCAGTAGTTTCAGAGAAGAAGATTTAACAGACGAAGACTAAGGGCGACGACGACGGACGACGGTAGACGGACACCAAGTGATGAGAAAAACTAACTTGGCCTTTCGGCCAGGTGAGCTGAAAAGCAAACTACCCCAAAGTGCATTGAAAACCTACCTATTGGAACGGGAAAAAACGTTTCACAAGGACAGGAATTACACTTGAAATGTTACTATCATCTTTTTTTCTATAGCACCACCAGCTTGTGAACGATTGCTTAACCAGATTGTGAACGGATGTTTATTAGATGTGTGTTTTTGTTAATTACCACACTCAGATAAGGTAAGGTTATCGGGATGTTGCTGTAAGTAATTTATATAGAGTTATTATATTATCAATTCCGTAAGTTACAAAACTACGGGAGATTCTATTGCTGATGATAATCATATATTGAAAAACATCATGCACGTAACATATATGGTTTTACTTGACGATTCATCGTTCGTTGATCTACGAGAGCAAATTACCCATGCTACAGTTTACCCATCTATTGGTAATTTCTTGACCCAAAATATAAATATCTACCCACATACAAAATGAATAGCTTAAAAAGTGTGAACGGTTGGGTAAACATAATTACGAATTGCTGCAACACAAACTTCGAATAAATTCAGATGCCTCCACACACTCCTGATCAAAGTAATACTTAATCATGCTTATCACAAATTTCATCAGCTGCATATACCTGTAAAAACCACATTGGGGTATATGCCAACCAATCATTACAAACATAAACAAAGATTGTGTTTATAGTAAACAAACATTTGACCGATACTACATCAAGTGAGCAAACACTTCAATTAATATATTTATTTTAAAATTTGCCTAGATCAAACGAATATAAAATATTTAATAGATAATAGTGGAGTGACTAATCAAGAAAAGTCGCTTATTTGAAGAATTTAATGGACCGACTCAACTCACGACTGAAAATCGATATAGTAATAGAGTAAATATTATGTTATCATTTTAAGCCTGTCGTAGAGTTTTCTATGATGCAGATCTTTTTTTTTAAATCGCGATGAAATGTGACTTTCCGATTTTTTGTTTTTCATTATCGGGCACGGTTATAATTAATTCCCGAATGATAATTTCACCAATATGTTGCTATAAAAGAAAAACGACGTGTAAGGCATTATTCAACATCGAAAATAAACTTATGCGATAGTACATATTGAATCAATTGGACGATTTTCGAATGCATGTGGCATTTTAATCAATTTTGCCGTCTGCCAAAGTGTATTAAATTTCTATCATATTGCATGCGTAGTCGATTTTGTCAAAAAATAATAGAACAACTAATGCTCTAAAGGTTTTATATACAACAGTTTGACAGTACATACAAATTTTACTTTTACGAGCTTTTTAGAAGTAATCATCATATCTCAGTTAAACTGTTCTTTTTCTATCTAAATATTTTTTTTTCATATTTTCCCCGACTCATGATTTGCATTTGTTGTCGACAAAGAATTAAAGTGTGCAATGTCTTGATTTTTGTAAATAAGAATATAATGTGTCTTGCTTGGTTAGTATATGGCAATTGCGTTACTTGGAAAATGATTTCAAGAACTTGCAAGTTTTACATTACATTACATTACAAGATCAGCCCAAACTATTCTTAACTGGATGTTTCTTTTAAACCCCGAGACTGAAGCAACTCAGTCCCTGGACTGTCAGTGACTGTACTCAGTTATACACAAGAAGAGGTAGACACAATTCATATTCGGCAGTCTCTGTTTGCAAATGAATTATGTTTTTGTAATTACTTCGTAATTACTTGTGTTTCATTACGTTTTGTATTTTCTTCATATGTCAACATCGTGGTTCCAGAAAAGTTGTTATTTTTCAAACCAAAGAATTCTGAAATTGAATTACGGATAGTCTTTAGACTTAACTGTACTTGCAACTACAATCACGTCACAAAGTTTAACCCCGGTAGAAATCAAAATAAAGATGAAGAAGCTAGATTATTATTTTAACAAGGGGGCAGCGGATAACGAAAGCCAAAATGTTATATCTAGTTCGCCTAGCAAAGATGTAAATGAGCCATGTACGTCGAGTTTACAAGACGTTACTGCAAAGAAAATAACATTGTTTGACCCCCCTTATCCTGATATGTCTAACCTGATAAATGATGAGTTGTCAAAACATGAAACAAAAGTCAACCTACTGCAGCATGAATGGGAGCCAAACTCGTATGGAAACTACTCTTTTCCATCATCTAGGTAATTAGAATATGAAAAAAAAACCAATTTGACTTTTAGATGTTGAGATATATTAACGGGGGTAATACCCCAACCCCTTCCTGTAGTAACTTAGTCGGCTTCGGGTCAAGACTTAAAAGTGGTCGTTCGATTTCGTAACTGTAATACACGACGGTTTATACCTACCCTGGACCAGCTGGGATCTTTGAGCGGTCCATAGCCCCTCCTTGCCGAATCACTATAAAGTCCACAAGTATTCACAAAATAGGAGCTTGGGCGTGGAGGAGTGATGTGAATTTTATAAGCATGTGTTCATGATCTATACCCGTGTTCATGAACTAAGCAATAATATTGGGTTTAGTATTGACAAAAAGGACAGTTTATTAGGCATTGAAATAAAACCCATACAGGTATGGAAATTTTACCACTTTTGTTAAATAATGTTTCATATAGAAATTAAGTTAAACAAATGAAAATGACATAAACACACCTTGTAAATGAACATTGAATTAATTCTTCCTTAAATATTGTTTATTTACATAACTCTCTCCTTAAACACCAGCCTGAATATGCATTAAATAATTGCCAGTGGATGTTAAATAAGCAACCATTTAGCATTGCTTATATTCAAAACCACAAACGATAACAGATGACCTTAATTATAACTGTTTCCTATAAAACTTCCTTTACTTGAAATAGAGCTGATTTAATTTGGTTTTTCCGTTTTCTAAAAATAAACAATATAGATCGTAATATGAATAGCAGTAGGTGAGTAAACTTCAGAGTTTTTATCATTATTAGTAAATACCGCATAAAGTAATGTAACAATCATATTCTTTTCTGACACCGTCTTTATGATTTTCTGGGCAGATTCCTGTAAAAAAAATATTACCAAGGGACACAATCAATATTTTTTGCACTCTATAGGACTGTAAATATGTATAAACACCCTCAGTGTCCGTTTTTTCAAAGTGGTATCGAGTTTATATCGTCACGACAGATGATCTAAGGCATACTATAAAATGCATTGTTATTAAAAAAATATTATTAAACAAGTTCTTCATTATATTTTTATTTGAGGATGATAATTATTTAAATGGTTTTATTAAGATATTATTGTTAATTATTATTTATCGCCAATTTGTACTGAAAATCAGGACTATATTAAGGCAAAGGATAGGTCATTTGCTAGATTTACCATTGCGGTGGCATAACACATGTGACAATGACTGATGACGTGAGCTTGCCTTGTTATATATACATTATACATAGAGATCCCTCAAATATTTTTTGCAAAGGTTCTAAACTTACACAAAGAGTGTCACTGTCCTGTTTACTTTACATTTTACAGATCAGTGAACGTCAACTTATTTGGTCTTTGTTAGATATTTGTTGTTTACATACACTGCAATCACACCACATATCCTTTATTTTGTTTAATAATGCAAAATTAATAACTTTTTTAATCTATCATAAGCACGATATCTAGTAAACAAAAAGCAAATAGGTTAAGAAAACAAAAATAGATAGCTAACTGCGCAGATTGATAAATATTAAATATCGTTTAAAGGTCCCGTCCCAAGGTAAACATTATAATGATTTTATCGAGGGAAATATAAAATACACTTAAAAGTGAAGTGATTGTTGGTTCCTTAACGTCAAGTGGTAAAAATGACGTGCAAAGTAGTTTTGTGTCAATATACTAAAACAGTATATTATACTCATTACAGTTCTACACAATGTATTATCTTTTAATTTTGTATTCTTTGTTTTAGTTTTTTTTTACTTTATAAACAAACTGTATTCGGTTGATAAAAGTGGGGATTTTTAATGATCATGAGTTATTGATTTTACTTCGTAAGCTATTTTTTTTTTACTTACAAACAATATATTCGAAATTAATTAGCTAAACATGTTAACTTTAAGGTATCTTTATTGGTTCCATTATTTTGCTGTTCTGTCCAGGCAATTTTGGTATTGATGCCTTGATGTTCTATTGATATGTTTTTGGCTGCAAAACGTTCCATGTTTAAGTGGCTCATTCTTTATTTTCTTTGTAGTATTTTATGAATTGCTGTTTGACTTTTCGTCGATTTTCCTTTTGGTCATAATTTTCCTCGACTTGTGATTTTTGATGTCCTACCACTTTGTATCTTCACCCTCTTGTTGGTCTCGAACTATGTGGCAAGGTATCAGAGAAGGGGTCATTGGAAAAAAAGTGATGTATTTAACTGTTAATTACAATCTCTAACGTAACAGAATGTAAAAGGGCAATTTTTTAATGACATGTAATTGTAATTTAATGAATTACAGTCAGAAAAAGATGTGAAATTACAATTACATTTCAACTACATTCAGCTACATCTATGATTGTTTCGAGTACTAACGAAAAAAAAAAACCAATGTAAACATATTCTTATAATGTTTATTAAGATAAGCACACATGTATTTTTCTAATTGTAAGACAATACATGAAACTACCCTGAATAATATGGATATAGCAATATCTAGACATATTAAAATAGGACAAATATTATGAATTTCTGAAATATCATTAGATTTGGAAATGGTTGCTATTCTAATTTTGTCTTTTATATTTTGCAAACAAAAATATTACTGTCAACGGACAAGTCTTCGTTGTTATCTTCATTCAAAGCGATAAACGAACTCTGGCTCGATAAATCAATTACATGCTTTGTGTTTATCAAAACATGTCTAACTCTGTCATCTAATGTGCAAAGTTATACCGTAACAAAATGATTCGTTAATGAATTTTATTTGAACTATAGGTAAAACGTAAACAAAACAATCAGCTTGTTAAAATGGAAGACGACGAAAAATCTAAGAATACTTCAGACGAAGAAGGTGAAAACGGTGAAGCTATCTCTTCCAACAAAGTAGGATCAATGTCATTAACGAAGGAAAAAACATGTGCCAACTCTAAACCATGCATAGAAAATATTCAAATTACTGGAAGTTTAAGAAATTATATGGTGTCTACTGAAACATTGCATTTAGATACTGAGAAGTCACCAATTAATATATCCAGAGTGAACAGCATGGAAATGTTTATGTCCTCACCGACGAGCAATGATGGTAAATACTTCAGGTTATCTATGATTCTACACGAAAAATTAAAAAAAATCAACTGAATCCGATATTATCATATTTGTTCATGTTTATTATCTGTATGATTACACATCTGAACACGATTTGATTTGAGTAGAGTGTGACTATTAAATTGCAAGGTCGATAAATGACATATTATTTCCATTATTCTAAATAATATTTTATCTTACCAAATGCTTCAAATAATTAACAGACGTATGAGAATGTGACCGGTTCATCTTGTTTGTTTAACAACCAGTGTCAAATAATTAACAGACGTATGAGAATGTGACCGGTTCATCTTGTTTGTTTAACAACCAGTGTCAAATAATTAACAGACGTATGAGAATGTGACCGGTTCATCTTGTTTGTTTAATACCCAGTGTCAAATAGTATCGCACTTAACGCACTTTCAAACTAAACTAAATTTGGAACTTATTACCAAATATCTCATTCTTCAACACATGTTTATCTAAACTGGCCCATAGGGCCATGATGATCTTTTGCCATCACTAGGCGTCCGTCCGTTGTCGTCGTAAAATGTTTCGATGATCTTCTTCTCTGAAACTACTCAACCAAATTCCATCAAACTTGGAGTGAATGATCTTTTGTGTATCTAGTAAATATTTTTTTTCCGGTTAGACAACAAACATGGCCGCTATGGCTAAAAGCAGAATATATGAGTTAAGCGCACTAATTGTCTCGTATCTTGAAATTATTATAGATGGAGAAAATCTGACCGGGGCAGAATATAAAGATCCATTTTCAATTGTCACCATGATTATCACATGAATTCTAAAGGAGTTATTGCCGTTAAATGACGATTTTGATAAATTGTTCCTGTTTTGCCACCTTGAAAATTACAAAAGATAGATTAAAAATGTTGATGGAAAATTATCAGCAATACAAGACCTACTAAAATGCTAATATTACCGAAACGTTTGCATGACTCTTGAAGGAGTGATAGTGTTTCATGTCGAATTTTGACCATTTTTATTTTTTGCCAATTATCTCAAGTACTATAACAGATATACAATAACTGTTAACAGGAAAAATTATCAGCAATATAGGATCAACAAACAAGCCAATGCAAGTGACCGAAACCATTGGATGACTTCTAAAAAGATTTATGGTCCTTAAATGAAAATTTATGACAAATTTTCGTGTTTTTGCCTCTTATCTTAAAAACTAGAAAATATACTAGAAAAAAATGTAAACGGCTAAAATTAATACAATACAAAGAAAGCCTATATGACCGAAACCATTGTATAAGTCCTTATAGGAGTTATTGCCCTTAAAACAAATGTTTGACTATTTTCTATAATTATGTCAAAATCGACTTCCAATTATCCTATTATCTTGAAAACTATAATAGATTTGTAGTAACTCTAAAAGCAGAAAATCATCATTTATATCAGAGCTGTAAAAAGGCCAAATGGGATTGGATGACTCCTTAAGAAGTTATTGCCCTTAGATGACGATTTTTGACTTATGTTTCTGTTTTTTAAATTATCTCAAAAACTATAATAGGAAGGTAAAAACGTTATCAACAATACTAGATGTACGCATATAACATAAATAAACTCAACATAGATACCAGGATTAAAAATAAATATCCAAATGGCATATCGTTCTCTAGTTAGTAATTCATAAGGACAAATAAGTAACATACAAACCGCGTATGTTCAACATCATATGAGAATTTTAAAATTATTTGATTGGTCGATTGTTGTTTGTTGAAGGTTTAGTAGCAAAATATACAATTTTAAACACACTTTTAGGCTTCACTTAATCTTGCATTTCTAACCATATTTCCCATTCTCAACCCATTTTATGGTATAGTAATAATGTAGAAATACTACTCAAAACAAGTTTAGTAACACATCTTTTTGAATTTCATTACCAAAAAAGCTGACACCGTTAAACAAAGCAAATAAAGCAATATAATTATGAAGAATGTATTTACTCACGTATACCTGAAGGTAGAGTTTCCTAATCTATTTCGCTGTGGTTAACTTGGGTTCACAACATATATTAAAAGTTTGGCTTAGACGATCAATATTCTGTATTACGACTCCTAGCTTTGACACACAATTGATCACGTTTTCTCATGCTGCCATACATCTACGAATTGATGTAGAATGTTTTGCCATTCTGCCCTCAGCCTATTGGTCACTTCTTGTAAAGTATGTGGTGGTTCTTTGCGGTATGTCCTACGACTAATTCGTCTGATAGAATTATGTTCTATTTGGTTCAGATCTGTAGAATGTTCCACCTCTTTTGTTATTGTTCGATTTAATAAAGTCTTTCACGACCTTCTTATGTAGATTCGGTATATTTAGAATAATCTGGACTATTTAGACATGAAATGTCGTTTAAGTATCTGCAGGTACTATTAAACATATCTATCAAATGGTGATTTGAGGATCTTCAAGAAAGTTTGCCATACGATAAGATTAATTAAAGTAACAAAACACGTCAACAATAGCTGAATTACGTAGAAAATTTCATACATGGCCATTATGTGCAAGAAACATAAATAATTATTTGGTAAAGAGGTAGTTGATGAGCCATGGATATGAACACGCATCACACGGCATAACATGCTAACGGTAAATGGTCTTTTAGGCCTTTAGTTTCAAATAATAAACCAAAGATAAATTGATATTTTTATTTATTGTAGCCCAAAATTCAATTCTAAATTTTAATAAATTTAAAGATTTTGTCATTTGCCGTTGTTCTGTTTTAGGTGTATCTATTGGAAAAGCTGATTGTGTACAAATAAACCTTAACCCTGAAGCAGGAAGAGGCGACAGACGTAAGTTAAAAAAACCTTATTAGTTTAAAGACAATATTTTACAGGTAGCAACAGTAGGTTGATGGGCCTTCTTGAACTTTGAGCGTCTGAGGGTTTTGCTCCGTGTTGAAGGCCACACTGTATCTTTCCGATAAGAATATTATCGGCAATTTGTACATTTTCCTACTGTTTAATATTTTTTAGATCATGGACAGGACCTGCTACTCGAAAATGTTAGGCAATGACGTTACATATCAGTGCAGCAACTTCACGTGTTCATGTCCATGTATCTATGAAATGCACGCGGCTTCATTTATACAACCGAACAAATATCATAACGTTTTGTACGCGTAAAAATAGTTTTACTTACTATTCCATTTTATTTCATATTTTCAACACAAAAATAAGATATAGTTAAAATTAAGACAAATTGCCGATAAAAAGAATAAAATCATTTTATTTTTTGATACTGACTTCATCAGCTCGAAATTCAGCTCGTCCTAGCCGGGTCGCATGATATTCTTGCTGATAAAGTCAGTATTATCAAAAACAAAAATGCCAATATTCTATATGTAATAGAAGCGGAGTTTCTTTGCTTTTGAATTTTGTCGGATACATATTGTGATTTTGTTTCATGAAAAAATCCTTTATTTGCAATTGCATTGTGTTATTTTGTGAAAAACTGACAGCTATATTTATATAAATTAACTTATTTTGTGAGTTTTTAAATTTTCTGAAAGTAAGGTTGGAAGGGATTTATATCAGGTTACAAGGCTGACATCTATTTTAGAATAAGACATTTTGTACTTGTACTATCTTTGAAAAAAGAATGGATTTTGTATTTTGCAATTGTGAAATTTGTAAAATGAATATCAGTCCAGGAAAAAAAAACTCACTATGACATAGGTGTTAAATTCGAAACAAAACCCAAAACAACTGAAACCGTAACTTGAAATTTCATATCAAAATAATTCTTTTGGTATTATTTTTTGTTTGGTTGCCGTCTTGTTTACGTACATCCTACGCATTCTATTCAGACCACAGTAACTATATAAAATTACAAGTAATTAACTTATTGATGTGGAAACCACGCCTCTGTAGTCTCTAAATGGCTTCTGTACTTCCAATTAGACTTAAGACAAAACAACGTCATAAACAATGCAACAGAACACAATCTTGCATCAATGGCAAGAGTGAATAAATACAGAATTTCAATATAGTAAAACATAAAATTTTAATTAAAGTGATAATTTAATCTGGTTCTATATAAATCAAGTGAATGTTTCATCCCTACCCCGATTTATCAATATGTCTATAAAAATATAAAAAGAAATAATTCCAAAAGTATTTTGCATATTACATCATACTACCTTTAAGGTGCTTGGCGAGATTTGTGGGTTGGTGAGGGAGTACATACCACATGTACCAGTTGTTAAAAGTTTACATTGTCTCCCTACATAAAATCTAAGATCAATGTAAAGCGTTCACTTGTTTTGTTAAAATTCTATTACATGCTTTATATTTTTTTAGATGACTGGTCATCAAATATTTATCAAGCAATTAATAAACCGATGCATGAGATGTTTGTTAAAACACAACATTATAATGAGGCGAGAGAAAAGTTAAAGACGAATAGAATAGTAGTTATTTCTGGATCCATAGGAACAGGAAAAACATTTCTAGCACGAAAACTTATATCCGAAAAAATAGAAGAAGGATATCAATTAAAGTCTGTCGAATCACTCTTCAAATGGCGTACTTACGGGAAACAGATTGTCTTACTAGATGATGTATTTTCAAAACCATGTAATTTCAGTAGGAAGTCTTTAGAATTGAAATCCTTATTGAAAACGATACAATTATACATTGAACCAGATGACGAGACAGGTAAAACGGTTCTCCTCATCGTTACAATTCGGCCTGATGTTCTTGCAGTGTTGAGAGAAGACAAAAGTCTGGATATATTGCAAAAAGTGGAATATCAAGTAGATCTGACGCAACCAATTCCATTTAAAGAAAAATTAGAAATTCTTAGGACACATGAGAAAAAATATTCCAAATTTGAAAGGATCGATGAGGACTGTGCAATTGATATTTGCAATGTTAAATGTCCTTGTTTTCCTATTTGCGTAAAATTGTTCTTCCAACAAGATGACTTGTTTCAAAATGGAATCCGCTTTTTCGAAAATCCGGTGCGAATTATACAATCAGAGATTAGCCAAATGTATAAAGATGATCGGGAAGTGTTTGCCTTTCTGATCATGTTAATATTGAATGACGGAGAAATAAACGAATCGTGTCTCGGAACTGATGCTTGTATTGCACATATAGATCCATTGTTAGGGCTTTTGCGATGCAGAAAAGCCGAACTTGTCCAGATAATGAACGAATGTTTAGACAGAATTCCAGATCTATATGTCACCAGGGAAAATAATAAAATCAAAATTCAACACGATTGCATATTTCAAGCAATATGTGTATCATTTTCTAAAATATTACCAATGCCTTGTTTGAAATATTTGCCATTTGAATTTATCATTGAACGGATACGAGTCGAAACAGAACAACGTGAAGAGGAACATATAATCATTCCATCTAGGTTTTATGTTTCCCTAGCTGACAGATTTATGGACGAAATTGAGCTTGGGTGTATTCGACATGTTTGTGGACATCAGGCTATGTTTTCTCCTATTTTCCTCGCAAAATTTTCTGATTGTCTTCAAAAGATTCAGGAAACAGACAAAAAGAAATATTTCCGAATTTTACAATCAACAGAACAAGAAAAAGACCATGGATGTCTCTGGAATGGGTGCCTGCTCTACTGGGCTGCTGCAATAGGTAATAAGCAGTTGTGTTCAAAATTGCTTCTGAAAAATTTCTATCAAACAGTGAAAGAAGTGGATTCATTATTTGTGAAAGTACAAGCATCAGCTACTTTTGTGCTTGCATCATTGTTTAGGTACAAACAAAAACTGTTACAACGTTTGAAGGACTTAGGCGGCGATATAAATAGTTCGGTACATGTCGAAAGAAAAATGCAGACGTACGGCTGTGATTACTGTATAACACAAGATACACACGGTATGACTGTTCTTCAAGCCTCAATATTTGGCGAGCTTACAGTAAATAAGGACACTGTTCGATTCCTTCTTGATAACAAGGCTCAGTTTCGGGAAGATATCACTGCGTATAGAACTCTAAGCAAAGCAGTTCAAATGGAAGACGAGACACTAGTTAGACTCCTCGTCAACTATCAGGCCGATGTCAACTCGATAGATTTGAATGGCAACACTGCACTTTTTTATGCTGTGAGAAAAGATAATCTAACCATTGCGCAAATACTTCTTGATATCAAATATAAGAACAGTAATTCATACAATTTAATGAATGATGTTAAAAGCGTTCAAATGGCTTGCTTGCTTTTGGAAAGCCATGATATAAACACTCCTGACAAAGCTGGGAAGATTCCACTGCACTATGCATTTAATGAAGAATTAGTCAATTTCTTTATTAGAAAAGGTTCACCAGTTGACAAAAAAGACAGCGCTGGGAGGTCGCCTCTGTTTTATTCAAAAACAGGAGCCATAGCGCTTGCATTAATTTCGCATAATGCAAACATAACATTAGTTGACTCTGAAGGCAAAAATGTTGCCCATTTTTTACAAGATACATGTGTTCTTTCCGCCATTATGAATACAATAAATGATGAAGTAAAACATGAAATTTTGAATAGTACAGATAAAGACGGACGTACACCAATATTCTATTGTTCAAATGAGAATAATGAAAATAAATTGGAATTTCTTCTAAGACATGGAGCATTAGTAAACAAAAAATCTGAGAAGTATAATCTACGTAAATCTTTAGGAAATGATTTTTGTATCAATACAATCGAAGATCAATGCTTCGGAGAACTTATCTACACGGAATCGTTTCCATGTCATGATTCGACTGGAGAAAACATTCGGATATTATCAAAGTCAAGTGTCCGTCAAATATATACTCAAAACTGGATAGCTTTTTCTACAAAGATACTCTTTATACCTCGTCATTCTTTTGCAGTCATACCAGAAAGTAATTTAGAAGAGTCTGATGTGTGTGCTCAGATTTCGGACGATCGACACAGTGAACTGACGGTATGCTCTTCAAATGCCGAAACAGAAGATAAGCAAGCACATCAAACGGAAAAATCAAAGGAGACAGGTATTCAAACCAAAGGAGGCTGCACAGTAGCAATGAATCTAGTAGCATCTGGTAAATTCGATATCCAAGTTGTCAGAACTCTCAATTCGTATGGAGTGAACTGGATGGAACTGAATGCCGTCGGTGATAATGTTCTTCACCACCTTCTTTTACCTCAAAATGAGGGAAACCAAACAAGTGTTATATTACTGATAGAAGAAATAATTTCTAAAGTAAGCAAAACGCACTTAAAGAAATTTATAAATAGCAAGGATGAAAACAACAACACACCTCTACATCTAGCCTGCTTCTGTCGACTTACGAACAAGTTGGGAAAGAAGGATAGAATAGGGGTAATCAAATTACTTTTACGTTTAAATGCCGATGTAAATGATGTCAATTCATGGAATCAGACACCTTTGAACTGTTTACTCAATTGTAGATGTAGGTCGTATGAATTGGCAGCGATACTTATAAAGGGAATGTCTAAAACAAGTATAAACATTCCATGCAAAGGTGGTTGGTCGCCATTACAAACATTATTATCCATTCAAGATTGTGAAGAATATTTTTTGGAAGATGCCAAACGAATTGTAGCGTTAATACTCGATGCAGGGGCAAATTTAGAAGAAACGCTATCAAATCCAAAATGTTTATCGAAGTATATAAATCCTTTTTTGTTCGAATTTCTTCTTCAGAAATATACATGTCGTATGTCGGACAAAATATTAGAGAGGATGGTTACTATTTTAGAACAAGCTGAAACTTTACCAAACACATGGGCAATTTTGGCTATAATTTCGAAATTGAAGGGTCTAAACCATAATAAATTTATCAGTAAATCAGCTACAATGCAAGATAATGACGACTTTATAAAGCATATAATATTGCAGCAATGCTCTCAAGATCTAAGCAACGCACTGGTCTACAAAGTTGTACTATGGTTGTTTCAGAGTGATAAGGATCTTGATTATGTAGATAGAAATGGGAACACATACTTACTTAATGTAGTAAGATATTATTTGAATGATTTTAAAGGACTGTTAGAAATTATGAAATTTTTACTGGAGAAAGGTGCAAATCCAAATATAAGAAACAGTAAAAACGAAACTGTCGTTTACCATCTCATTTTATCCGATGGGTTTGACGAAAACGTCAAAAAAGGACTAGAATTGCTTTCTAATTATGGAACCAATTTAGATTACGGTGAGCCATTCATATGGGCAGCGAAATCACACAAACTACGAACAAAAGTAATTCAGTTTCTTCCTGACAGTGTAAGTCCTGATGACGAGGACGAAATAGGTAACGCATTTCACCATTTAGTAAAGTCATACTCACACGGGATAGATGTGGGTTTAACCTCAATCGAAGAATTTTATTCGAAAGGCGTAGAAATTAATAGCAAGAATAAAGACGGCGAAACTCCACTGCATCTGGCCGTTCGCTTGAATGTCCGTAAAGATATTATCTTACAGCTGCTAAGTCATAACGCTAATGTCAACAGAAAAAATAAGGAAGGGCAAACTCCGATGCATTACATATTGCTATATTTAGATGTCAATGAAATATTTTTATTTAATGAATTTTTACGATATGGTGGTGATTTGTCGTTAAAAGACACCTTTGACCGAAATTATTTACACTACGCAGTTTTAGCAATGAGACCAGACACACTGAAAATTTTATCTATCATTCTAAAGAGAAACATATGCGACATCAATGCAAAAAATCGTTTTGGAAAAAGCATCTTGCACACAGTTTGCAAAATAAACTGTCGATATCACTTTATAAGTGAAGTTGCAACGAGCAGTTATCATATTGAAGTTTCGGATAACGAGTGGTGTGCCGGATTAAGAATCCACGCTTTACGACTTTTAATCAATTTTGATGCCAACATTGACATTACTAATTCAAAAAGACGTAGCGTAATGCACATTCTAGTAATTCAGTACGATTATTTTATGAAACAAAAGAAAAGGGATAGTTTAAAACACTTGCATAGTATAATAGGAATGGTTAAACTCCTTATATCCCGAAGGATAAATCTTCAAATCAAGGACATAAACGGAAAAACTGTAATTGACTATTTAAAGGATTATTGCCTCAGAAATCTAAGAAACTTTATTGAAGGTCACATTTCATCCCATGAGCTGAAAGAGATTGTGATAACAGAAGTATTGTCTCGGTGACATCAGAAGTAATGTCTCGGTGACATCAGAAGTATTGTCTCGGTGACATCAGGAGTATTGTCTCGGTGACATCAGAAGTATTGTATCGGGTACATCAGAAGTATTGTCTTTTCGTTTAAATGATCTCGTGACAAGTTGAATATTACTTTCATACAAATTGATATAAAAAGCATTAAACGAACATACACACACACAGTATACATAGAAAAAGAAAATTCTCTTCATTGTGATTATATTTGTATAAAGACTTAACCGAAATGTAGTATATCAACTTGTATCTAATATACATTACCTACATCGAGCTAATGGAAATATGTATAAAATTAATTTTGAATACTGCGAATTTGTGTTTTGCAAATGTTTTTTTCGTCTTGTGTATGTAGAACACAACTAGAAATAGGTCTTTTTTTAATTACATTTCAATTACAAACATTTTAAAATCTAAGTCATGCCTTAAACGTTTTGAAACATTTAAAGCACAGCAATTTCTCCGGTTTACTTGAAGTACATGATGAGGGTTGAAACATAATCAATTTTGCTGTTGTATCCATAAAATCTCATTGGCTTTTAAGAAACTTCAAACCAGAATCATTTCATCAAAATGAAAACACTTAGGAAGACCAAAGGGTATAAAGTGTTTCGATTACATTGTAATTCGAATTTAAAACGTAGTACCATGGTTAATGTTTTTGTCTAAGGGAGTTTTAGCCTTATTTTAGTGCAAATACTTTACTTACTGGAAACTTACAGACAAACTGTATAATTTAAATCATGTCAATATTGTTGCAATGACTATTTGTGATGTGGTCAATTCGAGGATTGAACCCAGTGTGAGTAAAACGTATATTTTTTTTATGTACGTGCTTACGACAAATTAGTTTGGACAAACCCTCTTCATTAATCTACTCAAAGTCATCAAAGCCACCATTATATAATGTTTGAGATATTGAAAACAAAAGAACTAAATGAGAACATCCAGAAAACGTAATATGTCAATATAAAAACTTGGCTACTTTGTATTATTTTGTACCCGCGGGGACTAGTAAACAGTTTAATTTAAACGTACACAGTAGAAACCGTTAGTATAACTTTGACTAATAAACGATGTATTTTCATTCCACGGTGAACCCTTATCAACCATTTCATCGGATCACATAGACCACTAACCAATTTGGTTATCAGTTACCATCACCAATCAGCTAGTCTAATTCGCAATTTCCCTATATATTTAAAATAAAAACTAAATAATTTGTTTTGTTTTCTATCAATGACAGATAACATACAGTTGTGATTCAAAATGGTTTGCCTGTACAAAGTGTCATAACTCAATCACGTCAGTACACAAATGTACTTTTTGTACTTCCTGAATGTAACAGTACATTTTGAAACATTTCCATTTATCTGAGGGGTTTCAAAAGAATGTCTGCTTTGATTAAGAATGTTCTGTCTATGGTTATTAGATAAATACTCCTAACTTGCCATATCTATCAAAATTTAGTATATTCATTTAAAAAATCCTCTTGCCCAAACCCCATAAAATCAAACACTTCTTTCCCATTTAGTTTGGAAATGAGAAAATTGGGTAGTTCATCATATTTACTAGATATCGCAAAGAATGAAAATGTTGCGTCAAATCTAATCAAGTAGTTTTATCTTACCTCCTATAAATTTCTAGGAATATCATTGGTTAAAAGCGACAGCGTGGAGACCGTGTATATTTAATATGAGGTTAGTAAGCGTGGTTTATTTTAATACACCATTAGTAGTGGTATTTCGTCCCTTTATAAAAACAACACGGCGTTGGGGAAAAATCTGAAATGTTTCGCGCGGACAACAGACTAAGAAATTGATGATGAAAGATTGAAATAAATGCAGAAAACACATTTATAAAAAAAAGTAACAAGTTGTTAGTGTTGGCTGTGATTTCGTAAAGACCAATGGAAGTAGATTCTTTATATGGAGGACTTGATCACTTTGATAGGCCACTAGTCTAAATGCCACATGTTAAAATAGTCGGTAAGATAAATTCGTTACACAGTGTGCTAGTGACCAAATACGATATATATGGGGTCAGTAAATTCCATATGGGGTTCGAGCTTCGCTCTCACCCCATATGGATTTTACTGACCCCATATATATCGTACTAAGTCACTAGCACACTTCATGCTTCGCTCTCACCCCATATGGAATTTACTGACCCCATATATATCATATTAAGTCACTAGCACACTGTGTAACTAATAATAGTTGTGCCTGTTAAAAGACAGGAACCACGACAGTCTTCGTCTAATTGATGGCAAGATTGAAGTCTTTTATACTTTCTGTTCAATTTATCAACTACGTTTTATACTCTGAACGATATTTTTAGTGGTTTATTCTTGCCTTAATCACTGTATTTGAAGCTTTTGCAAAATTCGTTTCCGAGCTATAAGATAAAACAAGAATCTCTTCGGCATAGTTCATATTAGTATGACGTTCTCCAATTATGAGGAAAATTAATATAATATTAAATCAAGCATCCATATAGCGGCCACTGGTTGCTTTTAATACATGAAACTTCTCCATGGTGATATGATACGCACATTATTTTTGTGTAGTTAGTTTTGATTTTATTTAAGATCATTGAAGAATCCTAGAGTTAATAACATGATTTGCACTTTTCGTTATCTTTAAAAAGTTGACTTATATCTCAAACAACTCGAAATAAGATAAACAGAATACAAAATAAATTCTTAAAGATGTACTAACCAATGTAATGTAAAGAAACTATAAAGTGTGTTGCATATATTTAATGCTTCTGAATATTAGAAACACTATGAAGATTTGATGTTATCCTTTAAAAATCAAAATATGTTGAAGATGTTCAATGTTGTCAATGGCAGAAGGTTGTTTCCAGTCTTTTTCATTGAAGTTCATATTCTATAAATAAAATAAATGAGTAATCATCTTTATTTCAAGAGGATAATCCCATTAGTTAAAACAAAAAATCTTCCTGAGAGTCCTCAAAATAATAATAAAATCTTCATAAAGTACATACAATATTATAATGATATATACACAATATACAATTTTATAAAGATATTAATGAAAAAGCATATTAATTTGCCCTCTTCATGAAAAAATTGTAACATGATACAAATGTATTACTCATCTTTATTTCATTTGGTAAACTATTCCATATTTGAGAACCAGAATATATAAAAAGTAAAATCACAAAAATACTGAACTCCGAGGAAAATTCAAAAAGGAAAGTCCCTAATCAAATGGCAAAATAAAAAGCTCAAACACATCGAACGAATGGATAACAACTGTCATATTCCTGACTTGGTACAGGCATTTTCTTATGTAGAAAATGGTGGATTGAACCTGGTTTTAAAGCTAGCTAAACCTCTCACATGTGTGACAGTCGCATCAAATTCCATTATATTGACAACGATGTGTGAACAAAACAAACAAAAACAATAGGTAAAAATGTCACAACTAGGGGTAAATAGTCTGATTCGGTAGGTCACATTCGTGAAAAGGGAACGGGATTGTAGTTACGACATAAGGAACATATCCGATATCATCTGTGAAACGGATATTCCATAACGGTCAACCAAGTCGTGATGGCGTCCGTAAAATTTACAAAGTGATGATTTCAACTTCACCATTTGGAACTCTTGGTTTAAAAATGAAAATCCACAATTGGGAAGCTGAAATCATCTCTTTTGTTTTCAACCGACCCTCATAGTCAATTTCTAGATATAAGTCATAATCAAATGGCAAAATCAAAAGCTCAAACACATCAAACGAATGGATAACAACTGTCATATTCCTGACTTGGTACAGGCATTTTCTTATTTAGGAAATGGTGGATTGAACCTGGTTTTATAGCTAGCTAAACCTCTCACTTATATGACAGTCGCATCAAAATCCATTATATTGACAACGATGCGTGAACAAAACAAACAGACACAATAGGTAAAAATGTCAAAAATAGGGGTACAGCAGTCAACATTGTGTTATCATCTTAATCACTATAAAAACAAACAAATGTAACGAAGTTTTCTTCAAAAAATTTGTTTTTGGCTTCGGAGGTTGTAATTATAGTTTTTCATTAGCTGAACGTAAATACTCATAGAAGTAATTGCCCTTGAAAGTCGATTTTTACCTTCTTTTTTGTTATATAATAATTTGGTTGGTTTTTGCAAAAACTATAGTAGACTCAGAGAAATAGTAAATAGAAAAATGGACCAGCTGAACAAGATCTACAAATAAGAAATCATGACTCCTTATAGAAGATATTGGTCTTGAAAAACGACTTTCCTGCATTTTGTGTTTTTTCTTCATAAACTATAGTACATAGAGAGAAACTGTTTACATTAAAACGACCCTGTGAGCCTCTAGTTTCTTATAGTTTTTAAGTCATTGTTATTATTCAAAATGTTAATATATATTTCTGGTGCATAATCTTTGAAAGTGTTTATAAATCCAGCGCAACTGATGTTTTACCAGCCAATGTGTTTTTACAAAAATTTTTGGGGTTCAGTGCACATTCACAACTTGGTTAAGTTAAGTGTGAAATACGGACACTTCTGTGATGCTAAAGACCGTATGCTGGCCTCTTAATGCATTTGTGTACTATTGTAGTGTTTCTGAATTAGCTCAATATCATGTATGTTGATATGGTTTTGGAAGGTGTGGTAGGATTATGTGAGGAACACAATCTACCTTAAAGTCGACTTCCGTTTTCAGTATTGACACAGCCGTTATTTTCTTTTTCTGTGAGATCTCCATTAACAATATTTGTCTCTATGTTCGATACTTTCAACTAAAATTAAAACGTAAAAATAATGAAACCTTTTCTTGACAAAAGTCGGTCAAAAATAAAAGTGCTAAATCAAAACTGGACTTTAAAGGGATGGGAACCTTCAAATACTCATATAACTTATCGGTTTGTACATAAGAAAAACACAGACTGTAAAAATTGACTAAACACTTTGTTAATCAATAACCAAGACTAAAAAATGTTTAAATCAATCTGTGTAAATGAAATAATTATTCATAATTTATATAAAATTGTAAGAATGCATGATGTAAGACTACAATACTTCATACTATTGTCTTAGTCTTGTATACTATTTTATGTATAGATCAAATTAACTCATCAAAAAATCAGGATTAAAATTTTGTACGCGTTTAGTCTTCAAAAGACACATCAGTGACGCTCCAATAAAAAAGGGCCAAAATAAAGTACGAAGATGAATAGCATCAAGTGCCAAAATTCCATCAAGATTCCTCGTGGCAAATTAAGGTAAAAACACAGATGAAACACACATGAAACATATCGCTATATCAATTTTTCATGCATTTCAGTTCGGCTTCGTAATATTAATGGTGTATATACTATATATAACCAATGTTCACTTTAATGATCTTTACTGCTGGTGCACTTTTAGTCTCAGGGTGTATCTTCAGCCTTGCCACTGACATGATAAATAACACCTATTCCTAGATTTGTCGGTAATAGATTGTGAAATTATTAGAATGTAAGGTTCAAACTCCCCCAGGCAAAGTTTACCTAAGATGGTTTAAGCTAATGTTTTATGTCATTTTTTGTCATACAGACCGTATGGGTTTTCAAATGCTATGATTTAAGCGTTCTTGAAAAAGGTAAATCCAGAACAGCGCCTTGGACACACAACATTTAAAGTGTTATTTTTATTAATTCGTAGTAAGGAAATTGTTTAACATAACACACAAAACAATGTAATGACATTAACTTACCTTAAGGTCATCCTCTGTATGTATATTTGACAGAGAAGCTATGGAGTGGTACAAAGGTGATAGTAATCTTTTATCCACAGGATTTTTTCTTGTGCCGCCTTGAAATATAGAAAGTATTTTTGACATATACTTTGATACTTTGACTAAAGATAACGTTTTTTCTTTTGCTTCTTTATTTTTTGTTTTCACTTATCATAGCTTGTTAATCAAACTATTTACAATGGTCTCTTTCTGTGCTCAAACCTTTTATCAACAGATACACTACTGAAATTGAGGAGGTCTGATAAGGCCACTTTGGGCCTCTTGAAATTAAAAATCTATAGGAAAGTGATACAAATCAATCAAACAACCTCCGACAGATGTTCACAAAGTATTAGTCTGTAAAATGTGAATATTTATATATTTAATTATGTCCTACATATTTGCTTTAGGCCTTTCAATTAATGAAAAACTGCAAAATTTGCTTCATTTTGAACTGTTGTCAATTGTCATGATAATATCGCGATTTGAGTCGCAACTTGTTTAAAATCAATTTGTTTAAAACAGGTTAACATGGGTAAATGTTTTTAGAGGTAAATATCAAATGTTTGGCAACAACTATGTGTAAAATGCCCTTTTAGGTCAGAAATGTCAATTTACAAATATTCATGACATCACATGTATTCGTAACTTATATTTCTGTAATAAAGAGTTACTTTCAAGTTTACATTTATTTATCAATAACAATAACATAGTTTTGAAAATAGTGAAAAGGTTGACCTTAGATGGATTTGGCTTTTTCGGTCCTTTTTGGAATAAAGATCTTCAACTATTTCGGTTCTTATATATAATTGGCTTCCAACTATTATGATTTGAGTGTTCCTGATGAAAGTAAATCCAGAAAAGCGCTTCGGACGCATGAAATTTATAAAGTATTCTCTCAATTTTTTTACCATTTTGCGTTTTCAAGGGTTAAACAATGTCTCTCATACTGCCATGTTATTTGGTAACGTAATAATCGTTACTAGGATTAACTTTATGATAACGAGTTAACAGTCAGAGTCCAATTTTTCAATAGTTTGATATGCATAAAGATGACAACTTAAAGTTTAAAGTCATCAGTTTAACAGGCAATTACGAATAAAAGACAGAGAAATGGTTAAACAATTCTGGCCTTTGATGAATGCCAATTTTACGTTTTACCTGTGAAACAACTGACTAAAAGTCCTACAATGACTGCTATTAATACGGCGAGTGGACTATAATATAGATATGAAATGCTGTAAAATGTCTGCAGGTCGGACCTGCAATGTAAGAAAATTATCACATTATTATAGTTACCATATATGATAGAACAAAGGTTATTCTATGTTATTTGCATAGACGTTTCAATCTTCATATTACAAAAAAAAAAAAAAATCCTCGAAGATAAATTCGATATATTTATGGTTAATAAAAGAAGGATATATACATGTTTATATCACTGTATTTTAGTTATGTTTGTATGAATACAATTTTATAAATTTTTGGCTTGTTTAATGGAGGCCTGATCTGTAGAAACCTAAACGAAATACGGGAATAGTTATCCACATTTCAACATTTACATTAATCAGATGGAGTAAGTACAAACTGATACAAAAATAGATCGGAGCTTTTATTTCAAACGTACTCTTCTATATCATTTCCGATGGATATTTCCGATGTTAAGTTAAATATCATCGTCGTCGTGCTTAGTACTGTGTCATTTAGTATCGTACTGTTACCCGATAATGGACATGACATTGGTGGTGGGCCAGACATGTTAACAACACTTCCAATAGCTAACCAAGACGAAAATGATAAACTGGATAGCACCGCTATAGTTGCACCCTGTAAGTAAGTATGAAAATTGAAACTAATACTATAACTTAGGTTAGTAGGGATATTCTGCAAGATTGTACATATTTTATTATGGCATTGTCTCCACATTGTTAATTGAGGGTCTATGAATATTGAGGTGGTGTGGGGATCTTCCGCCACCTTTAATTTAATGTTTAAAGTAAATGCTGTCACAATATAGAAAAGGGGAAAATTTAAAATTATTTGATTTGATCCTTTGAACTTTCCTTTTTCAAGGCATAATACATGTGTTTATATAGTTTTCACTGTTCCCTTATACATGCCATATTACTGACGTTGAAGTGTTAGGTAATTGGTCTTTGAAATTGGGTAGATGCTTTATCTGTTAAACTTATTCAAAACTGTTCTTGACTCGTGACGATTTACAGCTTTACACATTGAATAGACACTTGTCTTATAAAAAAGAACGCATGTTAACCTTTATGTATCTTTTGGTGTGTGTTCATTTGGTTTTGTGTCTTATTGACATATATCCCACATCTCCTTTTAATCATTTGTTATCTAGGTTGACTGACGTTGTTTATCATCTTACTTACGTATTATAGTGTTCTTTTGGCTGTCTTTGTAAATTATTAACATTTACTGTTTAGTCCATTTTTGGTAATATTATTTTGGCGTGGCTCGATACATCCCGCCATTGTGTTATTGTGCTATGGTAGTTTTTTCATATTCCTGTCATTCATTTTTGCTTATGTGCTTTGTCTATATGCCATTTTGTTTTTCTTTGGTGACATATTTGTTTGTTTTTATAGTGATTAAGATTATAACACAATGGTGACTGCTGTACACCTATTTTTGACATTTTTACCCATTATGTCTGTTTGTTTTGTTCACACATTGTTGTCAATATAATGGAATTTTATGCGACTGTCATACAAGTGAGAGGTTTAGCTAGCTATAAAACCAGGTTTAATCCATCATTTTCTACATAAGGAAATGCCTGTACCAAGTCAGGAATATGACAGTTGTTTTCCATTCATTTGATGTGTTTGAGCTGTGGATTTTGCCATTTGATAAGGGACTATCCGTTTTGGATTTTCCTTGGAGTTCGGTATTTTTGTTATTTTACTTTTTTCAAAAATACAATCATACATGTAGGCATATTACAAATAATTTATAAAGACATTTTTATTGAAGTGTTATATATAACTTTGTTATGATCACTTATTCATAAGTGGTACATAAACTACTACTTATAATATAATAAGTAACATGAAAGTTGTAAGTGCAAACCTGCAAAATTCTGTTACTTGAGACTTATTGATGGTTGTTTACTTAAGAAAAAGCTAGACAAAGAAAATACTAACAACCAAGAGTTAAATTTTCAGTTCCTAATGAGGCTTGTTTGTGTCGAGAGTAAATTTTATCAAAGAATGTCCGATATTTACATATTTCAACAAAAGATGCAGTATAATTGCCAATGAATACATAGTCAACGGGAGTATTACATTTGCGCGCATTTGAGATATAATTGTTTTACGATTGCGCGCAAATGTAATGCATCGTAGTCAACTTTCAACAGAGACCAAATGACGTACAAGTTAGCAACTATAGGACACCGTACGGCTTTCATCAATGAGCAAAACCCATACCGATAGAAACCTAAAAGGGACATGACAAATGTTGTTTACTTTACAAATATCAGTAACTTCAAGAGAGACCCCTAGCCCCCACCCCCACCCCCAAAAAACCACCCCAAAACATACAAGGTACAAAAAAGAAGTCAACATATAAATTTACAAACACTTACCAAAGAATTTGTACACGGGAAGAAAAATCCCAATGCAAATAGTCCCAGTAACGGTCCTCCAACCATACCGGAAATACTTAAACCAACTTGAACAATAAGACTTCCAAAATACTGGGCAAGGAATGCTAAGCCAATTGTAAGCAGCCCATAAAACAGCGCAGCTATTTTAGACAACGTGGTTGCTAAAGCCTCGTCCATGTCCCGTTGCTTGAAGTATTTGAAGAGCGGTTTTAAGATATCGGTAATAAGGACAAGAGCTAATGCATTTACTCCTGAAGATACTGTGCTACGATGATAAAAGCACCAAATATATATAAATATATATATAAATGTATATGTATATCTATATCAGTTTAAAAAAATAATAACAAGAAAAAAAAAACATTAATCATTTAGCACGACAATAAAAATGTAATCTTGAAATAAATGGACGCATGCAATAGAACAGACTGTGTAATACATTGTAGCATATAACGCACAAGGGTATCCCCTTATACATTGTATGCACTTTCCAACCAAACGAAAAGGATTGGCTTGTCTTCTCATGATATCTGCCTCGATACTTTTTCATTGATTGTTTGAAATTTTTTGTAAAAGTATAAACTTGGTGTTCTCATAAATAAAACCGACAACATATAAGTATTCCATTAAAGTTTATATCATTGCAATATACTCAAATAATGTGTTGTTAATTTAATCTATGAAAATTTAGGTAGAAAATAGAAAGGTTTAAGATGAAATAAATAAATATAAATATAGAGCACAGGTATATTCTACTTGATAAATATAACAAAACAAACAAAAATCAGCTCCGTTTCTTATAATGTCCTTGTATAAATGTCTCAATTGGTTGTTGAAATGTTTTGTTAAAGTAAAAATTTTCGTCGGGTTCCCTGAAACCATCCCGTAAACATTATTGAAGCTTACTCTACAATATATTTTTGCAATCTAATATATATCCTTGATAGAGGGTTCTGCTCACAAGGAAGCTATTAAACCAAGAGTGCCAAGTGGTGAAGTTGAAATCATCCTTTCGTAAATTTTACAGACGCCATCACGAGTTGGTTGACCGTTATGAAATATCTGTTTCTCCGATGACGACGGATTTGTTCCAGTTGTCGTAACTACACTCCCGTCCCCTTTTCCCCGAATGTGACTAACCGAATTAGACGTATCACCGGGTTTGCACTTACATGAGCAACACGACCGGTGCCGTATGTGGACCAGGATCTGCTTATCCTTCCGGAGAACCTGAGATCGCCCCAGTTTTTGATGGGGTTCGTGTTGCTAGTTTTCTGTGTTGTGTTGTTTGTCTTGAATTATCTTGGCTGTTTTGAATATCGGAAAGTTGAGTTTTGCATACCTTAGGGAAGCACTGAATATGCAAGAAACAAACAATCCAGGTAAACCATAAATCTTCCCTAAAACGTCCATGACGAGGTATGGTAAAAGCTGTAAAAATGTCATGATATTACACAAACAAAAGTAACTTTATCATTCTTTAAATAACTAAATTGCTTTATTGGCGTGAAAAGTACTTTTATTTCGTCAACAAACATTTGCATTTCAAGGGTGAAGAAACCTATTATAAATTATATGGTTTAAATACAAACAAAGCTTTGTGAAAAATAGTGCAAGCGTTCCGATTTTATCGCTTAGGATAGCTGTAAACATAATATACAGTATTCAATTTTGAATTTATCACTATTTTGTAGGTTGCGACATTTTGTGGAAACTTTTATGTTGAAGTGCACAAAAAGTGTATTTTTTTACGCCACAGCTACGTTTCTGGTGTTCATGTTTCCGTAAAATCATAGTAAGAACAAGAATTTCGTTACTATAATACATTGATGACCGTCTAAATTTGGTGGACGAATTTTTATGTTTGTTACTAAATTATTCTTTAGTTAATGGCATTTACTGACAATATCCATAATTGCACCATTCTTCGGCAGCCAGCCGACGATTTTTCGTTCTCTATTGTTAATTTCCCTTTTTTAGACGATGATGTTCCTTTGGCACCATCTTGCGGTGTTTATATATCACAAATTGTTCGAAATGCTCGTGTCTGTGGTGACTTTTTGGATTTCAATGAACGTAATCTATGTATTACTGGTAAATCATTCATCAAGGATTTCGTTGCCACAAATTACTTTGAACTTTTACTACATTTTTCCATAGATACAAAGATTTGGTTTTGGAAGTTTGGCTGTAACTGTAGAAGACTTATTACAAACGGGATAGCATATCCTACTTTTCACGGTATTGTTGATTATCGAGCCCGTAAATAAAGATACGATCAGGGTAAACCTATCGTTCCTTAAATAGACTTATTCTAAAGGTTACCAATTCAACACTGTAATTAGATCTTTGAATATTTTTTTATTGGTATAAATTTTGATTTAGTTATCATTAAATTAAAACCAAACTAAATATTATTGTTATACACATATGCATATTTACAGTTCTACAATCTTTCGATACCTATATTTTGGCATTACACAAGGTCAGGTTCTTCTCTAACTGTTAATGACGTCTTTACACTTAATCCATTGGATATTGGATGTGTACTGACTGATGTTTTAGTCTTGGACACATAATTTTTATCAGTAGTTATTGGCTTTGAACTAGATTTTAGTAACTGGGAGTCTTCTCGAATCAGACCATACTTTGTGTCTTTTGTTAGGTTTTTTTTGTAGTTTTTATGTGCTTTGTATCGATCTGATGAGTTAAGCCCTTTTCCCCTGATTTTTATAGTGTGTTCTTATGTCGTATTGTTACACCACCGTCCCAGGTTAGAGGAGGGTTCGGCGCCTTCAAACACGTTTAATCCTGCTATATTCTGTGTGTGACTGTCCCAAGTCAGGAGCCTGTAATTCAGTGGTTGTCGTTTGTTGCTGTATATTGTATTTGTTTTCCGTTTATTGTTTTTACTTAAATCAGGCCGTTAGTTTTCTCGTTTGAATTGTTTTACATTTACTATTTCGGGGCCTTTTATAGTTTACTATCTAGTATTGTTTTGCTCATTGTTAAAGGGCCTACGATGACCTTTTATTGTTATCTTCTTCGTCATTTGGTCTTTAGTGCAAAGGTGTCTCATTGGTAATTATACCGCATCTTCTTATTCTTATATATTATACGAAAACTATGCCGGATAGCTATTGCGACATAATTACCACCGCCTAAAAGTTTGGTTTAAAACTATAACTTAACCTATATTTGTCTTATTCTGTCGTCATGAAAACCCACCGAAGGTGTTTGTATTTGACTTGTTGAATATGCGAGGTGTGTATAGACTGATGCTGAACAGAAACGGAGCAGTACTGGTGACGTATATGGCAGCTTCCTTTGCGTTTGGAAATGTAGAAGACTTAATATTTAAATATACCAAATCAGCTTTCTGACATTCTGAAAAACCTTTAAATAAACGGAGCATTTATCAAAATTGAAATTCACCTTGGATTGTTTCTCTCTCAGAAGAAATAACAATAAAATCATGCCGTATCTTTTTTTAAAAGTGCTGAGTATTAATTTGTATGACCAATTTGCAGTATTTGACGTTACATTTTACCACTTTTGTTTCAATTCTTGTTTCATGTCAGTAAAATATCTTTTCAATATAAAAAAAGTGCATGTGAAAATGCCAGAGAAGTATTCAAATAATTGTTTTACTTGAACAACAGACGGCCAACAGATTTTGATAAAAAAAAGAGCTGTGACCGTTACCTGATCGCTTTTATCAATTATACATGGAACAGGATTTTCGTCTCCATACTTGGCATAGAGAACTAGACCGATATATACCAAAACAGTGATCGTCAATATACTGGTAGGTAACTGTATATACAATGCCCTGAAATAAAATCAATGTTAATGAAATGTGATTATGCACAGAGATTATTAATTTACAGTGTATAATTACTATCCGCCAGAATGAGGTGTATTTGAATCGTTCACACACCGCTATACATAAAGCATCATAGCTGGAACCTTGTCATATGTATACAAATGAAAATATTGAATGTTCTATTAATTTGGCCTTGTAATTTTGGAAAAAAAATACAGGGATAGATAGTAACCATTATATTCAGTATGAAGTCCTGAAAATAGATATTTCATTCTGAAACATCTGTATTCCATTATATTAACGTAGAACTCAATTTGATAAACGTGTTTATTTTCTTATTCTTGTATTATATGACGTGAATAGATCAAAAAGATTTCTCGTTTTCGTCCTCCTCCTCCTCCTCCTCCTCCTCCTCATCATCATCATCATCATTCTTTAAAACATAGAGAATAATCTCTCACCATCTTGTAGTGATTGATCCTTCTGACAGCGTTATTTCAAAACGAAAAAGAACAATTGATTAGGACAAACACAATTTAACAAATTAGGTATTAATAAAAGTTTCTATCAATATAAACACTTACAACTGTGCACCTTTGACATTTTTCATGCTAATGAATCTCTGTACCATTGATTGACTTCCGATATACCCAGACAATGTTAACATAAAGCCACCAATAAACAATGTCCAAAATGTATGTCTCTCAATAGGACTAGGACTAAAACTGAAATTACATTAATATATGAAAGACTAATTTTTCATTCAATTCTTTCGACATCAACAAAATTTCTAAGATTGCGTTTGTTTTGTCGTTTTTTTAAACGATTTATATTTTTTATTTATTTTTATTTGTCAATTAACATTTAATTTAATAAGCTTTTTTATCCCAATAACGAATAAATGTTTAACATTTTTTCCTGTCGGGGCCTTTCATAGCTGACTGTACGCTATAGCTTTTATCACTGTTGAAGGATGTACGGTGACCTATAATTCCTTATAACTTCGTCATTTGAATTCTGGTGGATATTTTTCTCAGAAAACCGACATAATGCACACATTAATTTAAACATTCACTTAAAAAGAAAAGAGTTGACAGGGGTATAGAGTTATGATTATTCCCGGGCTTTTCGCATCCGGTAAAACCCATGCTTAAGAGTGCCTTCTGTTTGGCTTTGCGGGATGTATAAATACGTAGGCTGTTCCAGTCGGATAGGGGACAATTTATCCGATGCCTTATGTAGGACGAGTGAGACAACAACTCTTTAGGGGTCCAGAGCAGGCATGTTGCAAGGAAACGTTTTTGCCCTTTCCTTCATTTTCCAGTGGCAGTCGAAATTTCCGACCTTCATCCCGGTCGACCCATTTTTTTTTAACAAGATTAATCATTTATTTGTTCCTCGTCCTGAATATCTGTGAGATAGTTGTTCGTAGATTTTTATAAAATAGCACACAATCACATAGGAATAAATTTATTTTGATAGGGAGGTACAAATTTACCTCTCGCAAAATCTTGAAATATACTATTAGAACCTTATTTTTTTAATATGCAGTGAACTCATCCTTTTCAGTTTAGAGCTTCGATTTAAACAATATTTAGTTCAACTTGACCTTTTTCTAGTAAACATACTTCATACACTGTCAAGGACACATTTTAAGCAAATTTCTGTTTCAAAATAATAAAAAAAAATATTCAGGATCTTATTACAAGTGAAATCTGTAGAAATGCTTTATGACTCTGATGAAATGAACCAGCTTTGAACTTTAATGGAAACATATCTAATTCGAAATTTAAAAAAACGCGGGAATATTCAATGACTTTGAGAAAATTACAATGTAGTTTATGTATTACT
Source organism: Mytilus coruscus (assembly GCA_017311375.1). Taxonomy (NCBI): domain Eukaryota; kingdom Metazoa; phylum Mollusca; class Bivalvia; order Mytilida; family Mytilidae; genus Mytilus; species Mytilus coruscus. The sequence continues at coordinate 25,607,434 of CM029600.1, forward strand.
TTTTAGTAGGTCAAATTAATGACTTTCAAAATTGTAAAACCAAGATACTAAGACTGCTCTAGCAGAACAAAAACCTGAGTAATACAAATATTTTGTAAACATATACTAACTTGTCTAGTTCTAATTTACCACCTTCATCAGATTTTTCAAAGACATAGGATATTCCTCCAACATCTTTAGTGGATTTTATTATTAGGACTATCAATGCAATCCATACGATTATCATTTGGAAGGCATCTGTCCACATTACTGCTTTTAATCCTCCCTAAAGTAAAAAAAAATACCGATTCATTGATGCTCATTTGAGTTGCGAAGGGTTTACTTAACTGAAAAAACACCTTGAATTCCTTCCTTAAACCGGTCACATATGAACCTATAATACGACACCATTATAGAATTTGTTTTGCAAATGTTGACTTTTTTAAAATCATTTACAATAGAGAAAACATTGGATGTAGTTACTAATTATTAAGAAAACATTGGATGTAGTTACTAATTATTAAGAATGCATTGGATGTAGTTACTAAAACTGATTTAATAACTATTAGAATCAACTGATGTCTTAAAAGAAGGGAGGTTAAAATTAATCCACCGAACGAGAATATGGGCAAATAGGAAGTGTGTGTAGGTTGAAGTTGAAGTGCTCACTACATTGTACTTGTGGTTTTAATGCAATTACTGGATTTAGAAAATGTACTTGTATTGTATGTTTTTTTTTTAAATTTTAGTTCATTTACATGTTTCGGAGATTAGTGTGGCGTCCATTTTCACTGAACAAGTACACATTTTTGTTTAGGGGCCAGCTGAAGCCCGCCTCCGTGTGCGGGATTTTCTCGCTATGTTGAAGACCCATTGGTGGCCTTGGGCTGTTTTCTGCTCTTTGGTTGGGTTGTTGTCTGTTTGACACATTCCCCATTTCCATTCTCTATTTTACTTACCAGTGCCGTATAAAATGTACAAACAAGACCTATAACAACAATGGACACCCACAGCTCGATCCCCATCACTGAAAAGATAGGTAGTATTATTTGAAATAATACAAGGCACTGTCATTCCTTTTCATTACTGGGAGATTCGAAGAAATATTTAATAGAAGTCGCAAATTTTACTTGATTGTAATCTTTTAATAAAAAATGTGCAAAAAGTAAAATCACAAAAATACTGAACTCCGAGGAAAATTCAAAAAGGAAAGTTCCTAATCAAATGGCAAAATCGAAAGCTCAAACACATCAAACGAATGGATAACAACTGTCATATTCCTGACTTGGTACTGGCAAAACATTATTTTTACTCGATAGATATCTGAGTAGAGCCGTCTATGTCCAAATTGTATAACATGTAACATTTGTCGGTGGATGAAAATCAATCAATAAATCAATCAATCACTGTATCATTCTGATACATGAAAAATATAATGTTTTATCTCATATGATAAATGCGAGTAAAAATCCTTTATGTTATAGTCTTTGTTTTGAATAACACACACTTTTTTCTTAAATATTGCGAAGCATTTATGTACCATGTGTACATTTAAATAAAATTTTAGACCGGTGAATAAACTAACTACAAATTACTTATTATGCTATTGAACCTCCATTTTATATCATATTAATTAGATTCGCCTGCATTCCGTGTTAATATCAATTAAAATAAATGTAAATAACGAAAGATAATTTTTCCACCTACCTTGATTAAGTGCTAATGCTGGGGCATACAATATTAAAGCCATGCTTAATGTCTAATAATGGAAAACAAATCATTAGTATATACATTTATACATTGTGCATCATCTTCTTTATATATTATGAATATGAATGAGTAAAACCAATAAATGGGGCTGGGTCTAAGGGAGTATCGATATGGATGTACACTCTAGAGATTCAGAAGAATGAGCAAAATGTCCTGCTTCAGTCTGAATTCAGTCCTGTTTTTCATTCTACCCTTACTTTGCACGTGTAAATACCAATATGTTTAAAGTTTTATTCCCGTAACAGTGTGGACAACCGAAATACTTATGTTGTTAATAATACTGAATCATTTACATTCAACTTGTTTGTCATCGGCTATCGATAACAATGATTTTACGCTCACCCAGTCTCTCAGGGGCCTTCCAGTAGGGATTTAAATAGATAAAAAAGGTAATGTTCAAGCATGTATGTGCACGAGAAATAATGAAACGACACACACCCACACTCAGAAAAGGAAGATTAGTCGGTGCATAATCATGAATACGTTTCTGTTGCCAAGGGTTTTTACAAGTATAGTAGTAAGCAGAAAAGTTCCAGTTTCCGATATACACCAAACTATCATATAACCTATTTCACAAAATAAATTTAAATTTCACAAGGCTTGGTCCAAATAGCTTTTTGCTGACCAATATCGTGCAAGTACGAAAAGACCGTACTAATGGAACGACCATTTAACTTCAAAAGGGGAGGGGGATTATGGTTTTTTTCCTAAAAAAAATATTTTGATCCCCAATTTGATGAAAAAAAATATTGTGGTCAAGCAGATGACAAAAAAATATTCTGATTTGATTGTGTTAAATTTTGTTTGATTAGTAGTGTCGAAAAACTAAAAACAATGTTCTGATTCAGACAAAACCATAACCCCCGCCTCCTTTTTAAAAAAGTTAAATGGTTGTTCCCTAACGTACATTTTGTCTATGCTGTGTACTTGCACAACTATTGAAAGTTGATCATGCATTCGTTCTTTTAAATAAAATTTTAGACAAGATAAAAGTTAAAAGATACTAAGTGGAAAAATTAGACAACCGCAATTGTTAAATCGCTATGACGTCTGAAAAAGATAATAGTCAACACAATTTGTTTGCACTTGTCCTAAGTCAGGAACCTGATGTTCAGTGGTTGTCGTTTGTTGGTGTGGTTCATAAGTGTTTCTCGTTTTTTTATAGATTAGACCGTTGGTTTTTTCCTGTTTGAATGGTTTTACAATAGTAATTTTTGGGGCCCTTTATAGCCTGCTGTTCGGTGTGAGCCAAGGCTCCTTTGGTATCTTTCGCCTCTCTTTTACTGAAGATTATGCTTACGGTTTGAAGTTGAAACAGTAGACATCCTAATACTCTAACCACTTTATTGAATCTTAATTCCAAATACTGCAAAATAAATAAAGGCATACACTATTAGCATCACAGACTACAAAGACATGTGACACAGAAATCAACCAATCAAATATAGTAGATATGGTGTTTCAAGCACAAATTTTGTACTCCGAGTACAAAGTATAGTTTTATAACCGAAAGGCCAGTACTATATTGCTTTGAGCATGATTTGTCAAGTTTTCAACAGAAGTGTAGACGAAACACGTGACCAAATGATTTAAAAATCTAAAAAAGCATGCTATAGAAGGCAAATAAATACAATTGAATATAGCAATCATTATCGGGATAAAAACTAAATAATATATATATTTTTCCATAAGTCTGTGCTGTTGTATGTGCTGTGTTTATGAAATATGAAATATGCAATATGTTTAAGAAGTGTCAGTATAAAAATAGGGAGATGCGATAAGAATTATATGCATGAGTTCTCGAATTGCTCAAAATATCTCATCTTGTAAAAGATTATTATTACAGCTACAACTTGAAATTCGTAAGTCTTACCTCGTATGCACTAGTAATTTGAAGTTGATGATACACTGGTATTATGAAATGTATAACAAATGGCAAAGATAATACATTTGCTGATGTAATATATAAAAACATAGTTCCATTATAGAATACTTCTGATGGAACTCCCATAATCATGCCACCGGAAACTGAAGTGGCCATTAGAGACATAGTAACAGGGAGAAGTCCCATTTTTCGGTCTCCAAGAAGAAGGTTTGAAGTTGTTTGATTCTTTTTGTCCCGCCATGTGTAAAATATCCCTATTCCTGTCACAATCACTAGAGATAAAACAAAAATTAGATAGTCAGCCCAGTGAAAAGTATTAACAACTGCCTCCATTTAAGTTTGGTTGAAAATAAGTTTATTAGCACAGCAAACCCCAACAAATAAATGACAAGTTCGTAAATAATTATGTCAATATAATAAAAACAGCCAGTGTGACCATGCATTTAGTTTAATGTTAATGATCTACATGAACTCGTTCTCACATCGTGTAAATATTTGCCGTAAGTTTTAAGTTTTATTGGAGAATGTCAATAAAATTTAAAAACAGTAAAGTTTGATTTTGGCAGTTTATTAATTGAATTGAAATTCACTTATATGTACAAGCTAAACTAAGTCTGATGACGACGACGACGACGACGACGACGATGATGATGATGATGATGATGATGATGATGATGATGATGATGATGATGATGATGATGACGACGATGATGACGACGATGACGATGATAATGATGGAAATATCAATTGTCTTATATTCATATACATATATGTACATGGTTGGAAAATATAAAATTTATTTGTATGAGCTTTAGTTACAAGACTTATTTCTCCTGTTTCGTAGCGAGTACAAATACATTTTATATTTCCAACAATGTACATATATTGTTTTTATCCTGCAATTTACACCCGGCATTTGAAGCTTTAGTTGTTTAAATCCAAATAGTTGTCTCTGATTTTTCAAAGAAATCGACATAGATTAACTCGGATCGCGAAAAGAACCCCAAAATGAACTGTTACGCCAAATAATATTCACTTTACCGTTTGCTGAACATTGGAGCGGAGTAACAGGAAACTTTATTTGTACAAGTACAAATATTAAAAGCAATAAATTATTTGTGTGCCTATTATTTGTGCAATAGTTGGCTGATTGCAGGATAAAATGTCTCAATTTTTGTCTAGGACAGAAAGTAATTCGAGAACACATGTTGTGCGTACGGTTATAACTTATAATGTTCTCATAATCACCTCTACTGGTGTACTGTAATTCTCTGAAGGTACTATCCACAAATAAGCCAGTTCTTTAGTATTGGAATGATTTCAAGAATACATTATGAGTTATTTCCTATTCATAAATTATGATTTATTGTACTTGAACTAGGACTGCAACTCTCTGACGCGAAGTTAAACTAAAAAACAATTTTGATATTCTGGTTAGATAAATAAGAAGATATGGTATGGGTGCCAATGAGACAACTATCCATCCAAGTCATAATGTGTAAAAAGTAAACAATATAGGTCAAAGTACGGCCTTCAACACGGAGCCTTGGCTCACACCGAACAGTAAGCTTCGAACCTGTCTGATGACGGTTATTAAACCTACACTAATGCAAAAACAAAATATCACCCGTTATAACTGTTGTGAACGTTGTGCCAGTTTTGTCATTACACCAGGATGATATCCGTAGGAGACTGGCATCTAAAAACTTACAATACCCACTTACCGAATCCGTTATAAATTTTTTTTATAATACAATGTTAGCGCACAGTTGTCATGGACCCAGTAAAATTATTAAATTATAATTCTTTTTTAGCTAGCTATAAAACCAGGTTTAACCCACCATTTTCTTCGGAATTGCCTGTACTAAGCCAGAAATATGACAGTTGTTTTTCATTTGTTCTGTTGTTCGATAGCCCGTTTGATTTTGTCAGTTTTTACTGACCTCCCCCTTTTTGAATTTGCATTGGAGTTCGGTACTTTTTTACTGATATTTTATGTTTTATTTTTGTACTGTCGGTAGCTGTTGTCAAGCAGATCACTTATGCATTTTGATTAAGTTGAGGTATTTGGAGTTCCAATAAAATATTTCTGTTCTATTTTCAGCTGTCCCATCCAATATTTCGCTGATTTGTTATATCTAATACTAGTAATTTAATACTAAATATTAATACTAGTATTTACATAACCTATATACTTACTTGACTGACTTTTACTTTTAAATAACCCCTTCGACTACGATATTTGATAAAAGTTTACAGTGTGCTGCTCCGTTCTGATGCTATTCAAGTTTGTGTAATCAGTTTCAGTCAACTGACAGCACACTGACGTTAATTGCATAAGGAGCATTGTATGTTTTCGATACTGGATCACATAGATATAAGAAGATGTGGTATGAGTGCCAATGAGACAACTCTCCATCCAACATTAACATGTTTATGTTAATTCGATGCCTACCAATCCAATTGTCAAATATACAACAGCCAACAACATATGATATATTAGAATTCCGTACCGACAACACTTCTTTTTGGAATAAAATTCACATGTACTCTCATGACCAATAATCTGGAAAGTCAATTATATAACACGTTTGAGAACAACTAAACCTAAAGGAGGTATACGGAACAGCGAAAACCTCATGTTAACTTTACATGAAGTAGTCACAACCTCAGATTTCGCCAAACTTTTAGAACTGGAATTATCATTTTTTCTTCAGTACCATGTCTTGTTCATTTATAAAAGATTAAATAGATTCTGAATAAGAATCTATCTGTGTACCTGAATAAGGTTGCAGGAGGATATTATAAGTGAAACATACGCACCGGGTAATAGGTGCATAGGCGACTGTGCGGTTATAGTGCACAGGTGAATAAGTGCGCCAGTAACCCTTAAACCAGAGTGCACTGGTTAAGCAGTGCACAGGCGGAACAGGCCAGATATACAGGAATAGCAGTGTATAGGTAGAATACAGCAAAGGTTTGGATAGTGCACAGGTTAGCACTGGTTGCTGCTGGACACATAAGGTCTGTGCAACGACAACAACACGTCCCACACATTGCTAGTTGGTGACAGAGGCCAAAATAACTAGTTCAAGATAGATATCTAAGAAACGGTGCATCTTCCAATATCCAGGGGTAAACTCTGGTACGATACCCATAAGTCACTACATCAAGTACGTGACAATTATAAAACCATAGAAGTGATACGCATGTTTATGTGTCGGTCTCTTGTCAAGAGCCCTGTGAGTATTTGATATTTCGAAATACTAGTATCCTTTAAGCCCAGTAGTTCCCTGAGGCAAAGTTGACATTAAATGAATTTGGCAATTATAACAAGTTATTTATACATTCTTGGCTTTCAATGTTTTGGTTTTGAGCGTTCCTAATGAGAAACAATTAAAACCAAAGCTAGCAATGCAAATACATCAACCAAAGCTAGCAATGCAAATACATCAACCAAAGCTAGCAATGCAAATACATCAACCAAAGCTAGCAATGCAAATACATCAACCAAAGCTAGCAATGCGAATACATCAAATTCATGACGTTTTCATTTTCATTTAATATTTATGTTGTTTAACGAGTTTCTTGCTAATAGCAGATATTAAAAAGTTTAATTTATTCGCAAAGTTTAAGACCAGGGCAATTTAGAACCATATACTAGACGTACGTCTATTGTTGAAGACCATACAAAGCAATGTATATTGACATCTAGGGATCTTTTAGTTGTTTGTGCTGCGTTGCAGTGTTATTGACGTATCTCTCACATCTGTTTTTGTTCATTTGATTGCTGCACGTGCGCTGTACTGAACTTTTCGGCTTTCAAGTTTGCTTCTTATGTATTATTTTTTATTTTGCAATTTGTGACAATTACTGTTCGTGAATCCTCTCTTAACGTGCTTTGTTACTTGAAATCTTATACAAGTATCATCGCCTCTAAATCTACATAACTCCAATTTAACAAAAAGTTATATTACTGCATTATGTAATCGAGATCTTATATCTAAAGTGCTTTACGATAAAATTAACAATTGATATCCATTTATTAATTCCCATTTTGAGTTCTGTATAGGGTCGTACAATTAGTTTTTTTTTTATTGAATATATACAATTTTATATGATAAACTTTCCTTTGACTGACGTGAGACTCTTCAGCATGCAAATAATGTTTCTGTTAATAGTACTTATAGAATATGGATGAGTTTTTAGAAAGAAAATCAATCATGAATTAAAAACATGGAAATTATTAGAAAAATATGATGTACGGTTCCGTTAGTATTTGTTACGTTAAAAGTTGAGAGTAAGTTTAAGAAGGCTTGCATTGGGCACTAAGATTTTGATGTTTTTTTTCTAATCAGGTCAAAATACTACAAATTTCACACAGAAATAGTTGTGATATAACTATTAATACAAAATAACTTCTTTTTGGCACATCACATTTAAAATGATGAAGAAATGACCCCTCAATTATGCATTATTTGTGTTGTAACGTCAGTTTGGTCAAATTTTCATTATTCTTAACAATTTTTAACATAATTTACTTCGGTCGCCATCCCTGATCTACGAATTCAATATCATCATTGGCAACTTTTGACTACAGAACATTTTTTATCCTAGGTTGCGGCCAAATGTTTCCTCAAGCTTTTAGGTGCAAAAAATATACAAAATCGTCGTTTTTTTTCAAAATATATCTAAAATGTGCTGACTTTGAAGCCTAGAATGTATTCTAATGAGGAGATGTGTTTAACCTAGTAGTGAACTTTTTGAAACAGATACATTTAAGAACCAAATTATGACCATTTTGAAATTTTATCATAAAGTTGAAATTCAAGGCCATTTTTGGCCTAAAATGAACCTTGTCCTTTGGTTTTAAATTATTTTTAACAACAACAATACTTTATTTTGAAACACTCAAACACATATACATGTGCAACAAGAGGCAAAATACATAATCATATTTATGGTTGATACAGAACAATGTTAACATAATCATATACTTGAGAGTATAATTACAATATTTTAACTAATTTGTTAATGAAAAGTGATTAGTTTTTAATATTGCAAAATGAAAACAGCCTTTTCATTATCTCGACACATATTCTGAAATATGCTTATTTCTTTTATTTTTAACAATAACAGACTGCCAATCAAATAGACAGTGAAATTCATTTCCAAATGGCAATGAGCAGCGATGACACTGTCTTTCATCTCTAGGAATCTCATTCCATCTTCCTGTTTCTATTGGGATTTTAAGGTACATTAATAAGTTATTTGAAAACTAAGGTTCCAACTTCCTCAGGCAAAGTTGACATTAAAAGAATTTGACTATTCTTTTTGACTATTCTTTTTGACTATTCTTTTTCGGTCCTTTTTGGTCATAAATCCTCTCACGTTTCGTTATACATAACTGGTTTTTAAATATTTGGGTTCTTAGTGTTCCTGATGGAGATAAAACAAAAAAAAAAAAACAAAACAAAACAAAACAAAACACAAACGCTTCGGACGTATAAAGTAATTTAGTGGGATTTTTTTTTAATAACGTAGTTACCTGTTACACTTCAAAGTATGTGAAAATGAGGACAGCAAAACATTCGATAGATGACTCAAATACTAAATATCAAGAACAATGCACATGGTTCAGTACATTTCTTGCAAGAAGAAACTTTAATGGCCGGAAACGCCAGTTTTTGAAAACTTTTGAGATGTGTACTCCATATACATTTACTGCTGGCTAAAGAATATTGCGGCATAAGAATATTAGTTAAGAAAGCAAAATTGATGTACTGTTTACTTCTAACTTACCATTCTAGTTGATTTCTGATAGCAGATCAATGTTTGAAGCGGAAGTAGCGGTATCAATTTGTAGTATGCTTTATTCCAAGTTTAGAGTTTAGATGCGATCATCCAAATCATGAAATTTTGGATTATCCAAGAAAAGATGGCAACTCTATCGCTTGAAAAATTAAAAACATTTGCATGTTTCCCACGTCCTAATCTGAAGTTCTTCTGTGAAGTATGTTTCATACAAATACAGAAATAAGAAGGTAAAAAGAGCACATTTTATCCTTCAAACTGTCGATAAAAACCAAATCCCAAAACATAAACCATAATCCTGATGCCAGCTTAAGCGGATATTTGGATATATTGTTGTTGTGGTTACAACAAAATATGATTTGAAGGACGAAGGATGGCATATTTATTGCAGTTGGATCTGTTTGGTAAGAAGTTGTACGCGTTGTCGATCTAAGCATACACCCACTCGTTATTCGAAGTATCGGAAAATTATAGTGTAGGTAGTTACACTAGTGATTTTTTGTAACATTTTTGTTTTTGCCAGCTTGTTTGTGTTTTTTTGTGACCAGAACCCCTATCAACACCACAGAATGGCATTCGGGAAAATTTCATCTTGCCCCCTTTCTCGTGTTTGAGGTAATTAATCCTTTACAGTGGTTTGTATATCGATAGCCAACATATTTATCCCTGTTCCGCCCCAAAATTTGTGACCAAATCATTTATCATTGAACACTTTCTTTCTTTTTTCATTATTCTGGAGAAAATATTTCTGGAGAAAATATTTATCCCAAAAAGTCAAATTTTATTCCTCCCGAAGTGCTCAAATTGCATGATTTTGCATCCATTTTAAAAAAAATTCTGAGGGGGGGGGATGCCTCCAAGCCCCCCAAACAGAAACAAATGACGTGTGTAAAAATTTACTGTCATGAGTTGTAATATTACTTCTCATTTGTATTTGTTGTTATTGGTAGTAACGATTTTTCTATGTGTAATCCTTGATAGCCTGTTTGAATACATGTCTGCTGTTATAAAAATAAGAAGATGTGGTATAATTGCTAATGAGACAACTCTCCACCAGAGACCAAATGAAATAAAAGTAAGCAACTATATGTCACCATACGGCCTTCAACAATGAGCAAAACTCATACCGCACAGCAAAAAAAAAAAAAAAAAAAGACCCCAACATGCAAAATGAAAAACAATTAGAACAAGAAAATAACGACCTGATTTATGAACAAAACAATAAACGATAAACAAATATGATATGCAGCAACAAACGACATTAACTGAATTACAGGCTCCTGACTTGGGAAAGGCACATTCAAAATGTAGCTTTTTTGAATTTTAACACTTTAATGATTAAATTGTACACGTGTTACATGTATGTAGATACAAAGTATTTTTTTTTAATCATTATATAAAAATTACTAATTATATAATATACAGTTCACATTTGTTGGGTTACAGCGCAAGACTGTTGCCCATATATTACATATAAATTATAGACAAAACTTATTAAAGCAAATTACTGGCCCTGAATAATTTATAAATGTTAATTTACAAGAAATGTCTGTCCATAATGTGCATATTATCAAAATTGTTTACAAAATGTGCTAAGTAAGTAATCCTGACACTCCTGGACATCTATTTTTTTTTTTCGTGATTAATAAACGAATTTATTTGGTATAAAAAGAGAATTACAATGAAAATAACACTTATTAAATTTCGCCATTATGTTCAGTTATATAATCTAATTTCACCTATTTATATATCTTTACATGCATATTCAGAAAACAGCCTCATAAAATACTAAGTATGGATTCTTTTCATCATCTTTATTGGAATCAAATTGTTTTATTATATTTATTTTTTATTTGTCTCTCTTATAAGATTTTTGTTTGTTGTCCTCATAACATACCCCACCTATGCAGAATAATTAAGTAGTTTCATGATCTAAATATAGCTATAAGATAAGAAATTTAAGGGCCCTAGCTGTCATAAACATATAAAGAGCGAAATAGTTTTTAATTTTTTTTTTCAACTTAGAATAGTATATTTTATATATGCTGAATACTCCTAGTCCTTGCATCAAATGTATAATATGAAGATTTTCAATACATTTTACAGGCGTTGTGCATCTCAAAATACATTACTGATTTTAAGTTGAGAAATGACACTTGATGACATTTAGTGTAATCTAAGGATGTAGTCATGTCAAGTTTAAATTTTTGTCAGGTACTCAGACTTCTTCGGGTTTTCCTATGATACAGGGTAAAATAATTTACTTCATATCCCCTACTTTTCTTAGTATATAAAACTTCTATAGGTCATAAAAGGTTACTTACTAAATTTAATCAGATCTTAGATTTCTTTTCCTTCGATTTGAGACCCTTAAAATGCAATGTTTTATATAAATTTTTCAACTATTTTTCCCCCCTTAACTACCGGTAATGAGTTCTGGTTTATAGTATAAATTTTAAACTCCAGATCTTTAATTTCACTGACTACATCGATATATCCTTATTAGATTTTAAATGATTCTAAATGGATAAACAGTAATTTTGCTTGTTTTAAATATAAATTTATTTATATTTATAGTTTCACTAAGTAAGTAGCATTTGATATCGCCTATTAATGACACCTTTCTTCTTTTCTTTATTTGCATATCTTTAAACACTGAGGAAATGGAGACAGATTGCACCTTATGTATGTACATGAGGTTCATCAGATTTACAATCAGATTAGACACTATTAAGTTCTTCATTTTACCTAAGACGCGGCTACATCTTGAATTATATGTCAATTGGACGAACATTGTTTCCAGATCTTATTATAATAAACTTTGATTTTGTTCAACTGGAGCTCAGTCATACCTATATATTCTCATGAACATTGGCAGTATGCTAATCATAGTATCAACAGTTGGATAATCCTTAACAATATTTCATCTTTCATCTGTGGTAATCAGCAACTATAGTCTCACATTTATCAAGTTCAGAATTTCTCATTGTGTAAACAGGATAACAACAGACATGACTACCATATTTGGATACTAGAACCTCTGTATTTCAACATGGACCCAAGAGTATGTTCAGATTTTTTTTTATATCTGTGTGGACATTATTTCTCCTATTCAAACAGATCATGTATGATACTCGCTTTAAGCATATTGACTACAAGAGAGCACTACAGCCTCATCAGTGCCGAACGAGTCCAGAAGTATTTGATTCCAAACAAAATAGTAAACTGACTTGGGACGTTGTTACTTCAAGCATACTTGAATCCTTAGAATCTGACAACATACTCTTTTTAATAGACTACTTTGCATTTAAAATATGGCAAACCACATGAACCAGGAACCCTGCAGTTTACCTATTAGTTCAAAGATATTATAGAGATTGTATTATGTTTGAGACAGGTGTTTTTACCACTTTTTCAATAGCAGAGACAGTATGTACATAGGTATTATTGCTCTATACACAGTGGAGAATTTACTGGTGAAACTTAATATGTTAAAGATATTTATATTTGGGAATACAGTGATGTTTACTGTAGAGTATACATGCATTTCATTTTATATTTGCAGTTTCACCAGTTATGATAGACTAACAGTTGTTTATAGCTAATTTGAACTTAGACACAGACTTCAGGCATTTGAAAGAATTATTTATTAACTGCATTTAATTGAACAGTGAGATTTTCACTTTATAGGAAAATTTATCATATTTGCTACAGATGAGACACCAGTTATGATAGACCTCTACTAGCACAGACAGACTAACACACTAACAGCTACAAATGAGACACCAGTCTCACCCCTCGTGGAGACCCTCGCTCCACATTCCCAAACTGGTATATTGCCATACAGGTAGTTTCTCGCTCTCTGAATTACAATACTTAATGCATCTCTCATGATGTTCAAAATCTATATAAATCATATCTAGTGTAGCGCTTACTTCAAAAACTTTGATATAGAATATCATTTTATAGCATTCTCATCATTGAATTACTGAATATCTTTTTATAGCTTTCTCATTGAATTACTGAATATCTTTTTATAGCATTCCCATCATTGAATTACTGAATATCTTTTATAGCTTTCTCATTGAATAACTGAATATCGTTTTGTAGCATTCTCATCATTGAATTACTGAATATCTTTTTATAGCTTTCTCATTGAATTACTGAATATCTTTTATAGCATTCTCATCATTGAATTGCTGAATATCTTTTATAGTAATCTCATCATTTAACTACTGAATATTTTTATAGTAATCTCATCATTTAACTACTGAATATATTTTTATATTAATCTTATTATGGAATTACTGAATATATTTTTATAGTAATCTTATCATGGAATTAATGAATATCTTTTATAGTAATCACACATTGAATTACTGAATATCTTTTATAGCATTCTCATGTTAAAACTTTGAATATTGAATATCATTTTATGGCATCTTATTTACCCTTTACTGTGATGAGTATGTCTTGTTGTGAACATGTATATTATTTTTTGTTTATTTTCAATTATTATTATTTTTAATTTTTTTTATTCTCATGACATTATTGAAGGTATAATTATCCAAAATCTTTGGGGTACTCATCTGTAACCATCTGAGTTTTTGGACCTTGATGGAATTTTATCATTAAAATTTCATTCATCCCCAAGCATTTCAGGGACTTTTATCAAATTTATTCCAGCGCCAGATTGATAGACCCTGCTACTTACTACTTGTAATAGCACCACATGGGCTATCCCCCATGCAGACCTTGCACACCCCGGCTGTAGATGAGACGCCTAGTCTCATCCCCTTGGTGGAGAACCCTCGCTTCACATTCCCGGCTGGCGTATTGTCGGGCAGGCAGGTTCTTCCTCACACTACAGGTTGCAATTTGACTTGCTCGGCATGAACTCCTAAATTCTTTATTATGCTGAGTATTTCTCAAGGGCCAAAATATTTTGTTATTGAATTTATTGTATAAATAAATATTATTCATTCAAAATTCTGTCTGCTTTGATCCAGTATGATTTATTGGGACTATGTTTTGGTTTTCACACAGATACCCCCTTTATCACTTTGGCTGACATTTCATTATTAGGGAGTTGGTTTAGATTCACAATGCTCAATTTCACTGATGGTGAGTTTATAAAATTTTGAAATTTTACAATTTACTTTTGACTTATAACTCACCATTGGGGACTTTGTGGGTTGTGATATTATATTGGAGTCTGGCTATCAAGAGAGTTACATCAGAACTAAGAAAACATTGGATCTATGAGAATTTGTTCCATTACCATATAAACAGAAAGTTATATGCAAATTTACATACCAGGAGACAATAACAGATAAAACACCACCAATAAAAAAAGTATGGTTACATGATGGGACAACAATTAACACAGCAAAACATTTACACCATTTACATAACTACAAAGACAATTTTGATTGTATAAATAGGATACTTATATGTAATATAAGTACTGTTTATACAAACAATATTTGCAGCCAACTTTGATAATTAATCTTTCCAGTAAACATGTTGACATCTTGGATACATTTAATTAACATACACAGACCACTTGCTACATCTTGAGATTAATTTCTCTGCCTTTTGACACTTTGAAGTTACACTGCAATCTCATCATGGGACATACTAATCTATTCTTAATCAGATACATGTTACATTTATTCACTGTGTGTGATGAAAGGCAGACTTATTTCAGTCTCATAGAAAAATTACATATTAATTAGTATATATAAACTGAAGGTCAGTTATTTCAGTCTCCTCCCACTAGATGATTGATGTACCCAAAATCTGTGTGTTTAGCCATATGCATGGTCTTTGTGCAATCAGTTTCTTGGTTCAAAGCAGTCAAACTAAGTTCAACTTGACAGTTTTACAGTGCTAGATTTCAATTTACCACCCACCAACCCCTTCCAAACACCTTCAATAATGATCATGACATGAGGAACATCTCAGCTTTTACCAGTGATATTTTTCATTTCATTACTTGTTTTCCTTGATGGAATTTTATCACTAAAATTTCATTCATCCCCAATCATTTCGGGGACTTTTATCAAATTTATTCCAGCACCAGATTGATAGACCCTGCTACTTACTACTTGTAATAGCACCACATAGGCTATCCCCCATGCAGACCTTGCACACCCCGGCTGTAGATGAGACGCCTAGTCTCATCCCCTTGGTGGAGAACCCTCGCTTCACATTCCCGGCTGGCGTATTGTCGGGCAGGCAGGTTCTTCTCACACTGGAGGTTGCAATTTGACTTGCTCGGCAGGAACTCCTAAATTCTTAATTAAGCTGAGTGTTTCTCAAGGGCCAAAATATTTTGTTATTGAATTTATTGTATAAATAAATATTATTCATTCAAAATTCTGTCTGCTTTGAGACAGGATGATTTATTGGGACTAATGTTTTGGTTTTCACACAGATACCCCCTTTATCACTTAAGCTGACATTTCATTATTAGGGAGTTGGTTTAGATTCACAATGCTCAATTTTACTGATGGTGAGTTTATAAAATTTTGACTTTTTTACCATTTTACTTTTGACTTATAACTCACCATTAGGGACTTTGTGGGTTGTGATATTATATTGGAGTCTGGCTATCAAGAGAGTTACACCAGAACTAAGAAAACATTGGATCTATGAGAATTTGTTTCATTACCATACAAACAGAAAGTTATATGCAAATTTACATACCTGGAGACAATAACAGATAAAACACCACCAATAAAAAAAGTATGGTTACATGATGGGACAACAATTAACACAGCAAAAAATTTACACCATTTACACAACTACAAAGACAATTTTGATTGTATAAAGTTCAGTTATATTACAATATCTAAACGTTTGACTTTACAACAAATTACACCGCTGTTCATCCATTATAGATTGAAAGTTCGCCATATCTAACACTGTTTCTTCGAATGGCAATGGTAAAAATCTGAAGACACCGACTTCTTTTTTTAGAGTCATACTTGTTAAATATACTATATATGTACATTGTAGGAAAATACAAAATATATTTGTATGAGCTTTACAAACAGGAAGAATGGATTACACCTTTTTGATAAAGGCAATACTATGAAACATTCTTTTAGCGGAATGTATATCATAGAATTTACAAAGTAAAGTTCTAGTAAACAAACGAATAACGTTGCGTTTCGTATAAACAAGATGAATTTACACTGACATATACGCTTGAAGTGAGTTTAGTTAAATAAAATTAAATCCTTTTAAAACGTTAGATGTTAAAATTACGCACATGACTAAACAAATCACAGTTACAACAGCCAAAACATATTCATATTCAGATAGCACAAAGTTCAAGCCAGTGACGCTTGTATCAACCGACAATCCTCATAAAGTACAGCTATATCTGTCAACTTCCTGTTAGTTCACGTCTGTTCTTCTGTTTAACAACGACTGCTTAATCTATAATGGAAAAAGATTTCTATTTTCTAAGATGATTTAACTGTTTGTAAGAGTATAGAAGATGCAATGCATTTGTGAAATCATGTGTTGTTTGGTCGCATGAATATAAAAGTTATCAAAAAAATATGTTGCCTTCTACTTTTGATTATTGTTGCCCTCTTGATATATTCTCATTTCATTCGAGGTAAAAAATCTAATAAAATATTTTGACATAAAATAATGTATAGCATGGATATTAAAACCCTTTGTTAAATCCCGATGCATAAACATCAACTTTTTTCAATTGTGCCACTACAGAAATGTCCTATATTTATATGTCCCTAACTTATATATTTTTTTAATATTTATTTTCCTTGGATTTATATTTTCGTACCTATACAACTGTATTTATAAGTGTTCGCTCCTTTCTAGAATTACAGTCTTCTCTCCGTTTTGAATTCTTTCTATAATGATTGCTTTCTCTCATTTTCAGCATTTTCTTTGATTGTACCGTTAATCTTCTCTTCAGAGCCGTCTTTTGAATCACCTGTTTTCATTATCTGCATCTGAAATTACATGTATGAGCAAACAGTGACATATATAGAGAATATTCCACTTATACATAATATCCCTTCTTTTCAATTCAAGTAACTGATACTATATTGATACATGACAGTAAATGATCATGTTTCCTGGAAATTGTGAATCTCCAATAAATTGGCATCAGAGTTTTTTTGATGGAATAAAGCGAATAAAAACTTCTTATCTGAAAAAGGATAAATGAAAATGATTGATAAACATTAAAAAATAATCCATATAAGTGTAAACAGTTGGCACATGACATTGTTGAAATGTGAAAAAGAACATAACATCTGTTACACAATTAGTATTCCCTTACCTCTAAGTCAGTTGCTGAGTATGTATTTGCTAGAGAGGCTATTTTGAGGTATAAAGGTGACAATAATCTTCTATCGACTGGCTTTTTCTTGGTACCACCTAAATTTTCAAAAAAGTATTAAATCATGTGGGCACCTTTACTATGAAATACAAATTTAAATACAAAATAAGAACTAAATAGACAACATAAGAAAAATACATCAACCATTTAATAAAAGAAAAGCACGATTCTCACTGAAAAATGAGTTCGTTTTTTTTACTTTCATATCATTATAGTGTAAACTTAAAAAAGATACGATGCTTATGATTGCGTAAACCCCTGAGGGTTTACGCAGTATATATTGGACGACCTACGTAGTCTTTCGGAACACCGGAAGTCTTTTTCGGAATACATCTGTTCTTTTCAATGACCACCTGCGTAATAGGTAATTAATTGATCTAATGAATATTCATTACCGTTATACCGTTGTTGAAGAGATAAGTGTTTATCGAGACTTTATATATATTTGATATCCTCTGGGACTATTATACTAATATATTTTCTCACAGATATCCTACATCAGTAATTAATTGATAGAATTAAGATGATGTGTGAAGTTTTCTGAAGCTGAAGCTGTGCTCCCATATGGGATAAGATTTTAAGCGAATAAAAAGTGACTGTCAGTGAATAGATAGAGCGTTTTTATGATTTCAAAATTTGTCCATTTTAGCGAAATAACAGAATAAAGTACGGCCATACGGTTGCCAGTAATTGCTCACCTCCCACTTCATTTGAACTCTAATGGATAGTTGTATCTTTGGCAATCATACCATATGTCCATATTTTTTATCAATCTTATATGAAAACAATGCCAGTTAACCCTTGAAATTAAGGCGAAATTAAAAAGGCACTTTTTGGGTGTGTTAAATCAGTGAAATATAATACAGTATTATAAGTGTCTGGCCAATTAAATGCAAAATTATGTCATATCAAAGCAGTTGATTGATGAATACTCGGTAGACTAAGTCCTTAAAATTATTTTTTAGATCTATATAAAACGATTCACGAACACTGAATTCCTAATTCTTTAAAACTTATGGTCATTGCGATAAACAAAAATGGGGTTTGATATATTCCTCGATGTTTGCCATCGAAAACTATTGAAAATTACTACCGGTATGTGTTTTTTGAGAAAAGATTAGCAATATTGTTTACGTACTTATTTAGTGATGATTATCTTATCAAGTCAGAGATCTATTTGTCTTCTCTTTTGTTTTGTTTTTTTTTTGCAGGGGGGGAGGGGGGAGAGGGGGTGTGTTTTCAAACGGACACTGACCTGTGTCGACTATCATCTCCAAAAAATATAGTTATAAATGGAAAAATCCATTCTTTTGTTTTTGTCATGTGAAAGCCTCCCCAAATTAAGCTAGCTAAAACATAATGTAGCAGGTGCACAGCTTTGTGTCTTATAAGTCTTATTGATGACGTTTTGGGAATTCCGTCGATTCATTTACAAGGAGTTTCGGCAATCTGTATTCATAAGTCAAGTCGGAGGGTCTAGTTGACAGAGGCCCAGAGCATGTTTGGCGAAAAATTAGGACGATATGTTATAAGCAAAATAAAGACACACATAAAAACCCAGCTTAGTACAAATTATTTTTCTAAAATGAAAATCAATATCCGTATTCAACGGACAGGCGATTGCAAAAATAACATTTTTCTTTAAATTGCGTACTGAACTACGTGTATACTGCATTGGCCTCTTCATTCCTGCTTCCTTCTCAGTTTCTATCACACAGCCGTATAAAAACAGCAAAGCCACCGCTTCTTTTTATTTGGGCTAATTTGCAAAATGACAAGCTAGAAATGAAAAGTAAGATACGTTTGAAAAGTATAAAGTTCCGGTTTCAAACTGTTTCACCTAAAAGCTTGGTTTGAGTTTGTTGCCCGTGCATTGTTTTTATAAATTGATAAAAATATCGTGAATAAGACCTAGCTAATGACCAAACAACAAAACAAAACCAATATTAAAAAAAAAGAAAACATAAAACTATAAGTATTTTGGCGAGGAAAAAACAAAATTTGCTACCGCAATTTGCAGATTTAACATTGTTGTTATGATATTTAGAGTAAATTAATTATATGTATATAAACCATTAATATATATATAAACCAGTTTGAAACGTTTTCTAAAAAGAAAATGGTTTTAGTTTGGGATTATCAAAAAAGAATGCAGCTTAGAATTTTTAACTATTTTCAAACTGGCTACAAAAACAAATAATTATGATTAATTGATTAAATTTTTTCACATTTGCATTTGAACTTTAGCCTGAAAACTAACTCTTATCTAGAAAAAAAACCACCTTAGAATGGAACATCCAGTGGGTGATTTAGCATGTTGTCTTTCGGGAGAGAGGTCCACCTGTACGAAAAAATCCAGGTGAATTTTATATGGATTCCAGGCGGATTTTTTAGAGGGAATCCATTTAAGGTCCCCCTTTACGCCAAGAATCTTTCTTACATGGGTTCCAGGCGGATTCCAGGCGGAATAGAGCCGAAATATGCAAATTTATCCGCCTATCTTAGGAGGAAAAAAATCTGTCTCATAAAAGGGAAATAAAGCACTTGAAAAAGAGGCGGAAAATATTTCCACCTAAAAGACGGAAAATATTTCCACCTAAAGAGGCGGAAAATATTTCCGCCTATAAAGTTGGAAATAATTTCTGCCTATGAAGGTTAACATTTTGACAGTTGAAGGCTTTTTCCATTTTTTACAATTAAAAAAAAAACTACTTCTTAAATTTGATAAAATTTTCATTTCTTTACAATTTCTGCATCAATTAACATTATAAGAGTCACAATTAATGTTTCAATGTCTTTTTAAAGTTTTTCTGTCCAAATTCTTTCTTGCATAGCTAACTTGCTCTGTTATACAGCATCAATTACAATTATTATAATGACACTCCTGCATACAACTGTTGTTTTTTTACATCAAGCATTGACATAATCTGAAAAAATATAAATTAAGGCATACATTAGAAAACCAAATGCAATTGTAAGGTCAATTGAATAAATTTACCAAATTTTCATGGTGCAAATTCAATCGTCTTTATTAAACAGATAATCTGCAAGCTGATAAAAAAAATATCCCTTACTACATGTACTATAGCTAAACAAAAATTGCATGCTGAAAGCAGAATTTTGAACCATGTTAAAAAAATGATTTTAAATGCAATATATCATGTTTAAACTATACAACGAATGTGTTTTTAGGAATAAAAAATAGGCAAAATCAATATATAATAAAACATGTAGCTGTACCAAGTGACCAAATACATGTACATACCAATAGCTTTGGCTAGCTGATGTTTTTAAAGGTGCACTCTTTTGCATTTGTCATGGCTTTTCTTGAACTCGCCTGTCACCTTGGATGTCTGATGTCAGTGCAACAACTTAACCATCTGTGAAAATCAAATACATGAACTATAAAGTATTATTCATAAAAAAATGCAGTTCAAAATTTAAATTAAAAAAATCTATTTTCACACGCGTAATTTTGGCACAACTTTTGGAACTTTTGGTCCTCAATGCTCTTCAACTTTGTTATTTATTTGGCCTTTCAATTATTTTGATTTGAGCGTCACTGATGAGTCTTTTATAGATGAAATGTACATCTGGCCTAATATAAATTATAAGCCTGGTACCTTTGATATGTATTTATTATAAAGTGTGTTGAAATTCTTAGTTACATAATTTGTAAGGCAATCATTTTTTTAGTTGTAAATAAGGACATTTTTTGGTAGATTTATAAACTCCATTTCAAGGAGTTGTAGCAACCAAATTTCCGCCATCAGTCTTTATATAAGAAACAATGTGAATCAGCAAGCAACATAAGGCAGAAGGTGGTAATTTAGCTTTACAAATAAATTTGCATTTGGATTGATATGAAAAAGGATCGCCTTATATCTAAATTGTATCTTATTTACACCTTTGTAAAATATGTAGACATTTAATTAATTCCCAAATGAAGGTTAAAATATATGATATATTTATATTTCAAAACATTAATTTAAATGATAAAAAAACTTACCAATTATGATGACTTTCCATTTAAACTGTAACAACACACATAAATTTTGTAGAATCTCCATCCAGTTCATTTAAAACAACAGTAATGTTTTTAGTATAACACCAACATCTTGATCAATATGCCAGAAAACAATAATGTTAGAGTCATCTCCTTAATCTGGTAACTTTTCTAGGTCTTCCACTTGCTTTTTTATATCCTCTGCCTTTGACAATAACATAATGAAACAAACTTTTTCTCAATGTTTGCACAACAGCACCAAAAATTTGAATCTGTGTAGCTGTATGTGACCTGTGTGTATTTTCCTTGGCACTGCTACATTTGCATGGTCAGTTGGGGCACCATAAGGATTTACTTAGTACAGTAACTTAGTATAAAATTCTAAATTCATACGTAATATTCATAACTAGACAGGTCATAAACATATTTTGTTTATGAATTATGAAACATTCATGCAGATTCATAGCTTATATATGATTCAAAGATAAAAGTATATCATATGAATCATTTCACATTGAAAAAGTGTACACAAATGTTCCTATGTGTGGCCCCATTCTGAGACTGAAGTTAATCCCAGATGTTATTTCAGCAGGTGGCATAATACACAACCAGAACAGATAAAATGTAATGGAAGGACGATGTGTAAAGTAATTAATTGTTAAATAATTTGTATTTTAAAGGGATGAGGTCCAGGGCAATCATAATCCCTTTTAGAGATTCTAGAGATTATAATTTAAAAAAAATAATTATAATGACACACTTTTTAATATATATATATATATATATAATTTGGATAATTCTTTAAAGTTTTTAAAAGAAATTTATATAATATCAATATTTTGGTGTCAAAAAGATTAAAAATTGGGTACAGATAAAAAATATCAGTCCATCAAAAAAATGGCCTTGCTAAGTTGTAATATATTGGGGCTTCAAGGAGACAAGATAAAGGGAATAGTCATTCTTTTGAAAGATCTTTGATCTAAGGAAATAATATATCCTCTAAAAGATAAATTAGTGAATACTTTGAATTCAATAATGATAGATTTAAATAAATTATATATTTTTCTAAGTATATTATGCTCTTTTTCTGCCTAACAAATTTGAACAAAATTTTCCAAGTACAATTTCTGGCCATAAATTTGAAGAAATATTCTAAGTCCAATTTCCACCTAACAAAATTGAACAAAATTTGAACAAAGTTTAACAGGAAAATGTAAACATTTCGTCTAAGGTTTATAATGATTCAGACGGATTTTTTCTTTATTCCATGTCCGCCTTAAATCTGTCTAAATAATTCAATTTTAAGCGGATTCCGCCTGAATCCTGCTAAATTAAAGCGGAATCCACCTAATATTTTCATACAGGGATATACAAAAAATTATTCCTTTAACAAGAATATATTTCACCCCACATTTGAACAGTAGATACATTAACAATCAATGTCAGTTTCAAATTCTTATACAACAAAAATAGTGTAAAACAATGCATCTTTATTAAAAAAATATCTGATATTTAATGCCACACAAGCATTTAGGTTTACGATTGCATTTCTTTTTTTAAAGAAAGCAACTTGTTAAGTATGTCAGACGTGTATTATATAACGTATAGTTATACGAATATTATACTGTAGATTAAAAGATGACATGGGTTTAAAGATCTTTAACTGTTTCATGTTCTTCCTATTTTTGTGTACAAGTTTTTGTTTTTATTTGCACAGTATTGTTAAATTTGAATAAATGTTTCATGAACACCATTAGTTTAATGTAAGATATATTTAATATTCATCATATATTTTCGAGCTGGTAAAATATTCACAACTTGAATATGCTTCATTCTGAATTATCGCTTAAGTTCTGTCAGTGGTTTGAGAAAAAAATAACTGTAAATTATCAAACAAAGCCTTTAAATTGCAACATTTACTTAAACTTTTGGAAAATATCGTAATATTATCCAGAAAAATTAAAGGGAAAATGATTTGAAAAGAGTAGACAGAGCTTATTATTTGTCATATCATAGGTTTAAAAGAAAAAGAAGAAAACTCTATCTTTTAGTTGAGGTACATAATGTTGAATAAGATAATTTTAATATGAGCATACGCAAATGTAGATTGATATTGCAATATATAGATGCATAAAGTCAAACAAGAAAGAAAGCAATTTTATATTTAAGATGAAAAGAAGAAATATGGATAAAACTCGAGTTTTATCGCCAATGCTCAACTTTTTTTCAACGCATTCTGCATTTTATTTTTTTTTCCAATATGCACCTTGTATTGCTACATTACAACTTTTAAATTGGTTGAGTTGTACAGTTACATTAATTTTGTATACTTCTCGACTAAGCAGTTTAGAGATTATGTTTGTTTTATTTCTAACTTATGCTTTGGCATACAGTTTAGTATTTTGTGCATATATAACTGTACAGATGTTCAAGACAAAGGAATGTCACTGATAAGTAATAGACACATGCTTAAAGAATTATTAAAGAGTCAGATACATTTTAATACCAACAAACTTTGTTTTCCTCCATTCTAAAAATAAGAAAGTAGATTACGGAAGAACAATCAACACATACATAAAGACATGGTAACAAATAAATCTAAAAAATATTTCTATATATAAATAAGGAGATGTGGTATGATTGCCAATGAGACAACTATCCACCAAAGTTCAAATGAAGTGGATGTAAGCAATACTAGGCAACCGTACGGCCTTCAACAATGAGAAAATCCATACCGTATAGTCGGCTATAAAAGGCCCCTACATGAAAAATATAAAACAATTAAATTGAGACAACTAACGGCCTAATTTATAACAAAACAATGTACGAAAAACAAATGACATACATGAACCAACGACAACCACTGAAATAGGCTCCTAACTTGGGACTACTTACTTTAAAAAGGGATATGAATTAAGGGTGAATGTATAGTAAAGAACAATCTTTAAAACATTTATTGCACGTGCTGGCGTCAAGAGTATTACTCAAATATTTATCAAACATTAACGGAACTATTCCATGCTCAGTGAGTAGAATTAATCAAATCATCATCAATATGCCGGCAGATCTGAAAATGTACAATACGGTTCAATTCAACATAAAGTTCCGAAGCGAATATCAACCTGAATGATATGTAATAAATGCGCATCTTGTGTAGTAAACTGGTACCGTTCATATAATAACAGAAGAACGAACGATCCAATAGACAAGGTATCATAGGACAAAATTTTTCCAGCATTCTTTATCACCTTGAAAGTCGATTTAAGGCCGTCAATAATAAAAACAAAAGATTTATATCGTACCGTTAAAAGAAAAGTACATTAAAATGTTAATCGACAGACGTGAACTTCTTAATTTACGGAAAATTAAGCCTGCCATTTATTTAATTCTGCAATATTTCTTTTTTAATAAATCGACGAATGCTACCCCTCTTCTTTAAAATTTCTACCTGTAAGTGATATGATGTCTGTCATCTGGTATATATGATGAGTTTATCATATGCCATTATTTATTCTTATAAATGATGTGAAAATAATGATTGAAACTTAAAGTCTTATACAAATATTTTTTTGTGGGAAAGGTGGTCGGAATTTCATGAATATTAACCTTTTGTAACAATGTACAAAGTATTGTTAAATTTACACCAACACCGATCGTGTGAACTGTTCCGAATATGCCATGGAGATAAAAATAAATATGCTAGTTGTGATTGTTTTTTTTTCATCATTTATACATTTTCTTCTGTGGATAGCCTTATAAGTAAGCAAAGCATAAGTATATCATAAAATTCTGATATGTAACCACCCCCTCCCCCCTTACATGTTTGCTTATTATTAGATTAGACCGTAACTTAAAACGTTCATTAAATTCAGGTTTCAAATGCAACTAAACAAAACTTCTATAAAAATAAAGGTTGATAGTCATTATTATTGGCACCATATCATAGGTATATTACTTACCAGAAAAGCAGCTGACCAAAAGTGCTACAGATACTGCTACTAAAACTGCAAGTGCACTATACCATAAGTATGAAATACTATAAAATGTCTGTAATCCGGTCCTATATACAGCAAATGCATAAACAAGTTGGGTATTAATATTTTTCGCAAGAAAATCTCAATAAATACCTTTTTAAAATACATTAGCAAATAATCTTTCTCTTCTAACTCTAACAAAATAGTTATATGTAGTCTTAGATGCATGATTTTTTTATTAGTTGTTAGTGGCTTTGAACTAGCTGTCAGATAACTGCGAGTACTCTCAGATCTGTTCCTAGTGTCTTTTTGTTGTTGTGATGTACAAGTACCCTGCCACGTCCACTTGTATTTTTGTCCATCTGATGAGTTAAGCCTTTTTCAACTGATTTTTATAGTTCGTTCTTATGTTGTACTGTTATATCACTGTCCCAGGTTAGGGGGAGGGTTGGGATCCCGCTAACATGTTTAACCCCGCCACATTATGTATGTATGTGCCTGTCCCAAGTCAGGAGCCTGTAATTCAGTGGTTGTCGTTTGTTTATGTGTTACATATTTGTTTTAGTTCATTTTGTACATAAATAAGGCCGTTAGTTTTCTCGTTTGAATTGTTTTACATTGTCATTTCGGGGCCTTTATAGCTGACTATGCGGTATGGGCTTTGCTCATTGTTGAAGGCCGTACGGTGACCTATAGTTGTTAATTTTTGTGTCATTTTGGTCTCTTGTGGACAGTTGTCTCATTGGCAATCATATCACATCTTCTTTTTTATATATAGTAATAGTTTCACAAAGGTCAAATTAATTATTATAATTGAAAAAGATAAACACAGTATTATAATTTGTATTGTTTGAATATAAAAATAAGATGTGGTATGATTGCCAATGAGGTTCATATTCAGTCCGCATGCGCGATACAACACTAACAGGAGTACATATTTATCATTAAAGAACTTTCCCTGTGCATATTCAAATTCAACGGAGATGAAATGCATACATTTTGCTTAAGTTTGGAGGTTATAGTCTATAAGTTGAAATTAACGACATTGATTATGCATAAGGCTTGTTTTCCTTTAAAGACCAACTAATTATACAAATACATAAGGCTTGTTTTCCTTTAAAGACCAACTAATAATATAAATGCATAAGGCTTATTTTTCTTTAACGACCAACTAATAATATACTAATGCATAAGGCTTGTTTTCCTTTAAAGACCAACTAATTATATACCAATGCATAAGGCTTGTTTTCCGTTAAAGACCAACTAATTATACAATGCATAAGTAGATATAAGAAGATGTGGTATGAGTGCCAATGAGACAACTCTCCATCCAAGTCAAAATTTATAAAAGTAAACCATAATAGGTCAAATCACGGTCTTCAACACGGAACATTTGCTCACACCGAACAGCAAGCTATAAAGGGTCCCATTCAAACGGTCTAATCTATATAAAAAACGAGAAACACTTATGAACCACATCAACAAACGACAACTAATGAACATCAGATTCCTGACTTAGGACAGGTGCAAACAATTGCAGCGGGTTTAAACGTTTTAATGGTACCAAACCTTCACCCTTATCTGAAACAACAGTGTAACATCACAACATAGAAAGACACACTATAAAGTATCAATTGAAATGGCTTAACTCAATCAAAAGACATATTAACACAAGTGAGCATACACTGAACAAATAAATTTGATCTATGATACAATGTAAATACATAATAAATAAACTAAGGGAAGAATGATTAAAGTAACATGTTATACCGCTATGAAATGTTTAACAATTTAAAGCTTGTTTTCCTTTAAAGACCAACTAATTTTACAATGCATAAGGCTGATTTTCCTTTAAAAACTAACCAATTATACAAATGCATAAGGCTTTTTCCCTTTAAAGACCAAGTAATTATACAATGCATAAGGCTTGTTTTCCTTTAAAGATCAACTAATTATACAAATGCATGAGGCTTGTTTTCCTTTAAAGACCAAGTAATAATAAAATGCATAAGGCTGGTTTTCCTTTAAAGACCAGCTAATTATACAAATGCATAAGGCTTGTTTTCCTTTAAAGACCAACTAATTATACAATGCATAAGGCTGGTTTTTCTTTAAAGACCAACTAATTATACAAATGCATAAGGCTGGTTTTCCTCTAAAGACCAAGTAATTATATACTAATGCATCAGGCTTGTTTTCCTTAAAATACCAAGTAATTATATACTAATGCGTAAGGCTTGTTTTCCTTTAAAGACCAACTAATTATACAATGCATAAGGCTTATTTTCCTTTAAAAACCAATTAATTTTACAATGCATAAGGCTTATTTTTCTTTGACAACCAACTAATTATATAAATGCATACGGCTTGTTTTCCTTTAACGACCAACTTATTATATACTAATGCTTAAGGCTTGTTTTCCTTTAAAGATCAATTAATTATACAATGCATGTTTTCCATTCAAGACCAACTAATTTTACAATGCATAAGGCGAGTTTCCTTTAAAGATCAACTAATAATACAAATGAATGAGGCCTTTTTTCCTTTTAAGACCAACTAATTATATAAATGCATCAGGCTTGTTTAACTTTAAAGATCAACTAATTATACAATGCATAACTATACAATGCATAAACCTTGTTTTCTTTTAAAGACCAACTAATTATACAATGCAAAAGGCTTGTTTTCCTTTAAAGACCAATAAATTATACAATGCATAAGACTTGTTTTCCTTTAAAACCAATTAATTATACAATGCATAAGGCTAGTTTTCCTTTAAAGAGCAACTAATTATACAATGTATAAGGCTTGTTTTCATTTAAAGACCTACTAATTGTACAATGCATGAGGCTTGTTTTCCTTTAAAGACAAACTAATTATACAATGCATAAGGCTTGTTTTTCTTTAAAGACCAACTAATTATACAATGCATAAGGCTTGTTTTCCTTTAAAGACAAACTAATTATACAATGCATAAGGCTTTGTTTTTCTTTAAAGACAAACTAATTATATACCAACGCATAAGGCTTGTTTTCCAATAAAGACCAACTAATTATACAATGCATAAGGCTGGTTTTCCTTTCAAGACCAAGTAATTATATAATGCAAAAGGCTTGTTTTCCTTTAAAGACCAACTAATTATACGAATGGATAAGGCTTGTTTTCCTTTAAAGACCAAGTAATTTTACAAATGTATAATGCTTGTTTTCCTTTAAAGACCAACTAATTATACAATGCATAAGGCTGGTTTTCTTTTAAAGACCAACTAAATATACAATAAGTGAGGCTTGTTTTTCTTTAAAGGCCAACTATTTATATAAATGCGTCAGGATTATCTTCCTTCAAAGACTAAATTATTATGGATATGTATGAGGCTTGTTTTCCTTCAAGACCAAATAATTATACAATACATAAGGCTGGTTTTCCTTTAAAGACCAAGTAATTATACAAATGCATCAGGCTTGTTTTCCTTTAAAGACCAAGTAATTATACGATGCATAAGGCTTGTTTTCCTTTAAAGATCAACTAATTATACGAATGCATAAGGCTTGTTTTCCTTTAAAGACCAAGTAATTATACAAATGCATAATGCTTGTTTTCCTTTAAAGACCAACTAATTATACAATGCATAAGGCTGGTTTTCCTTTAAAGACCAACTAACTATACAATTGCATAAGGCTTTTTTCCTTTAAAGACCAACTAATTATAAACTAATGCATAAGGCTTGTTTTCTTTAAAATACCAAGTACTTATATACTAATGCATCAGGCTTGTTTTCCTTAAAAGACCAAGTAATTATATACTATTGTATAAGGCTTGTTTTCCATTAAAGACCAACTAATTCTACAATGAATAGGGCTTGTTTTCCTTTAAAGACCAACTAAATTACAATGCATAAGGCTTGTTTTCCTTTAAAGACCAACTAATTATACAATGCATAAGGCTTATTTTCCTTCAAAGACCAACTAAATTACAATGCATAAGGCTTGTTTTCCTTTAAAGACCAACTAATTATACAATGCATAAGGCTGGTTTTCCTTCAAAGACCAACTCATTATACAATGCATAAGGCTTGTTTTCCTTTAAAGGCCAACTAAGTACACAATGCGTAAGGTTTGTTTTCCTGTAAAGACAAACTTACTATACAATCCGTCAGGCTTGTTTTTCTCAAAAGGCCAACTAATTATATAAATGCGTCAGGATTGTCTTCCTTCAAAGACCAAGTTATTATACATAATCATAAGGCTTGTTTTTCATTTAAGACCAAATAATTATACAATACATAAGGCTGGTTTTCTATTAAAGACCAAGTAATTATACAAATGCATAAGGCTTGTTTTCCTTTAAAGACCAACTAATTATATATAGGCATAAGGCTTGTTTTTCTTTAAAAAGCAACTACTAGTAATTATACAAATGCATAAGGCTTGTTTTTCTTTAAAGACCAACTAATTATACAATGCATAAGGCTTTTTTTCCTTTAAAGACCAAGTAATTATACAAATGCATGAGTTTTGTTTTCCTTTAAAAATCAAATAAGTATACAATACATAAGACTGCTTTTCCTTTAAAGACCAAGTAATTATACAAATGCATCAGGTTTGTTTTCCTTTAAAGACCAAGTAATTGTACAAATGCATAAGGCTTGTTTTCCTTTAAAGACCAACTTATTACACAATGCATAAGGCATGTTTTCCTTTAAAGACCAAATAATTATACAATACATAAGGCTGGTTTTCTTTTAAAGACCAAGTAATTCTACAAATACATAACGCTTGTTTTCTTTTAAAGACCAAGTAAGTATACAATGCATAAGGCTTGTTTTCCTTTAAAGACCAACTAATTATACGAATGGATAAGGCTTGTTTTCTTTTAAAGACCAAGTAATTATACAAATGCATAATGCTTGTTTTCTTTTAAAGACCAATTAATTATACAATGCATAGGGCTGGTTTTCCTTTAAAGACTAATTAATTATACAAATGTATAATGCTTGTTTTCCTTTAAAGACTAACTAATTATACAATGCATAAGGCTGGTTTTTCTTTAAAGACGAAGTAAGTATACAATGCATAAGGCTTGTTTTCCTTTAAAGGCCAACTATCTACACAATGCGTAAGGCTTGTCTTCCTTTAAAGATAAACTAACTATACAATAAGTGAGGCTTGTTTTTCTTAAAAGGCCAACTAATTATATAAATGCGTCAGGATTGTCTTCCTTCAAAGACCAAGTTATAATACATATGCATAAGGCTTGTTTTTCTGTTAAGATCAAATAATTATACAATACATGAGGCTGGTTTTCTATTAAAGACCAACTAATTATATAAATGCATAAGGCTTGTTTCTCTTTAAAAACCAACTACTAGTAATTATACAAATGCATAAGGCTTGTTTTCCTTTAAAGACCAACTAATTATACAAATGCATGAGGCTTGTTTTCCTTTAAGACCAAGTAATTATATAAATGCATAAGGCTTGTTTTCCTTTAAAGACCAACTAATTATACAAATGCATAAGGCTTGTTTTTCTTTCAAGACCAACTAAATATACAATGCATAAGGCTGGTTTTCCTTTGAAGACCAATTAATTATACTTATACAAATGCATGAGTTTTGTTTTCCTTTAAAAACCAAGTAATTATACAAATGCATAAAGCTTGTTTTCCTTTAAAGACCAAATAATTATACAATACATAAGGCTGGTTTCCTTTAAAGACCAAGTTATTCTACAAATACATAAGGCTTGTTTTCTTTTAAAGACCAAGTAAGTATACAATGCATAAGGCTTGTTTCCCTTTAAAGACCAACTAATTATATAATGCATAAGGCTTTGTTTCCTTTAAAGACAAAGTTATTACACAATGCATAAAGTTTGTTTTCCTTTAAGGGCCAAGTAATTATATACTTATGCAAAAGGCTTGTTTTACTTTAAAGACCAACTCATTATATACTTATGCATAAGGCTTGTTTTCCTTTAAGACCAACAAATTATATACCAAAGCATAAGGCTTGTTTTCCATTAAAGACCAACTAATTATACAATGCATCAGGCTTGTTTTCAAAAAAATACCAAGTACTTATATACTAATGCATCAGGCTTGTTTCCCTTTAAAGACCAACTAATTACACAATGCATAAGGGTTGTTTTCCTTTAAAGACCAAATAATTATACAATACATAAGGCTGGTTTTCCTTTAAAGACCAAGTAATTATACAAATAAATAAGGCTTGTTTTCTTTTAAAGACCAAGTAAGTATACAATGCATAAGGCTTGTTTCCCTTTTAAAACCAACTAATTATACAATGCATAAGGCTTTGTTTCCTTTAAAGACCAACTTATTACACAATGCAAAAAGTTTGTTTTCCTTTAAAGACCAAGTTATTATATACTTATGCAAAAGGCTTGTTTTCCTGTAAAGACCAACTAATTATACAATATATAAGGCTGGTTTTCCTTTAAAGACCAAGTAATTATATACTTATGCATAAGAATTGTTTTCCTTTAAAGACCAACTAATTATCAACTGATGCATAAGGCTTGTTTTCCTTTAAAGACCAACTAATAATATACTTATGCATAAGGCTTGTTTTTCTTTAAAGACCAACTTACTATACAAAGGGTAAGGTTTGTTTTCCTTTAAAAGAGAAACTAATTATACAATACGTAAGGCTTGCTTCCCTTTAAAGAGCTACTAATTTTAAAATGTATAAGGTTCTTTTTCTTTAAAGACCAAGTAATTATACAAATGCATAAGGCTAGTTTTCCTTTAAAGACCAACTAATTATATACTTATGCATCAGGATTGTTTTCCTTTAAAGACACTCATTATATACGAAACCATAAGGCTTGTTCCATTAAAGACCAACTAATTTTACAATGCATAAAGCTTGTTTTCCTATAAAGACAAACTAATTATATACCAATGCATAAGGCTTGTTTTCCTTTAAAGACCAACTAATAATATACTTATGCATAAGGCTTGTTTTTCTTTAAAGAACAACTTTCTTTACAAAGGGTAAGGTTTGTT
Organism: Mytilus coruscus; assembly: GCA_017311375.1. Lineage (NCBI taxonomy): Eukaryota > Metazoa > Mollusca > Bivalvia > Mytilida > Mytilidae > Mytilus > Mytilus coruscus. The sequence goes on from CM029600.1 coordinate 25,640,277, forward strand.
TTCCTTAAAAAGAGAAACTAATTATACAATACGTAAGGCTTGCTTCCCTTTTTAAGAGCTACTAATTTTAAAATGTATAAGGTTCTTTTTCTTTAAAGACCAAGTAATTATACAAATGCATAAGGCTAGTTTTCCTTTAAAAAACCAACTAATTATATACTTATGCATCAGGATTGTTTTCCTTTAAAGACAAACTATACGAAACCATAAGGCTTGTTCCATTAAAGACCAACTAATTTTACAATGCATAAAGCTTGTTTTCCTATAAAGACAAACTAATTATATACCAATGCATAAGGCTTGTTTTCCGTTCAAGACCAACTAATAATACAATGCATAAGGCTGGTTTTCCTTTAAAGACCAAGTAATTATACAAATGCATGAGTTTTGTTTTCCTTTAAAAACCAAGTAAATATACAATATATAAGGCTGCTTTTCCTTTAATTAAACAAATGCATCAAGCTTTGTTTTCCTTTAAAGACCAAGTAATTATACAAATGCATAAGGCTTGTTTTCCTTAAAAGACCAAATAATTATACAATACATGAGGTTGGTTTTCCTTTAAAGACCAAGTAATTCTACAAATACATAAGGCTTGTTTTCTTTTCAAGACCAAGTAATTATACAAATGCATAAGGCTTGTTTTCCTTAAAAGACCAAATAATTATACAATACATGAGGTTGGTTTTCCTTTAAAGACCAAGTAATTCTACAAATACATAAGGCTTGTTTTCTTTTCAAGACCAAGTAAGTATACAAATGCATCAGGCTTGTTTTCCTTTAAAGACCAGCTAATTATACGAATGGATAAGGCTAGTTTTCATTCAAAGAACAAGTAATTATACTAATGCATAAGGCTTGTTTTCCTTAAAAGTCCAACTAACTAAAGAATGTGTAAGGCTTTTTTTCCTTTAAAGACCTACTAATTATACAATGCGTAAGGGTTGTTTTCCTTTAAAGACCTACTAATTATGCAATGCGTAAGGTTGTTTTTCTTTAAAGGCTAACTAATTAGACAAATGTATAATGCTTGTTTTTCTTTAAAGACCAAGTAATTATACAAATGCATAAGGCTGGTTTTCTTTTAAAGACCAACTAATTATACAAATGGATCAGGCTTGTTTTCCTTTAAAGACCAACTAATTATACAATGCATAAGGCTTGTCTTCCTTTAAAGACCAACTAACTATACAATGCGTAAGGCTTGTTTTCTTTTAAAAAACAAACTAATCATACAATGCGTAAGGCTTGTTTTCCTTTATAGACCTACTAATTATACAATGCGTCAGGATTGTTTTCCTTTAAAGATCAACTAATTTTTAAAATGCATAGGGCTGGTTTTCCTTTAAAGACCAACTAATTAAAGACCAAATAATTATACAATGCATATGGCTGGTTTTCCTTTAAAGACCAACTCATTATACAAATGCATGGATGTTAGTGTCTTATATACATGGCGAGGATGAGGTTACAGATAAATGCAAATTTTAACTTGGATGGAGAGTTGTCTCATTGGCACTCATTCCACATCTTCTTATATCTATTCACGATTATACCAAATTTGTGTAATTAATTAAACTGACAACATATTTTTTCAAGGCTATTAGAAAAATGTTCTATAAATACAAATTTCTCAGTTACACTGTATTTATCTTTTGTTATTTATATTTTGTTTTCATTGTGTTGAAAATAATGACAAAATACCGTAATGATATTGTATTGACACTTTACTATTATAAAAGACCATATAGATGTTGTTTTAATGATTGTATCATGTTATGGTTGCTATATTGTAGGCGATACAATAAGCTAACTAGTTTTTGCGAGCGAATCATTTACAGGACTTATGTGAGTAGAAAAAAATAACGTGCATATGTCAAACTTAAACCGTCTCCGATATAAATATAGTTAGAAAATCGATGGAGACACTCCCATTTAATGTCATTCATCATTGTATAAAGACTTACTTTTCAGCTGCAGCAACATTCTTAATATCTATAGTTGAATTATACAAAGCAGTTGTCGTGCTTATTGTATAGTTTGTGGTCCAATGTGTTGTAAAATTAGTCAAAGTGGCATTTGTATCTACTGGACATGAATATGGTGGTGGACTTGGTCGACTGGCAATAGTCCCAATGGCTAGCCAAAATGAAAATATCAAACTGCATATCATTCCTATAGTAGCGCCCTAAAAAGATTGATCGTTACCAATATAATTATCCTCTTGTATAATTAACTTTTTAAACATATAAGGAGATGTCATTGCGCAATAACGAGAAAAATATGAGTTTTTGGACTTTATTGATTATATATGTGTTGATCCATGAAGACAGCGTTACATTTTGAGTGGTACTACATATGCACAGCTCAACTTGCTCAAAAAGATTTCATTCCAGAACTATAATACGCAAATAAATTGACAAGATGAATTACTACAAGAAATGATTGTAACAGGATGCAGTTACGAAGTCTCCCAAACAAAGTTCCCTTAATTACAGTTATTCCCATGGTCGGCGGACACTGGGAAAACTCCAGTAAAAATTGGTTTAGTCCAGTATAGTGATATTCATTAGTGATCCCTGGGGACTGACCCTATACATCATTCAAATCTTCGTGACATGACGAACAGGAATATATACGGTTTAGGGGTGGGGATCTTGACCATTTACAAGATATTTAACATATTCTAATGACAGGGGTGGGGATGACCCCTTGGGTCTTACCCTGTATATCATTCAAATCATCTTGGCATGACAAACCAGAATATATATGGTTTAGGGTGGGGATCTTTACCACTTATAAGAACTTTCTAAAATGGCAGGGGGAGGGGTGATCTCTGGGGACTGACCCTATATATCATTCAAATCTTCTTGACATGACGAATAGGAATATATATGGTTTAGGGGTGGGGATCTCGACCATTTACAAGAAGTTAGATCATTGGGATGGGGGACCCTTTGGGACTGGCCCTATATATCATTCGAATCTTTGTGACATGACGAACAGGAATATATATGGTTTAGGGGTGGGGATCTCAACCATTTACAAGATATTAGAACTTTCTCAAATGGTAGGGGGTGGGGGTAACTCCTGGGGACTATTACTTTATTTCATTTGATGTGCTGTATCATGACTACCCAGAATATATATGGTTAAGGGATGGGGATCTTCACCACTTACAAGATATTATAACTTTCTAAAATGGCAGGGGGTGGGGGTGATCCCTGCTGACTGACTCTATATATCATTCAAATCTTCTTGACATGACGAATATGAATATATATGGTTTAGGGGTGGGGATCTCAACCATTTACAAGATATTAGATCTTTCTCAAATGACAGGGGATAGAGATGACCCGGGGACTAATACTTTATATCATTTGATGTGCTGTATCATGACTAACCAAAATATATATGGTTTATGGGTGGGGATCTCGACCATTTACAAGATATTAGAACTTTCTCAAATGTCAAGGGGGTTGGGTGACCCCTGGGACTAATCCATTATTTCATTTGATGGACTGTATCATGACAAACAAGAATATATATGGTTTAGGGTCGGGGATCTCGACCACTTACAAGATATTAGAACTTTCTCGAATGGCAGGGAGTGGGGTGACCCCTGGGGACTTACCCTTTATTTCATCATGACAAACCAGAATATATAGATATAGGAAGATGTGGTGTGAGTGCCAATGAGACAACTCTCCATCCAAATAACAATTTATAAAAGTAAACCATTATAGGTCAATGTACGGCCTTCAACACGGAGCCTTGGCTCACACCGAACAACAAGCTATAAAGGGCCCCAAAATTACTAGTGTAAAACCATTCAAACGGGAAAACCAACGGTCTAGTCTATATAAAAAACGAGAAACACGTATAAATTACATAAACGAACGACAACTACTGTACATCAGATTCCTGACTTAGGATAGGTATGTATGGTTTAGGGGTTGGGATCTTGACCACTTACAAGATATTAGAACTTTGTCAAATAGCAGGGGGTTGGGTGACCCCTGGGGACTAACCCTTTATTTCATTTGATGTGCTTTATCATGTAGAACATTTTCAATTATAAAGATTGTGTCTATCACTAACGGTTTTCAAGTTATAATCATTTGAAAATAAAAAAAAAAATAAATCCCATAGGGTTCTATAGTAAACCTCTCCTTCTTTTGGCCCCTCAAAGTACCCCTTTTTAGATCCTAATGCACAAACGAAACCCTGATTGCACCATTAGACATGTAAGTCTAACATATTGTGAAACCTTAAGTAAATCTGACTAGCGGTTTTGGAGAATGGGTGCGGACAAGTTCATTAAAAAAGTGGCGGAAGAGGAAGAGGAAGATTAACTAGATTTGCTATTGCAAGCAATAGCGAAGGATGTCACCCTGCACTGGACATTGTCACAGTAGCAGCAACTATTTTGAGTGTACCAAAGTCAAATGGCACATCTATTATACATGCTGGAATTGGCATGTCTTTGATCCCCTGTTTTTCTCTTCCCGTAGAATAAGGTATAATAAGGTTGAGTTCTATACATAGTTTGGGAATTCTTTAGAATCTAAAATTAGACCCACGCGCAAGGAAGAACGTGGCGTCACGTGATGCGCAAGTATATTATCGTGGACTTAGCATATTTATATACTTTTTAGAGGGGACCTTGGACAGACAACATGTGTATATATTGACAGAGCGGCATACTAACTGTTCATTTTTGTTCTTTAATAGCTCGCGTATCACACGATACATGTATCTTATCTTGTACAATTAAATTACACGTTCATCGATTGATTTCAGCTAATGTGTATATTTTAGCAGGTGTGTGATTCACGGATGTGTACTTTAATGCAAGTACAGAAATGTCACTAATATGTACTCTTAGTGTTTCTCTCTCTCTCGGTGGCGATTTTCTCTTCAAATAGATATAGGAAGATGTGGTATGAAAGCACGATTTTGTATAGAATAGAAGCACGTTAAATTATTTTTTTTTCTCTCTAGCATATTCTAGAAGATGTTTTCATTAAGTTTGGAGCATTTTGAATTTTTTTGAAACTTTTGCTGTTTCCATGGTAACGCTGACCATTTCCAAAATTCCAAAGACACATGCCACATTGACTGATGGCATGTTACATATGAGTGAAGTTTCATTTGGTTTGATCTTATATTCTTTGAGAAAATGCTACTTTAATGTATTTTCCCATTGGGACAATGTTAAACTTTTGGCCTGTTTCCATGGCAATGGCAGCCATTTTGGACCTTCTTAATATTGTCAGTGGTTCCACTCATTACAGGCAACATTTCCATAAAGTTTCATTTGGATTGGTCCATCAATGAAAGATTTAGCTTTTTGGAATTTTTTTACATTTTTGCAGTTTCCATGGTAACGGTGGCCATTTAAAAAATTCCAAAGTGTTCCTGCACAACTAGAGTTGGTGGTCCTCATTGTGGTACCCATTCATTAAATTAGGTCTACTAATCTATGAGAAAACGGGCGGACAAAAAAGGTGGAATAATAATAATAATAATAAAGAAACAGAGGAAAAGCAATATGTCACCCGACATTGTCGATCGGGTGACATAATAATAAAAACTGAGCAAAAACAATAAGTTTCCAAACTTTGTTTGGGAGACTTAATTACTAAATGTACTGTTTATTAATAACCACCAGTTCTTTTAACTACTGCACCTAAAGTTTTCACTGATCTTAAAATTTTACTTCTGTATGCAAATGAAACCTATCCGACGATACATTTGTTTTTATAAATTGGACAAATAGTGTGAACACATCTCGTGTAGCGTAAACTCATTCAGAAAAGTATTCGTGTTCATTGTTATTCTTTCCGGGAATCCCCACCGAAAATATATTTATATTGATTGATTGTTTTGGTTTTCTTAACGTCCAGTGGTATGATATTTAATGAAAATTCAGTTCGAGAACAAATCTGTATGTTGAATAAGGAACTAGTAGATATGTTTTCCTGCGCCAGGAACTTCTAAAGATGAGGTGTTGCTATGGCTCTTTCATGTGGCACTCTCTCTCAACGAGGGATTGGATTTGAAGTCCCAAAAAAGCGACAGCATGTTCTTGCTTATTTTCACAACATGCACAGCTAAATAGAGGCTACTCTTTAAAATGAGTATCACTGCCAGGTAGGAGAATTCCAGATGATAGTTTCTATAAACCATAGTTAACCCTCGGGACTTAAAAGATATTTTGATATCTGATGACATTGATGAGTCTTGTGTAGACGAAATGCGCGTCTGGCGTACAAAATTGTAAGCCTGGTAGATCTGATGACATTGATGAGTCTTGTGTAGACGAAATGCGCGTCTGGCGTACAAAATTGTAAGCCTGGTAGATCTGATGACATTACTGAGTCGTGTAGACGAAATGCGCGTCTGGCGTACAAAATTGTAAGCCTGGTAGATATGATGACATTACTGAGTCTTGTGTAGACCAAATGCGCGTCTTGCGTACAAAATTGTAAGCCTGGTAGATCTGATGATGTTAATGTGATTAAACTATCTGCTTGGGTAAGGCTTTGGTATGTTTTTTATATTTGCACCTATCATGACAATTTGAAGTCAAGTATGTCAATTTTACCACGTTTTGACATCAAAATAACATCATGACATTACAACAGACATATTTGCCCTTAAATGTCAAGATGGTAAAACTTGGATATGATTAAAAAGATGTACTATTTTTGCATTTTCAGGGTCTAGGTTATGGCTTCTTTTCATACCTCTTTTTTATGATAATTTCTATACTCACCAGTGAATTTATACACGGGAAGAACAAAGCCATAACAAATAGCGCCAACAACGGTCCACCAACCATTCCAAATATACTTAAGGAAATTTGTAATATCAGAGTTCCAAAATACTGCGACAGGAATGCAAGTCCAATTGTCAATAGGCCATATAATAATGCAACCACTTTTGAATACACTGTAGCTCTGCTTTCATTAACTTCTGTCTCAGTTATTTTCATGTAAATTGGTTTGAAGATGTCTGTCATAAATACTAAGGCTAGAGCATTGACACCGGAAGACACTGTACTGAAATAAAACATATTTTGAAATATTTGGGAAGAACTATACTTCAGGGCAAAAAAGAACCGCATTTGACTGACAATCTGGTATATAACAATGGTGATTATGAGGGTAATTTTAGTAATATATATTAATGAACAGATCTCTTCAATTGATAATTTCATCTCTTAAGATGAATAAGCGCTTTCTACGGGTGGATAAATTTTTACAGCATAAATGTTTGAAAAACTAAAACAAATCAACGCTTTCTAACGATAGATATTTTTTTCAAAAAAAACCAAAACAAGAAGGAAACTCTTTTATTAAAGTTTTAAAGTGAGAATGTGGCTTTACAGTTACTTATTTTCCAGTCTTGTGTTTAATAAAAGATTGCATTGACAAAATTGGTCCCTCTCATAAGTATCTTCTAAGCTGTGATCTTTTTAAACCTATTTCATTTGGTACGTGGATTAAGATAAAAGTCGAAGAATTGTTCACTCTTCACATCTTTCTTTCAGTTTTGGAAATACTGACTTTTTTTTCTAGAAATTATGTGATATAATCTCACCTTAAGGACGCACTGAATATACAGGCAACAAATAATCCTGGTACGCCATAGGCATTACCTAACACATCCATTACCAAATATGGTATTAACTGTAAAAAGTAAGGTATTACTTGTAATATATTTTAAGCACTGTAAGCATGAATAGTATCAGAGAAAACTATATAGTTAAGATGATTAAGCGATCTACTGCTTTCTGGGATTAAAAATTATAAGCTAAAACTTTACCGCTTGTGAAAACAAATGAAATAGTCCAGCTAATTGAACAATCTCTTTATAACGGCGTTAATGATAAGTGTTGCTTCTATGTCAATACTGAACAGAGTCACAATTGTAAGAACACAGCTTTATCCAAGGAGCTGAAATCGCGCGCTGGATTTAAATATATAAATACATATTTTTTTTATTTAATTCTTTTGTTTGAGATGTTGAAGATTGTTTTCTTCTCGAATACTGAAATTTTCATTAAAAATGTAAAGTACTTACTATCCCATAAATGCTTTAATATGCACATGATAGATAGCAACATAAACACTTAATATGCACATGATAGATAGCAAATGAGTCAAATTCTAACAAGGTGAAAAATTAAATGCGCGTAATATATTTTAGGCATACAAATTAATGATTTATCTGTGGAATATGAGATAAAATTCAGGAATGAGTTTCACAAAAATCTTACTACTTAGGTTGATCGTAAGTATACTGAAATGTGTAAGACTTACGATCAACTTTAGTCGTAAGATGTTTTGTGAAACTGACTTCAGATAAGGACTCTTACGCCTCATGAGCTTAAGTTATGAAAGGAGAAATACACTCGAATGAAGTACATTATATCAACAAAAATTATCGATTATAATATATTATTTGATAAAAATAGAAAACATCATATTTTTAGATAAAAGATTCGTGAAAACGTCAAAAGTTTGTCTGATTCTCCCGAATAGGTTTTAACATATATATGGAAATAATATCTATCAATAGGCGGACTAGTTTTAAATACCTGATCTCCTTTTGGAATTATACATGGCACAGGATTTTGATCTCCATATTTTGCAAACAGAACGAGACCGGTGTAAACAAGTAGTGATGTAAATACTATGCTGGCGGGTAACTGTAGGTATAAAGCCCTAGAAGAATACCGGAAATATTATTGATAAAATTTAAAGGGGTATAATCTTCTTGCTATTTGAATGTTCGACTCTTGCATTTTAAATTCGTATTATGTATGTGCAGAATACAAAGGAATGAATATTTCCCTGCAGATAATTAATACTCGTCTCAATCTTGTGATCAAGAAAGACCACGTGAATTTGTCTGCTCTTCGATTGCTCCTTTGGTAGCTTTCATGTCTTTTATTTTTATCAAAAAGAAGATCTACAGACAACGGCTACACTTCATCGATATGAAATGCTTTAAAAAACATTATTCAATGAAAACATTTATTATAAGCTATATTTGCTTCTACATACATACATGTCCAATCTAAATAATGTTGCACAATATAAAGAACAGAGGCTTAGTCAAAGAGTTGAGCAACCAGGGGCGGAGGTAATTGAGGTTAACTTTAAAAACAAAAGAAGAACATCGTGGAGAGTAAATGGCGGTGACTTACAACAAATGACAGATTGTATTAAAGAACAGATTTATTACCTTTTCATTTTTGTATTTCGTCGCTTCATATAACTTTTATTTAAATGGTAAATAATAACAAAATGTTTTATTTTTTCAAACTAAAAGAATTGGCATAAAAATAAGAAAATTATTTTAATTAGACCAATTGATGAATAGGTGTTTGTTATTTTTTAACATACTTTTGAGCTCCTCGTAAGTTCTCCATGCTGACGTATCTTTGAACCATAGCTTGGTTTCCGCCATATACTGTCAGTGCTGTCATAAATCCACCAAGTATCAATGTCCAGACCGTGTGTCTCACCATAGGACTTGGATCAAAACTAAAATTTTAAAGTCATCATAATCTACGGTTACCTTTTATCTTTTGAGAATTTAACAGAACAAGGGAACATGGCGATAACAAAGTTAATTTAAAGACTTTAAATGACTTTCATAATTAATACCTTCTTAAATTCAATGTTTTCTTTGATTACAAACATTGTACTACATCAATGCATCGATGGCCCAGATACATTTATTAAAATTGTTATCACTATCACTAAACATTGAATAACATAAACATTTCACAATAACAACATTTACGGCCCTCTCTCTCTCTCTCCCTCTTTATATACATTGTACCCCATCAGTGCATCGATGGCGCACATACATTTATTAAATCTCTCTCTCTCTCATTGTTGTACCTGATGCTCTATTCACACGTTTTTTCAAAGGGGCATTAGCTACGAGATATAAAAAAATAAAGATATGATTTTTTTTTGTTCAATCATTAATGAAAATGAAATAGTGAAATAATAATTCGCTTTGGTTCAATTTTGTCAAAATAAGCTAAGAAACATCACTGATGAATTATTCACTTGTAAGTGAATAATTCGACCTCATTTGATCCGTATTCATGTGACCTTCAATTTAACCCCTTAGCTAGAGATGGGTTACGCAGCTATTAAAAGGAGAATTTCAACATTGGAAATGAAACAAGGGTAAACCATTTGGTTGGCTGATTCGATACACAAAAACTCATTCTTATACAGGTAAAAACGACGATTAACATATTTGTTTAACCTATAATATGAAATCAAACAGACCTAGAAAATTCCAATTGCACGACTTTGCTATCTATTTATATCTATATTTATGTTTATATCGGGTTAAATGACCGTCGGCAGTCTTCGGAGGTCACTTCGATGGTTAATTAGATACCGTCTAGACTAATATACACGAAATGCTGATACATATTATCGTGTTCATGCATCGTAAATTGTTTATTTTAGACTTTTTATAATTTGGATATACGTTTTAGTATGTTATAAGTCGAATATGAGAATTTGAGTCAAATCCGTGAACATGAATTTGAAAGCTAATACCGCTTTAATAATGACTATAGTGAAATAAAATCAATAGATTAAACAAAAAGATATACCTACTTATAAATTTCTAGTTTTCCGCCCGCTAACGCCCTTTCGAAAACCGTTGCTATTCCACCGACTTCTATCGTGGCTTTAATTATAAGTGTCAGCAACCCAGCAAAGACAATAATCATTTGGAAAGCATCCGTCCACATTACTGCTTTTAGTCCACCCTTGGAATAGATATACAGAAATACGTTTGACTATTAGCATATGTTTCTCCCGTCATATTAACGGAGCCCTCTCTAGACATGCGTCTATCGTTTTTTTTTTTTTCGGAAGGTATGTATACGCATCGAAATGAGGACGTTAAATCTGAATAATCAAGTGATACGCTCCCCGCACGTACATGAATTCTTTTTACATTTTCACAACTCCTATGAAGATCCATTTGTGGCCTGTTGTACTAAGGCAAAAAATCTAGCTGATCCTACCAAAATTTCCTCAAATTTTGGTTTTGTGCAATCCTGATAAAGATGAATTCGAGAAAACGTTTCGTAATTACCAAAGGAAAAAGGTTTACATTTGTCAAAATTTAGCAATGAATTTCAACTTTATCATAAATAATTTATTTAAAAAGTCACAATTTGGTTCTTAGATATCAAAAGTCTTTATGCTAATAAAACAAATCTCTCCATAAAAGTTCATTAGAGGCTCCAAAGTAAATACATTTTAGTGATGTTGTCAAACAACGATGATTGTATTCATTTTCCCCCACAAATGTTCAGGAAAACCTAGGCCCAAACCAAAATGTTCTGTAAAAAGCTAATGTTTATATAGAATGCCTAGACACAACAATTTTCTGGATCGGGGGTTGCGGTCAAAGTTCGCTTTTGCAAAAACTTATAAATTATGGACAAATTGGACCATCACTGACGTTACAACACAAATAATGTATAATTAAGTGTCCTCTAATGTAATGTGCCAAAAAGAAAGCATTTTTATAAAATATATATAACAACCATATCTATGTAAAATTTGTAGTATTATGGTCAGATTAAAAACTATCAAAATATTAGGGCCAATTATGACCCTACGTGAACCTACTCCTTAATAAAAGGATATTCATGTTTTCTGTCACGGGGTTAATAGCGCTGCTGGTGGATTATGAGTCCCCTGGGGATTATTAGCCCAGCATACGTGAGTGTCTATAGTCACTAAGATAATTTTAAACATACCTTTTAAATATTTTTTCGTTATCTGATTTAGAAATTATTAGAAAATAGTGTTCAAACTTCCTCAGGCAAGACTGATCTTCAAAGGCTTTGGCTATGCTTCTAAAATATTTATACATCGCAGACTCTCAGATTTATTGGTAGGATCATTTCTGATCAAAAGATTAATCTACACTAGCGATTCGAAAGCACTTTATTTATAAGGGTTATTTTTATTTTCATTGACAGTAAAATTAATCATCTATTTCCCGGAACAGTCACCTTTCGAAACCTACCCGTTTTTTAATTAACTCATATTATGATATTTACAGTTATATCATCTACAAATTGTTATTATATTTAAATTTTCAATAAATATATAATAGGGAAAAATAAAAATAAAAAATGGAGAAACTTACAATAGCTGTGTAAAATGTGCAGACCAATCCAATCACCAAAATAGACACCAGCATATCGATACCCATAACTGTAAAAAATACATAAAACAAGGGAATATATTTATTTTAAATAATATTATAATTTTATGTCATCAATTCTCACATGGTGCTTCTATTACACTGTAAAATCTAAACTAAATTTAATAAATGAAGATATTTTAAAAATGTTATAAAAAATTGAGGACAGATTTCTTGAAAGTCTATCGTATAAATCATTCATGGCTCAATAATTAAAGTGATTTTTATGTACACAAAAGAAACTATCCTTCAAAACTACGTCAACATCATGATACAATATACTTTTTGTATAGAATTGTATTAGTTGTCAACTAAACACCCGTTTATCATAAAACGTCAATATATTATGTAACTAGAGTACCGGTAGTAGATTCCAGTCTCTTGTTGACACGCATTTGAAAAATGTGGGATTGACAAGTGCTGAACCCCACATTTAAAATGTATTTACAAGATTTCAAGAATAAAATTAAAATATAAAATATACTGAAAATAATTGAAGACAAATAAGTGTGTGCGTGTGGTTTGTGTGGGACCGGGGAAGGAGTACAGCAACATACCAATCACTAAATATACGTCTTATGTAGTTGTTTTACTTATCAAAACACTTAAACAAAGATTTTTTTGTCGGTGTTGAGATTAAAATGTATTTAAATGTACTGAACACTATACATAGTATTATTCAATTACACTACCTACCCTGATTTAAAGCAAGTGTTGGTGCATGCAGTACCACAGCCATGTAAAGTAACACTATATATTATATTGTTTAATTACGTTACCTACCCTGAATTAGAGCAAGTGCTAGTGCATATAGTACCCCAGGCATGGAAAGTAACACTATATATCATATTGTTTAATTACGTTACCTACCCTGATTTAGTGCAAGTGTTGGTGCATACAGTACCACAGCCATGTAAAGTAACACTATATATGATATTGTTTAATTACGTTACCTACCCTGATTTAGTGCAAGTGTTGGTGCATACAGTACCACAGCCATGTAAAGTAACACTATATATGACATTGTTTAATTACGTTACCTACTCTGATTTAGAGCAAGTGCTGGTGCATACAGTACCCCAGGCATGTAAAGTAACACTATATATGACATTGTTTAATTACGTTACCTACTCTGATTTAGAGCAAGTGCTGGTGCATACAGTACCCCAGGCATGTAAAGTAACACTATATATTATATTGTTTAATTACGTTACCTACTCTGATTTAGAGCAAGTGCTGGTGTATACAGTACCCCAGGCATGTAAAGTAACACTATATATGACATTGTTTAATTACGTTACCTACTCTGGTTTAGAGCAAGTGCTGGTGCATACAGTACCACAGCCATGTAAATTAACACTATATATGACATTGTTTAATTACGTTACCTACTCTGGTTTAGAGCAAGGGCTGGTGCATACAGTACCCCAGGCATGGAAAGTAACACTATATATTATATTGTTTAAGTATGTTACCTACCCTGATTTAAAGCAAGTGCTGGTGCATACAGTACCCCAGGCATGTAAAGTAACACTATATATGACATTGTTTAATTACGTTACCTACTCTGATTTAGAGCAAGTGCTGGTGCATACAGTACCCCAGGCATGGAAAGTAACACTATATATTATATTGTTTAAGTATGTTACCTACCCTGATTTAGAGCAAGTGCTGGTGCATACAGTACCACAGCCATGTAAAGTATCTACATTAAAGAAAGAAAAAAAATTGACATCGTGAAGACCAGTATATGTTGCAAATCTTGTTCAATATTTGACACCCGAACAGTATCAACATAGACCTATCAACAGTTTGACCCCGACGTATGTTCATTTGTCTATCCCAAGTCAGAGACCTCGTCAAACCTTTCGCACGGCGTTGGTACAATATACATTTTTATGTAGATTGTTGTTGAAAGCAATGCGTTCAATGGTTAGCTCAAATATGGTTATTTTTGTCTTGACTTGTGTAAAATATGCTTACAAATAGTTAAAGAATAAAAAATGAAGCTTAAAATGTAACTTCAAGGCATATTTTAGCGGCGATCGATGTCTTTCAAAATTACTGCACTTTTCTTGTATCCCTGGTGCTTTCGACTGGAGAACCGTCGTAAACAAGCATCACACAAGTCGGCACTCCGAGGCGGGTGGGGAGCAAGAAGGTGAACTGTGGTTTATTTTTATCAATAGTACCGCTTAAGTCGACGCTAGGGGCCGTCTTGACCTTGTTGTAGGGTATGAATGGTTTGTTCATTGTTGAAGACCTTACATCAACTGTCAAGATGAAGAACAGGAACAAAAGCCCTGTTTATTGATAATATTCTATGTTTTCTATGTATTGTGTGCGATTTTGTCCCATGTACATTTACTCCATATCCTTTCATTTTCTATCCAGTGATAACACTCGATTGGCTTATTTTAATGCTGAAACGTTATGTCAGGGACGTTTCATTTTTGTGTATGGTGATTATAGATCAGATTCTATGTACATCATCGTATTTCTTCTCACATTCGTTTCTTACAACTATTTTGACGATAAACCGGAAAATAGCCTGTTTGAAAACAATCTGTCAATGTCAAAGTAAATGCAAAGGAATCAAAAATCCAGTTACTGCATTTATTTCATGAAATTTTAAAAGCTAAAAGAAATGATATTTATAGCATATAAAAGTGCATTTAGTGTTTTCCCGGGTAATGATATTTTATGGCAGGCAACTTTGATACCATTACTAGAGTAAAAAGTATAACATCTTGTAAAAAGTAAACATTTTTTTAATCGCGATTTCAATCGGCTGTATACATTAATATCAAATAAACTCTACGTCATTTAGTCTCTGATGGCGAGTTGTCTGATTGGCAATCATACCACATCTTCTTATTTTTATCCTCAAAGATACCAGACTATAATTTTATACGCCTGACGCGAGTTTCGTCTACAAAAGACTCATCAGTGACGCTCGAATCAAAAAAGTTAACAAGTATTGTTAAATAAAAGAAGATAGAGATTGGTAGCAAAAGTACATACATTTTTCGTTCATCAAACTAAACGATTCTCAGATCATATTCAAAATATATCCAGTTTGTCCTCCGCAAAACTACGTAAGTAATGTCATGCTCATGACCTATAAATTGATATTATTATTCCCCCAGTTTAAGTCCTATAAATAAATGTATTAGATACATCTGGGGGGGGGGCTTAGCCAAGATACAACAAGATATTAATGTTACTGCAGAATGATAAGAATGATAGTTTTCAATAATTTAGAAGAGGGTCTTTCAGTGATTTGACCATATGTTATTGATAATCATGATAAATGCAGGGTATCCAATTTCATTTAACGACATCTTGGTGTAAATGAACGTACACAGCAGTTAAGGTTTTGGCATAACATAAATTACAATATGAGTCAATTGTTTGAACAAATGAATACAAAATATATTACAAAAATAAATTTGATCTTTTTAAATGAGATCTAAAAAAAATATATATATCGGGATCATTCAACTAATCAATTGGTTTCGAGTACGTTTTGTTTTAGCAAAACCTGGAGTATTACCGTAATTTGAAAATAACAAAAAAAAAAAAAAAAAAAGAAAAAGAAAAAAGCAAGGATAAATTATATTTTAAAAAACGCAAAATCACAATATATGCCACAAAGAGATATAAATATGAAAAAAATGACACGGAAAATTTTACAAGTATAGGCCCGAGTATCTAACGACAATGCAATAAAAAAGACAAATAAGAAACTGAGAATAGCAGATTGCAAAGAAATCCCAGAAAAAGAAAATACAGAAAGAAGTGAAAATAAAAATAGTCATTTCAATATTAAATCTAATAAAAAAAAAAATCAATTTGTGGGTTACATTGGAGACTATATGCTTTTATATTTTTGCGAACAGAAAAATGCGAATAAAAAAATGTATTAAATTATGCAACTTCGAATATTTCTGTAAATAAAAACCATGTGAAAAGCATTTAGTTATTACTAACGTTGACTATATATGCATCTTTTTATTCTTTCAATAATATGTCATTAATATCAACAAAAATATGAAATACATGCGAGGAAATAGTTTATATTTATTTTGTCAAACTATTGTAAGCTAGTGATAGTTTGTGCTCAGTGTTGAAAATGTGACTGTGACTATGAGATGAAGAACAGCAATAAAAGCGCTGTTCCTTTGCTTTTTGTGTTTTTTGCTGTGCATGTACTGATTTTGTGTCATGAATGGATACCCCATATCCTTTCTTTTCTATTGGTACATGTATATATTGTCAACACTTACCATTTGTAGCTGAAAAACTAGGCAACCAATAATTCTTACTAGTTTGTTAAATCTCATCTCCAGGTACTGAAAAAAAACAGAGAAACACTTATTGTTACTCAAAAACATTAAGCCGGGGTTTTCGTTTTTTTTTCTTCTTTGTTGATAAAATTATATTATTCATAAAGTTATTTCCTAATTGTTGATATTTCATTCGGTAATGACACACTCATTCTGACCGATCCAACTATCGCGGTCATCACGTGACTTTTACAATTCAGTTGTATATCATTAATGGCCGATTGATTATCAATGAAAATAAAACGGGCAACATAGATTAAACGATCATAACTTTTTTGCTATATTGTGTATTTTACCTTCCAACCACGCGTTTTACAGCATTTTCATTTTAACAAATTTAAAATGTTTTAAGTTTCAGTTCAGAAATATGATTTCTTGCTTCAAATTAAGTTTGAAAATTGAGGTAACATAACCACATAGCATCCGTTGACTTCTTCGTTAAAACTCGATACAATTGCAATGGAACCTTCTTATATAATCAATTTTCTCAACTTATTTATTGTTAATAGTATGCTTCCAACCCCTAAAAAGATCGACAACACATTCATTTAAATGAAATCGAAAACCAAATCAGTTTAGGTAACAAACTTTTTGCTTGAAATCAGATTGAAAAGTTCTAATTTTGGCATTCGTTAGCAATATTTTGAAAATGGCGGCCGCTGTCGGAAGCAAACAATGACACGACAAGTATTCATTTAGTTATTAAAAAGTAATATATGAAATATTTATTAAAGTGTGTCTTATTGTTTTTAAGAAATTTCTTATTTCACCTTTACTTTAATATATTTATTAGAAACAGTCTCTCGCACTCAAAAAGATTTATATGCATCAACCATGGACTGTTTACATTGACAGCGTACGCCGACATGTGAATATATATTTTGTAAGATTTTTACGATGAAAATCAAATAGTTGTTGTTTTTCTCGTTTGAATTATTTTACATTCGTCATTTCGGGGGCCTTTTATAGCTGACTATGCGGTATGGGCTTTGCTCATTGTTAAAGGCCGTACGGTGACCTGTAGTTGTTATTTTTTGTGTCATTTGGTCTTTTGTGGAGAGTTGTCTCATTGACAATCATACCACATCTTCTTATTTTTATATGTACATAAAACATATGATAACACTAAATGAGTACATAATTGTTTTAATAAAGAAATAATGCATTGACTTGACATAATAACGATATAAGGATTCGACACGAAACTAACAAAATGATAGAGAGTCGAAATATTTGCCACTGGAATCTAAAAAAAAAAAAAAACACTGACATATATCCAACAAATCCTTTTACTCGAAATCTATAATAAAAACATTTACCGTTTTACCGCAACATCTTGAAACTTCTTTATGTTACCAAAGATATACACACTCAATTAAAATACTGAGACAAGAGTCTGATGTTGTCAAGCAAACCTTTATCAGTCATAAAGTACTTTGCTCAAAAGTTCATTGGTCTCCTTTTTTTTACATTGTAAGGGAATGTTTCCACGAATTATTGAGATGTTAATAATTACATAAAACATTAAAGTATAGTAAAATAGATTATGCTCATTTGTCATCATTCCCGAATTTTACCAGCTCAATAATTGTTTTTATATGCAAAACCAGGGAATTACAGTGGTGTATGATTTATGACAGCGTTTGTCAACTATGTCATTTGAAACGTTTTTACCTCATATGCACTCGTTATTTCCATTAATACAGACAATATACAATGGAAGCAAATGGAAACGTAAAATATGTTAGTGAAATCATCCAGTACAAAGTCACGTTCTGAAAATTTTCAGTGGGCACCCCTAGGACTTAGATAGTGGACACAAAACTCGCCATGGGAGATAACGTTACTGAAAACAAATTAAACTCATCCTTCTTCCACCTGGCAGAAAATCTGACGTGTTTTGTATCCGTTTGTCTTTCCAATATGCATAGAATATTCCACGTCATAACAAAAATCAAAAAGTCAATCCAGGGAAATGGTTGAGCTGGAGATCACATATTAAATTCTTACTTTTTGAACGACAGTTAATATATAAATGGTCACACAAGTCTGGAGGTTTTGAAGGTAAGGCCACTACGATACAGATATCAAGCTTTCTAGAAATACATTTATTTAATTCATGTGTAAGGAAACATTGTTTAATTTGTCACCGCTATCTTGTCTACTGATCAAATTATTGCGTTTGAGCACATGTGGTCAATCTGTTTCAATGTTATCAAAATGGGATAAAATATTATTAAATTTCCTCTTATGTGGTTACAATGTTAATTATGGTAGATATATACCGGTTATTCAATTTAAAGGAGCATTAGCTACGAGATATAAAAAACATTAAAATATGATTTTTTGTTTTTGTTTTGTTCAATTATTAATGAAAGTGAAATAGTGAACTAATAATTCGCTTTTAGCAGCCCGTTGGGTGCAATTTTGTCAAAATAAGCTAAGAAACATCGCTGATGAATTATTCACTTGCAAGTGAATAATTCGACCTCATCGAATTCGTATTCATGTGACTTTCAATTTAACCCTTTAGCTAGAGATGCAAAAACTATTGGCGTTTAAAAGGAAAAGAATGTCAACATTTGTTGAAATTAGTCAAATTACTTTTGTTTTAAACTAACGTTTAGCCATTTTGAGATTCTCAGATAGAACAGAAAGGGGCGTCTGTAATGCAGAGTAGCTAATTAGAATTAATCAAAGTAGAAAAATATGAAAATAATATTCACTACAAAAAAAAAAAAAACACGAGATCTTCAAAATAAACCTCCCAATCCAAATCATGAAAAATTGATTCATATCCTCTAGACCCTTACAATAGCCAGCAAAACGACCAGACGAAAAAATCAATCCTCTAGGAACGGACTTTTACAATAGTCGGAAAAACGACCAAACGAAAAAATTAATCCTCTAGAAACGGACCCTTACAATAGCCAGCAAAACGACCAGACGAAAAATTAATCCTCTAGAAACGGACCCTTACACTCACATATTAAATTCTTACTTTTGAACGACAGTTAATATATAAATGGTCACACAAGTCTGGAGGTTTTGAAGGTAAGGCCACTACGATACAGATATCAAGCTTTCTAGAAATACATTTATTTAATTCATGTGTAAGGAAACATTGTTTAATTTGTCACCGCTATCTTGTCTACTGATCAAATTATTGCGTTTGAGCACATGTGGTCAATCTGTTTCAATGTTATCAAAATGGGATAAAATATTATTAAATTTCCTCTTATGTGGTTACAATGTTAATTATGGTAGATATATACCGGTTATTCAATTTAAAGGGAGCATTAGCTACGAGATATAAAAAACATTAAAATATGATTTTTTTGTTTTTTGTTTTGTTCAATTATTAATGAAAGTGAAATAGTGAACTAATAATTCGCTTTTAGCAGCCCGTTGGGTGCAATTTTGTCAAAATAAGCTAAGAAACATCGCTGATGAATTATTCACTTGCAAGTGAATAATTCGACCTCATCGAATTCGTATTCATGTGACTTTCAATTTAACCCTTTAGCTAGAGATGCAAAAACTATTGGCGTTTAAAAGGAAAAGAATGTCAACATTTGTTGAAATTAGTCAAATTACTTTTGTTTTAAACTAACGTTTAGCCATTTTGAGATTCTCAGATAGAACAGAAAGGGGCGTCTGTAATGCAGAGTAGCTAATTAGAATTAATCAAAGTAGAAAATATGAAAATAATATTCACTACAAAAAAAAAAAAAACACGAGATCTTCAAAATAAACCTCCCAATCCAAATCATGAAAAATTGATTCATATCCTCTAGACCCTTACAATAGCCAGCAAAACGACCAGACGAAAAAATCAATCCTCTAGGAACGGACTTTTACAATAGTCGGAAAAACGACCAAACGAAAAAATTAATCCTCTAGAAACGGACCCTTACAATAGCCAGCAAAACGACCAGACGAAAAAATTAATCCTCTAGAAACGGACCCTTACACTTAACTGCAGCCGAGCTTAGCGAAAGGCCGTGCGACATAATCAGTCAAACAAACTTTATTAGAACAACATGTTAAGGAACGATCGTTGTCATTGGTCAGTTCACACCTTCGACCTTAAATAAACTTTCAAGCCCCGCCCAAGCACACCTGCGAAAATAGAACACGCGTACAATAACCGATCGAAAGTTAAATGGACTGATCACGTACAGGATTGTGTACTTGATTATCTCATGGCAATTCTAGCTTATACACGTGCATATAAAATTTATTTATATTATTACTATACTATATAATAAAATATTAATTTTCGCGAACCATTTAGGTCACAGAAATTCCAAAAAATGGCATCAGTAAGGAGAGTTGTACAAATGATGTGAATACACAGAACCCGGATCCAAATTATCTTTTACTAAAAGTATTCATCATTTTCAGTTTTGTATGTACTAACAACATTTCATTTTTCTACAATTTCGATTAAAATATTATAAAACCTGCAGTTCAATAGGTCACATGCCCCAAATAAACATTCCTCGATTGGCCGAACTGCTGTGGCCTCGGTGTAAAGCAACGCAAGCCTCGATGTAAAGATCACGCTTCCAAAAATAGAGGTATGTCCCAACTTAACATTCCCCGATTGGTTGAATTGCTGCTCGATGTAAAGCAACGGAAGCCTTGATGCAATGAAGAAAAGGGGTTGACAGGATAAACGTAATCGTTATAAATTTTAACTTCATGGTTCTTATGCAAGCAAATTTAATAAACAATGATTTTATACAGTTGTGTTATTGTTTTCACCTTACATAGGGCTTTATTTCTGATCTTATTTCAGTGTACACAATTCTGAATCTACATATTTCACCTATATCAATATTAGGTAATCCGTTTGGACGATTCCATATACTATTATGTTTTAGGGTTTTTTAGCTTGTGTCGAGTTGGTGTATAGTATTGAGGGCTGTCTGCGAGAAATAAATCCTTTTTTCTGATAGATTAACTAAATCCAAAACTAATATAAAAATAGTTAACACATATATTTTATTTAACTGAGTAAATTGATCGGAATTGATAAACAGATAAGCAACTGTCTAGGACCAAGTAAGGGAGGTGAAAAAGCCAGTATTACGCAGAACGATAAACAGTTACATAGACGGATCCAGGGGTTGGGGAAAATTTGGTTGATTTTATAGGGAAGCAGGGGCGGATCCAGCCATTTTATAAAAGGGGGTTCCCAACTCAGGACAAAGGGTGGGGGTTCCAACTATGTGTCCCCATTCAAATGCATTGATCGTCCAAAAAAAGGGGGGTTCCAACCCCGGAACCCTCCCCCCGGATCCGCCACTGGGGAAGCATGACGGGAGTGGGCGACCCTTAGGTCAGTCAGCGGCCACCCCCCTTTTATCAAAAGTTGTGGATCCGCCACTGAGATTTATATAAGCAGGTTTTCTTTGTGTAGATACCTTAAAATATCACCAACTGTGACTGAGTACACAATTTGATTCATTTCAGCTCATTAGCTGGGCTCACTCGCTAAAAAGGTTCATTGCGGGCCTGCTCACTGGCTAACATTTTACGATATTCATGACTCATGTAGAAAAGCCGATAATCTATATATGTGTGTGAGGAGTAGTTATCAAGCTTGCTTTCGTCTGTAAAAACTGTCTAAGGCCAAGTTAGGGAGGTGAAAAAGCCAGTAATAGAACGATAAACAAATGATCAGGTTTTCTTCATAATCATATAGATCCCTTAAAATATCCCCCACTGAGGACACAATTTGATTCATTTCAGCTCATTAGCTGCGCTCACTCGCCATTATAGGTTCATTGCGGCTTACTGGCTAATATGTGTAGAAAAGCTAATAACCTATACATACATGTACATGTATATGATCAGATCATATGTTTTCATACGTCATATGAATTTGTACTATGCACATGATGCATGCCTTTTTAATGGAAATTGAGACGACAGTATGCATTCTTAATAGCACGAAAAACAATGAGAAGAGGATACATATGTCAACCAAAATTTTTCAGCAACGTCAAAATATGTGAGGACACCCTATCAAGATCTATCAAGCTTGCGTTCATGTTCGGCGTTAAAACTGTTTTAGTAAGGTGAAAAATACCAACAATATAACAATAAATAGATAATCGATATTGTAAAATATCAATGTGTTGAAAAGTCAATGATCTACATATATACTTAAATATGTCAACCATAAAATAAAACTGATTTAATTTACACCACAACTGTTGAAAAAACCTTTATGTTTATATAACTTATCTCATTCTAGTCCATTCAACTGACAGAATGGGTGTACATTTCATGTACTCTTTAATAACAAGAATCATCATGGACTATTCTTTATAGCAATATCTGTTAGCCATTTAGGGTCTTTTGCATTCAAAGTTTAGTTTTAGTGGGTTTATTTTGCGAAAAAGAACTCAATTTCCAGATCATAGTTACCATTTTCTATATATTTTGCTGTGTCAAAATGACCTAATAAATATAAAGGACAGTATATAGACCCAAAAATGGTATATCACATACCTACACATGACATTTTAGCAGGAAAGACAACCATTGGAGTATATAACCACTGCGACTTTGTAACTTTATCTCATCCACTAAAGTCATTCAAGTAGAATATTTGATGTAGGTTTGTCCACATTTTGGAATATATTATATATGTATAGAATTAATGTTGAGTCTGTTCCCAGATGCCTGAGATGGACTTCAATATTTATGATTTATTGAAAATAAGTGGAATCATCTTTCAGAAAAGTTTTTCTATGGTAATGAATCCCCTATTATAAGTTAAAAGGCTACATTTCCCCTCCTCTATTTTTTATTTGAGGGGGAGTTCCCAACCTGTTTATTAGTGAAATAGTGAATCAGGCCTTAACTCTTCTCAATTGTATTGATGCATACTTTTCATGTCAGGACAGTTTTCCTCATTTTGAAGGCTGTATGGTTGCCTTTACAGTTTTTCCATAAGAACCGGCCGCTGGCCAAATTGACTGTTTCAAGCAGTTTTTTGGCCGGTTCAATCGTCATCAGCCAAAAAAATTTGGGTGCATATTTTACTTATACGATTATTTTATACGTCGTAACTTTTATTATTATCTAGATTTTATTTACGTCTGAGGGTTCCGGTTTGTATTTCTATCGGAACATGCGGCCGTTATCCATCGAAAGAGACTTATTTGGAAAATCCCGAGAGATATCGAGTATATGCAAAAGTCGTGCCATGTCAAGGTCGTTAAAAACTTCCATTTGTTGTTGAAGATGAAACGTTCCATCACAGATTGTTTCCCCGCTAAGCGACACAAAGGTGTGCATTTTTATGATGATACATTTATAAAGTTTGCATGCATTGTTTTTCAATTTGTTCTGTTGTGTTTAGTTTAAATCACGAATGAATCGATGACATGATAATTGTCATTGGTTTGCACTTCGCCGGATCGAAGGTTCGATATGACCCAGGCCTGAAAACTTCAAACAAATACGGAAAATTTCCTACGTTGAACGTTGAAGGAATATTACACAAATCAAATCTGTGAACAATAATTTGCTGACAAAATCAAAAATATTTACTAACTCAGTCAAATTATTGGGGGTGGACAGGGGGTACCTAATCTTCACTTCCCAACCCCTTTGCCATCTCACCCCCTCATCATTAGACACTTTCCATTATATATAAATGGGGGTGGGGGGATTTGAAAAAAAAAAATTAATGATTTGGTAAAAATAATAAAGTTATAGATATTGAAAATAGCTTTATATAATATAGAAGTAATTGAAAGTCTGAATTTTACCCATCATGTTGTGTTGTCTTAAGTCTATTTGGTTATATGAGTTGGGGGTTCCAAACCTGTTGTTTATAAGTTGTAAATCAGGCCATTACTTTTCTTAATTTAATTGTTGCATACTTAACATGTCTGGACTGTTTTTTCTCATTTTTTAAGGCTGTATGGCTGACTATAATTACTTTGTTATTTAAACCTCTGTGGAAAGTTGTCTCATTGGCAATTATACCACATACATGTATATACAGATTTTTTTATGGATTGCAGACCTGAAAAAGATGTTCAAAGTTGAATATGCTGCAAACTTCAAACAAGCTACTACTTATTTACCATGTTTACCATGAAACTGTTGATCAGAACTGTATATAAGTTATTTCACCCAGTCCTCATACATGTATATATACCACTATCAATCAACAGAACTTTTTTATTTACATGCATATGGTTGCCTATAATTTCTTACATCTATTTTATTTGAATTAAAGGAAATAGTTGTTATTTATATAAACAAATCTCACGTCGATGTATAACATGTACAACAATCAAACATCAACCCAAACCAAACTGGATGTATTTGAAAGACATCTAGAGGTCAATATACAGTCTCGAACAAAAGACAAAAAAGGGAAAATATGGTGAACTTTGGAGAATTTATATTATTACATATACATGCATTTGAATTATTTGGAATATATTGTTTCAATTTTTTTAGTCTTAGGTTCCACCTACCATTTTAGAAAACTGGGATTTCAATGCTAGTGTATTAGAGTGGTATTTCATTGGTTTTAGATATGGAGGTATGTTCTTATTTCGAGAGGGGCAATCAACCTATATCAATTTGTACATGAAGAGATTGATAGTTGCTAGATACTGAATGATTTCACCACAAATTTGTGAAAGTTTTAACCTGTGTATATATAATTAAAATACAATAATAAAATTCATGTCTTTTTCAGGACTTCTGATCCAACCATGTAGTATGGCATGTTTGTGAGATATGGTTTTGGTGGATAGGATGTTCATGAAGGACCTGTAGTACAAAGTATATCACTGGATTGAGCTCTTTGTCTAAGTGTATTATTAAAGTGCTTTGCTTTAAGCTCAGTTCATTGTTATGCAATTCATTCTTTGCGAAATAAAGATTTGACAGACAACTCTCATGTACAAGGAATTGTCAAAGTAGTATCCATTCTATGTACAATGTAAGTAATGGGAGATAAAAGCATTTTATTTGGTTTGAACCAAACATTTTTTGTCCATTAACCAAATTTTAAAAAAAGAACAAATTTACCAGACAATGCTACACTCGCTACTAGCAATATGATGCTAGGTTGTTTTAATACATCTGTACTGCCTACTGATGACTTGGTCCTGAGTGTAAATGGTCATTCAGTATGTTGAAAAAAAAGACCAAAATTTATAAGGCCTATCTGGCCTAATTGATTTCTAAAACTATATTTCATTGTACATATTCAACATTTTTCATTCATTTGTTTATTTCTTAATTTGTGTGAATTAACATTGTTACAGTAAATGTTAATTACTACACTTTCATACCACAACAAATACTGTATTGGTATCACTTATATTTGTATCCATATAACAAAAAAAAATTGAAAAGAGAATAATTTTGCAATACCTTTTTCATATTGAATACTATAACTTTTTTGATATTAAGACATATTAAGTAGATTTTCATAATACCCACTTGACATGCTTGAAATTCTATCAGATTACTTTTGGAGCAGTTATGAGTCTTTGAAGCATGCTTACAAAGGTTTTTTTGTTGATATCATTTCCATATTGGTCAAAACTTTTTTTTGCTTCGGCCAGCTTTGGAGGAGATGTTATCAAAGAATTGATAAAAAAACAACACAGAAGTTTACTTTCTAGCTCATCTAGCCCCAAGCATCATGTCAGGCATTGTCATTACTAAAAACCAATTAATGTCTTCTAATCTGAGAAACAATTTCGACATTTTAACAAAATATTTTACTAATGATACTGACAATCCACCACAAAGTAATATAAATAGAACCATACAAATAGTGAGCAAATACATATAAAAAAGATGTGGTATGATTGCCAATGAGAAAATTCTCTACAACAGACCAAAATGACACAGAAATTAACAACTATGGGTCACTGTACAGCCTTCAACAATGAGCAAAGCCCATAACGCATAGTCATTTATGTACACAAACGAAAAAAACAAATATTATGTAACACATAGACAAACGACAACCACTGAGTTACAGCCTCCTGATATCATGTTCTCAGACATCATCTCCCATTTAAAAAAAAATCACATGAAAAAATGAACCTATTATGTGTTGCCCTCCTAGCTACAAAATGTATCCAAAATCAAAGATTTGGAAAATATTCTATCATAATCATTTGGTAATTAATGCAATTAGTGTCTCTTCCATGCCTGTCTTGAACATAAAATCTAAATATTAAATAAACAACACTCCTAATGCTCAGGTTGGTTGTCATCGTGCAACACAGTTAATAACACCATATAGGAAAAACATGGAACTCCTTTTGTCATATAAAACACTCAAACATCCAAACATACTATCCACATTCATCTGTGTCCACACTTGTTTATATTATAATTTTGTGAAATAGTTCTAATAAAGTTCTTTCTTTAAATTTTTTGAAATTGATAACGAAGACTCTTTAATACTGACGGATTTCCCGGCGAAATATTGAATCCAACTGTCTCCTCTCAAATAGTTCTGGACTTACCCCGTGCACCTTTTCTATCTGTTAATTTACATTATTATGTGTTTGCAATGATAACAAAATAGGAAATATGAATGAAATTGCTCGGATGATGTCGGATACGACCGTAACTTCAAAAATAGTCAAATTACAATTACATAATAAAGATATTGCACGCCACAGTAAATAGGGTTGTGAAATAAACTGTTCATTATTCATATTATATATTCTATCGTCAGTATATCAAACCCCCCTCCTCGACCCTAAAACTATGCTCGCATATACAAAACCTTTTTTAAAAATATGAAACACGTAGAAATAGAAAAATGGAATCCCATTACTAATTATAAATGACAACTAACTTAAATTTACATCATTGCATGGCATAATCCAGTAACTTTTTAAAGCAGGGAAGGTTTTATGGTTTCGACTTGGGATAGTGTGATATTTTTTTCTGATTCAGTTTACTTTACAAAAAAATCCCTAAGTTCTATGTAAATTCAGAGCAGGTAACCATGCTTTGTTTGGAGATGACAAAACATTGGCCGCAATGAAAGGAAATGTACTTTATGTAACTCCGGTGATATAGGTTATGAATTTTTTAAATTCATGATCTATATTGCTGTTCTCAGTTGAAAAAAAAGAACGTAAATTTTATATTATAAATTTTTACATAGACCAAATATTATGTCAATTAACTCACTGGTTGGTAATAAAACAATCAGTTTAAAATGTGTTTATCATTAAATGTATCAATAAAAGGGACAGAGTCCTCCTTTTACAAGTATTTTGTCATCCTTAATTTCTAAATATTTCGTTTAACAGTTTATTATACCTCATTGGTATAAGTTTACTCAGAAACATAAAATATCAATAAAATAAAATAAGATTAATTGAAGGTAAACAAATTCAGTATATATGAAAATAAGGAGATGTGGTATGATTGCCAATGAGACAACTATCCACCAAAGTAATATGTAGTATGCTTATTAAAATGAAGTCACAATGTTATCAAGACGAAGTATTTAAAAAAAAATAGTTCATTAGCGGATTCAGATGTAGGATACTGGTAGTACTTATAGAAAGATATTTTATTCTAATATTCTTAGATTTGGAAGAATAAAATATCTTTCTATATGTACTTGTAATGATGTTATATTTCAATCCTTTTACACAAACATTTTATTTTCGTAGTAACCATGACAGTACCTTATACATCTATGATAGTACCATATACATCTATGATAGTACATTCCATACTACGTCAATTGTATTCATTCACTTGCACAATACAATCATTGATATTTTGTTTCTAGGGCTTTCTACCGTTCGGTGAATGAATGGGACAATGTGTTACTAAAACGTTTAGCTTCTGTATGTTCGTTTTATAGCATGAAAACAAAAAACGAGAAATGTGCAACCCATCATAAATTATTTATTATTATGAGATCCGAAAATTAAAAGTTTTCATGTATTCATCCGTATAAAAGTGGCCCATGTGTTTATCATTATTATGAGGCTTGTATTTTTTCTTCTTTCATAATTCAGTACATAACAACTGTGTTGTTGCATATTAAGAACATTACTAAATAAAAAATATCAAAATTATAATATTTCGACCCCACTATTTGAAAATCAGGCGACAACACAGATTTTTTTTTTAATTCTTTTTACGTTCGTAGTAACATAGTACATTCCATTGTCTGTCACCTGTGTCAATTCACGTGCACACTACGATTGTTGTTGTATTTAAATCTTTCGGCCAATGAAATGGGACGTTACAAGTTGTTTGTTTGTGATACGCCAGAATGTTATCAATGAATTATCAAACGCTAAACTTGACTGCAGATCAGTGTACAATAGCCAGCAAATCGACCAGATGAAAAAAATAATCCTCTAGAAACGGACCCTTACAATAGCCAGCCAAACGACCAGACGAAAAAAAGTAATCCTCTAGAAACGGACCCTTACAATAGCCAGCAAAACGACCAGACGAAGAAATTAATCCTCTAGAAACGGACCCTTACAATAGCCAGCAAAACGACCAGACGAAAAAAATAATCCTCTAGAAACGGACCCTTACAATAGCCAGCCAAACTACCAGACGAAAAAAATAATCCTCTAGAAACGAACCCTTACAATAGCCAGCCAAACGACCAGACGAACAAAATAATCCTCTAGAAACGGACCCTTACAATAGCCAGCCAAACTACCAGACGAAAAAATTAATCCTCTAGAAACGGACCCTTACAATAGCCAGCAAAACGACCAGACGAAGAATTAATCCTCTAGAAACGGACCCTTACAATAGCCAGCCAAACTACAAGACGAACAAATTAATCCTCTAGAAACGGACCCTTACAATAGCCGGCAAAACGACCAGATGAAAAAATTAATCCTCTAGAAACGGACCCTTACAATAGCCAGCAAAACGACCAGACGAAAAAATTATTCCTCTAGAAACGGACCCTTACAATGGCCAGCAAAACGACCAGACGAAAAGTTAATCCTCTAGAAACGGACCCTTACAATAGCCAGCAAAACGACCAGACGAAAAAATTAATCCTCTAGAAACGGACCCTTACAATAGCCAGCAAATCCACCAGATGAAAAAATTAATCCTCTAGAAACGGACCCTAACAATAGCCGGCAAAACGACCAGACAAAAAAATTAATCCTCTAGAAACGGACCCTTACAATAGCCAGCAAAACGACCAGACGAAAAAAATAATCCTCTAGAAACGGACCCTTACAATAGCCAGCAAAACGACCAGACGAAAAATTAATCCTCTAGAAACGGACCCTTACAATAGCCAGCCAAACTACAAGACGAACAAATTAATCCTCTAGAAACGGACCCTTACAATAGCCAGCCAAACGACCAGACGAAAAAATTAATCCTCTAGAAACGGACCCTCACAATAGCCAGCAAAACGATCAGACGAAAAAAATTAATCCTCTAGAAACGGACCCTTACAATAGCCGGCAAAACGACCAGATGAAAAAATTAATCCTCTAGAAACGGACCCTCACAATAGCCAGCAAAACGATCAGACAAAAAAAATAATCCTCTAGAAACGGACCCTTACAATAGCCGGCAAAACGACCAGATGAAAAAGTTAATCTTCTAGAAACGGACCCTCACAATAGCCAGCAAAACGACCAGACGAAAAAATGAAAACTGTAACGTATGAGTTTATGTTGACAAAAAACAAAGTTATATTTCTTTCCTTATAGTATTGCTTATATGTTACCAGTTGGACCAAGTTTTTCAGAGTAAAATGTGAAATACACTCTCAGGGGTTATTCGCGAAAACAACAGACACAGGAATACAGACAGACTCTTGCTTAGAACAAGCACATGGAAATTGGGGTGGGGTTAAACATGATTGTAAGAATTCAACATTAGTTGCAATAGGCTCGACTCATTAGATCGGTAGTAAACACCAAAACATTTAGAAAAAGACAAAAGACATTTACTTGTATGCAGAAATGGTGAAATGTGCGTATTAATATGAAATGTAAAACAATCAGTCCAATATATTTTAACGGAAGGACAAACTGGTAAATACAGTGAAAAAGAATACACATTCTAAATCAAATATATTCAATAACCAAGTGTGTTTGTTTGCTTTGGCTATCCATGTCTTTGTTTACTATTTTTTTAATTTTCGTAACTTTATAATTCATTTTAAAATAAAAGTGTTAAAATAGGGCTTATAATTCCGATATGGGGTATTTGTATGAAAAATGATAAACCGCCTTCATTGCTAAGTCTTACCTCATTAAAATTGACAACAGTGAATTTCAGCCGATGGAAAACAGGTGGGAATAAATGCATAGCGATTGGATATAATATAACATCTTCAAAAGCGAATGCCGTTATAAGATATCTTTAGGTTTTCTCAAAATTGAGATATCTGACATAAAGCTGGTAAAAGGGACATATTTTTTTTGTGTAGTAATAAAGGCAATTTACCAAATCCGAGTGAAATGTTCGTCGTACTTTGCTCTTGTCGATCTTCAAATACAAAATACATTCCGATCCCGGCAGATATAACCACAGTGAATATAAAAATCCCATTATCTGCAACATGAAATACTTTTTGGCTTCCATTTTATAAAAATCAAAGGGCGATCAAATATGAAAATACTATTACTCTGTGATACAAAAACTAACTCCGATTGCAGCACTGTATTTCCAGTTCTGTATATGACAGAGTAAAGTTTCAAGTTTTCAAGTTTTTATTTTCTCTCAGACCCCAGCAGGGGTATGTGAATAATAACAAACAGATTAATATTCATTATGTAACAAAGTAATGCATTGTACATTAAAGTCATCCATTAAAATATATACGTGCACGAAGAATAGAAAGTACATTGTGCAAATAGGGTATAATTAATGTTTAAATTTATCTTAAAGTAAAACTGAAAAATTACAAATAAAAAGTCAAAGTTAAGTGTGTATTATTACACACGACATGTATATGAACTTACACCAAGATATCATTTAATGAAATTGGATACCCTGCATTTATCCTGCTTTTCAATAACATATGGTCAAATTACTCAAAGATCCCCTCCCAAATTATTGAAAACTGTCATTCTGCATTGACAATAATATCTTGGTGTAAATTAGATACACCCATTCGTGCTCACGCCCTCATAGATGTATCTAATACTTACACAGAAGTTAAGGTTTTGACAATCAAACAGAAAAAAAAAACCAAGATAGTATGTGGATTCATATTGCCATACAAAAGCAGTGACAAGGAACCAATTTGATGACAGGAAAATTAAGATTACATTACAAATCCATAAATATGAAACATCTTCTGAAAGTGTTACTTCTTGTTTGTAATTGATATGTCCTTATAATAGGGTCCTTTAATAAGGAAATACAATGATTTGATTTGACTTGATTTGTTACTGTATCTGGAAAATTTGAGATACTAACACTATTTCTGTTTTATTAAAACAAGAGAAAAGATAAAATATTTTTTTATTACTTCTATGTAAATCAGATATATAGTCACCCTGCTAATACATACACAGTATTGTAGTATAAAAATGAAATTTGTTATTACGAGAGTAAGTTAAAAGGAGAAAATCTGCATGATTAGTTATCAAGAATGTAATTTCATGTTAATTACGAGAAACATGCATCCAAAATAATGAAAACTTGAGAAAGATTCTTTGTAATATAAACATTGGTTAGAACGTTGACTTCGAATCGTAAACATTAAAAGAACTTTTATAGTTTCAATCTAAAATATTTACACGTAAAACATGCATTCACATCTGAATTTTGTTTCTAGAAAAAGAGGCATGAAGTTATCAGAAATCTGATTAAAACAAGACCCATCTTTCACAGAAAGTAGAAATAATCATGCAAAAGGATTTATGTTACAAATGTAAAATTTGTGATAATTTATGGACAATGTATGTATACGAGTTATGTTTTGGTTGACTTAATTATTACATAACTATGCCATCGAATTTAATCAAATTCAAGTAAATAACAACAATTGGATAATTTTTGTAGCAAATAAAAATATATTATATATGAAAGTGTGAAATGAAAGTTTTTTTCCAATTTACAGACCCTGACACTTGGTTTTGGTGTCTAATTTTTTTTTTTTTGCAAACATCTAATGAACGACCGGAATGAATCCAGGGAATTTGAACTGACACTTGAAATGATGATGTATTGGATTGTTGCACCTTCCTTTTTAACATGCAGAGAGCATGGCACTTTCCTTTCAGAGGGCTAGGATTCAATGTCCCCATTCATTTCGGACTCCCGGTGTATTTATACATCCCACATAGCCAAAAGGACGCTCTTTTTGTTGAATTTGTAATCATCATACATATAATGAGCTGTGTATTTATAAAACCGGCGCATCAAAAAGTACGTTCTTTTCGTTGAATTTGTACTCAACATATATACACTGAGCCGAAACCATGACAACTTTCTTTACCCCGGAATTACGGAAGCGTATTAGCGCCACATATTTTTTTTTTCCCTATCTTTGCGTTACAACGCAAACCTTTGCGTTATAACGCAAACATTTGCGATATAACGCAAACCTTTGCGTTAAACGCAAACCTTTTGCGTTGTAACGCAAACCTTTGCGTTTTAACGCAAACCTTTTGCGTTATACAACGCAAAGGTTTGCGTTGTAACGCAAACCTTTTGCGTTGTAACGCAAACTTTTGCGATATAACGCAAACCTTTGCGTTATAACGCAAACATTTTGATTTCAATAATTCATTAAGTTTTGTGTATGCCCGTCTGTCATTAAACTTCTGTTGTGATTTAGTTAAGAAAAGAACCATAAATACAAGGAAAAGTCATTATAATAAATATGCATAGGAATCAGAAAAGTATATAATTTAACAAGAAAATAGATATGTTTTAGGCATATTTTATTTGAAAGGCCAACATTTTAAAAATTTTGATTAAGTAGATAAGAGCAAAAATAATGTCATACAATTGTAAAACTGTCAAGGCAAATAGACAAAATGATCTTTCTGCTGTAAAATGAATAATTAAGAAAGATTTTTTTTATTTTTAATTTTGATGTAAGAAATCTTTTTTTAAATCTCAGAATATGATAAAGATTCTTTGATAAAAAGTCATGAAATTTTCAATCTAGAGTGGTAACTTGGTAGCAATTTAAATGGAGAGAACATAATTTTATTAATAAAACATCTTCATTTTATTCATTTATTACAAAAGGGTAGTTAACCAACCTTACACAATCCTCAAAGGAGAGCTTACTTTGGAAGTATATTTATATTCGGCTATAGCTATATTAGCAGAGTTGTTTTTTTTTTTCTTCGGTATAACTTTAATTTACTCAATTTTCATTGTAATATATGTACATATATTATCATGTATATCATTTTGGGGGCACTTTATAGCTTGATGTTCGGTGTGAGCCAATGCTCCGTGTTGAAGACCGTACTTTGAACTATAATGGTTTACTTTTACAAATTATGACTTAGATGGAGAGTTTTCTCATCGGCACTCATACCACATATTCTTATATCTATTATCCTGCTCATTATTAGTTAAATAGTAAAGCATTTTACTTTGCAATGAGTACAAAGAAGATAAATTTTAATATATGCAGCCTCCTCCATTAATAACTGCTGCTTCCTTTGAATCTTAAATAAGAAATAAGATAAAACAAATGTTTGCGTTAGTTCGCAAAGGTTTGCGTTATATCGCAAATGTTTGCGTTTAACGCAAAGGTTTGCGTTATAACGCAAAAGGTTTGCGTTTAACGCAAAGGTTTGCGTTGTAACGCAAAGGTTTGCGTTATATCGCAAAGGTTTGCGTTATAACGCAAAGGTTTTCGTTATAACGCAAAGGTTTGCGTTAAACGCAAAAGGTTTGCGTTACAACGCAAAGGTTTGCGTTATATCGCAAAGGTTTGCGTTATATCGCAAAGGTTTGTGTTATAACGCAAAATGTTTGCGTTGTAACGCAAAGGTTTGCGTTATAACGCAAAAGTTTGCGTTATAACGCAAAGATAGGAAAAAAAAAAAAAAATGTGTGGCGCTAATACGCTTCCGTACGGAATACCCTCGTAAATGCTTGTTAATTTTTTCTTCCTCTGTTATACACGAAGCAAAACAACTCTCACCTCACTGCAATTTTAAGACGGCCCCTATAGCACTGGTTTGAGCGGAAATCTTTGCAAAGCATTCCTATCGGACATTTAGCAGAGTGTTTGTGCAATTGTAATTGTATGCCTGCGTTACAAATAATAACATATCCTACATACGTAAAAATTTAGAAACCCACTAAAGACCTTAAAAAATAGTTTAACAAATAAATTACTGCTTTATTTTTATGGTGTAAAAATTATTACATAATTTACTGAAAATCACGAACAAGCTGATTGTGGCTCAATATTTTTTCTTCTTTAGGAAAATTTCTTTCATTACGTAACTAACAATTATTCTCAACTTTGCTATTTTGAAACTTACTAACGAATCAAAATAAAAAACAAACAAACTAACAAAAAATCCTCGAAAAACCGAAATATTCATTTTTACCGGGTTATAGCATGGTGATGGAGGCGCAGGACAATTAAGCACAACGATAGGACGATTTAACGAAAAAGATCGGAAGTTTAAGCGCAAAAGTATAGCCAATTTTAGCACAAGGTTTTTAACCCATTTATGCGAAAAGCGAAATTATCGATGCTCATTTTAGCGACAGAAATGAATTCATATTAGAATAATCAGTTAGCATAGTAACATACACAATATCATATCCATTTAAAAACAGCACTCCATGTCAAAAAAGTTACCTCAAACGCTACAAGTCCGTTTAAAGACTAGAATTTAAATCACAATGAACATATGTAACTAAAGACGAGTTGGTACATAGCTTCATAGACCATTGCGTATATTGTGTAGAGTTGAGCAAACTGGGAATGGTACCCTTCAAAGGAGTTGCATTAGTCCAATTTATTCAACATTATGTTCAATGATTTATTTTGTTAAATTTCACAATCTATTATATAAATGATGCTCTACATGGGTCCCCGTTATGAAGCTACATATGTGATTAATGCATAGACTTTTTACATGTCCCACTCCAAACGTTGCTTACATTGGGGGCCAATCCTGGATCCGCATCTGTTTAGGATTAACTTTTGACAGGAACTTAACTTTGCATAAGCATATTCAAAATTTACAAACTTAGTGCATAACAAGTTATAAAATGTATGAAATTACTTAAAGGAAATAGAGCCATGTAGATGGGGCGCAACCAGCCATACTCTTAGAAAAGATTTTTCCTTTGTTCATTTATGTATCATTGTCATTTTGCTTAGTTTCTTTTGTTACCTATTCTGACATCGAACTCGGACTTCTTTTAAACTGAATTTTATTGTGCGTTTTGCTATGTGTTTCTTTATTCTACATTGGCTAGAGGTATAGGGGGAGGGTTGAGATCTCACAAAACATGTTTAACCCCGCCGCATTTTTGCGCCTGTCCCAAGTCAGGAGCAGCTGGCCATTGTTAGTCTTGTATGTTTTTTAATTTTAGTTCATTTATATGTTTTGGAGTTTAGTGTGACGTCCATTTTCACTGAA
Source organism: Mytilus coruscus (assembly GCA_017311375.1). Classification (NCBI taxonomy): domain Eukaryota; kingdom Metazoa; phylum Mollusca; class Bivalvia; order Mytilida; family Mytilidae; genus Mytilus; species Mytilus coruscus. The sequence goes on from CM029600.1 coordinate 25,676,530, forward strand.
CTAGTACACAATTTAATTTAGGGGCCAGCTGAGGACCACCTCCGGGCGCGGGATTTTCTCGCTGCGTTGAAGGCCCATTGGTGGCCTTCGGCTGTTGTCTGCTCTTTGATCGAGTTGTTGTCTCTTTGACATATTCCCCATTTCCATTCTCAATTTTATTCATCTTTATAAAAATAAGGATGATTGGATGAAAAATTGATAATGGTTGTGAAATTTATAATTCAGCTTCTTTTACAACAAAAAAAGTGTTTAATAATATTACGAAAATGTACCGGCTCAATGAGATCTGCTTCCTTGAAATCTTTAACAAGCTGAAATGGGTGATCAACCTTATAAAATAAGAAGACAGAGTCCGACTAAAGATGTGGAACGATACTGTTATTTTTTATTGTTACTCTAAAATTGAGAAACAAAACACTTTTTCAAGCTGTCATGAATATCTTTATTTTTCGATTATTATTGGAAGTTGAGCAGTATTAGAAGAATTTTTATAAAATATCCTATTTATGTTTGAATTTTTCTGAATTTATTTATTATTGTACATTTATAATTAAAATGTGTGATATGAAAATTACATCATGCATCATATACAGGTGTCACTATATCTTCCTAAAAAAAAACAATTTTAATTGCTATATAAATACCAAGCCCATTTATTGTTTGACACTTGTTGGATAAACGTGATTTTGGACTTTTCAATTGTTGGAGAACCGTGATTAAACCCTTGATATACCACATGAACAATACATTTCATAACATTGCAATAGGATATGTTCATTTTCATTATCGTGTGTAAATTGAGATGCAGATTCGTCGATACATCTTTTTTACATATCGTGTTGTTTAGTATCCAGCAAACCATCAAATGTTGCAATTTTATTTCATGTTTGTTTCAACAACATATATTTCTATGTTTAACCAAATTCTAAAAGCAAGCAACTTAAATATTAAGCCAGAATAAATGAATGTCCATGGTTTTAGTATGGTGCGTATAATTCAACCAGGTACGTTTTCGCTAAAATGGGCTATCGAAAATACAGGTGAATGGATTAATCCGGCGCTAAAATTGGCTATGGGGTCTGCACTAAACTGTCCCCATAGAAGTTTTAATTTTTTCGCTAAAATGTAATCATTTCCTACATGTTTCTACCTACGTCCCTACAAATTAAAAAAAAAACAGAATGCACACTTGTTGAAGGTCAGGTTCAATAGTCTGCATTTCAAAAAATGCTATGAAAATGTATTTCACTGACACCTTTGAAGGGGAATTCATGAACACAAATTTGTATAAATGAAAGTGCATTCATAACTTGGTAGAAATAATTATGAATCGATATATGAATATTTATGGGTACAAAATCAGAGTGTCAAAATATATATATCAAATTTAATTACCTGTCAAAAGATGTTATAGATCATCTCTTTTCGGTGTCCCTTTGTTATACGCGCCGAAACGGTATGCGTCTCTTTATATGTGAAATTGATGATTGTATAGTTGTCATTGAATATCTTCCCGGTTCTAAAACTGTGTATTGTTCAAGTTGTTATGTGATACTTTGTATCTATTTTATTTTATCTTATAATTTCACTAGCACTTGTCTCTAAGAAAATACTCGATATACCTTAATAGGTTAATTAACGGTACATATCACATGGCACTTGTGTTTGACAAAACATTTCTGTATAAGATGTATATAAATATTTGTTTTCAGAGACAAGTGCCTGTGGTATATATGTATATTTGTTAGAGACAAGTGCGTGTGCCCAATTTTCATTAGGGAGCTACCATTTGATTTTTATGGGGGGGGCTAGGATGAAATTTGAAAAAAATAGGCAGGACAGGAGTTTTGAGTAAAAAAAAAAGGCAGGATGAGATTATTTGCAAAAAAAAAAAAGGCAGGATGACAATTTATGTAAAAAAAAGTCAGGATAAACTAAATAAAAAGGCAGGACCGAATAGAGTGAAAAATAAAAAGGCAGGACCGAATAGAGGGAAAAATAAAAAGGCAGGACAAAATTTTTCATCCTAGCCCCCCATAAAAATCAAATGATAGCTCCCTTATTGCCAGACTTTTGACGTCAAATTAAGAGCATATAAATATGATAAAAAAAGACATAAGAAATGATTTTTAAAAATATACCCCCACCCGAAGGCGTCGGATATCTTTTTGAAAGTAAGTACTTGTTTATCAGTTAGTTTGTTGTAAAGGCTATTTGTGTACTTGTAATACAAGTAAATAGCCTTACCCATATTTACGCTTACATTCCCTCTTATCTTTAAATATCAACAAATCGACTCTCAACTATCAATTGTAAACCGTCAACCTGTCTAATATTACACCGAATAATGTTAAATTAAATGCAAATGAAATTGTGAATAATACAAACTGAAACTTTTATTTATTTACTGGTATTGAAGAAAATAAAAGAACATTTACCTTAACAAATCGACACACACAGGAGGTGCATAGCTAAGCGTAAATGATTGCTATGAATTTTATATAAAAGCATTTATTTCACAGTTTAAAAAAAAAGTTTAAAGCACGAAACATGTGAAAGTGGGTTTATAATTCATGTGCAACAGCGACGCGATGAGTCTGCGATGTCGCTGGTAAGATCGCTACCTCGTCGCAGCGACGAGTAGCGATAACGCGTTGTCGCTTTAGCGAAAAACCTCGTTGCTACATTAGACAAATCTTGACTACCATTTTCCTACGGATACATTTTATATCTAACCTTGCTTTATCTGTAATGAATATCATATGTAAACAGGGTGAAAATACCTATATCGAGAGTTCACTTGACAAGAAGTACATGTAAACGATATTGCAAGGTGTTAATGGTTAGTTCTATAGATAATGCCGTATTTGTATTTAAAAAAAAAAGTTTTGCCTTAAATTTTGGCAAATACGATAAAAGAGATAAAGGCATTATTTTTTGTGAAGAACCTGTTTGGTTTAGATCTAGAAATTTAATGTAAAATAAAAAGATGCGGAAAATTAATGTATTTACATCATGATGAGAATGATAAGATGAAATATTTGATATTTTACTCCTTAATAGCGGTAGATTAAAGTGTAAATTGATTTCCCAGAATATGTAACTAAAATACTCCAGGGTGCTTTGATAAATTGAAAGAAATAGTCACTGTATTAAACAATATCATGAACACAAAAAATAAGATTTAATTCAAAATTTTAAAGTCAATATTATTGCTTCGCAGCACCATACATTTAGGTCACTTCTATGGAGGGTAAGTTTCACCTTAATAATAAAAAAAGTCTATATCAGGGCAAAACAAAAACGGATCAAACACAGCTCTGATAAAAATAAACAAAAACTTTTATAAACGAAGGAACAACATTGCACTATTGGGAATTAAAACAGTAAATGTTCTTTTATAGAGTATTAAAATTTTAATTATTGGAGTCAGAAACTCGGCAGTTTACTAAATTTTCAGTTAATACTAAAACTACTTTTGGAATTATCCAAGTTTTTGGTTGTTCTGTATATAGCCTATTGATATGGGACGCGAGATATCGCGATGAAGACTATTTCCGAAACACGTGTAGTGCACACTTACATTGATAATACCAAAAGAGAGAGAGATGGATAAATACCCACATCTCAAGACAAGCATATTCTCTGAAAATTGATTAAACATCTTTCTAAAATAGAAATCTTACCTCGAAAGCACTTGTCAATCCAACTTCAAATAACACCGGTAAGATGCAGTGTACAGTGAATGGAATAAAAAGAAAAGCAGAAAACGTTCCGATCCAATAAATAGCGCCATTGTAGAAGATTTCTGTTGGAACTCCAAGTACGGAAACAGAAGACAGAAAAGTTGCCATCAGTGATAGAGCAACAGGAAAAAGAGGCATTTTTCTCCCTCCTAGTAAAAAGTCTGTTGTATTCTGACATTTTTTGTCCTTCCATGCATAAAAGATTCCAATTGCTGTAGAAATTAGTAGCGTCAAAATAAAAATAATGTAGTCAATGATATGAAATGTGTCTATAGTTTTCATTTTTAAAGGTATTTCGTTGCACATATATTAATCCACTGAAATTTTTAACATTTAAATTTGCTTGAAATCACAAACAGGTATTTTATGACCAATTTAGCATAGGTTTTTGCACAGGTGTATCAATCGTAGATAAAAAATTCGTTTTAGAATTGTCATCCCTTTTCCGTGAAATTTGTGAATAAAACCGTACACATTGTTTCTAAAATGGTTTGGATAGAAAAAGAGAAAATAAATCTCTTTTGAGCAGTCGTTAAGTAATTTGCAAGTAAAAGATAGTATTAGACAGATGTAGCTACGAAAAAAAACAACAAAATCATCATGTTGAACATAGTTATTTAGCACTGGAGCGATTAAGTTATCAGTTTAACTTCTTCATCATAGATGGGAAACAGCATGATACGGGAGATATTAGGTCGACATTTAAATAACTTTTTTCTTCTTTTGAGAACTTGTTTAGCATCTGAAGGTGTATTGTGTATCTAGTAATTATTTAAATGGACCACACAATGTTCATCGTGTAACATAACAGTCATTCTGCATAAATAAATTAATTGTTTATTATTAGCTAACGCCGTCTAGTGGCAATTCATACATAATCAGAAACTGATAAATGAATTAGATCGGAAATGAAAATGGGTAGAATAGAATGAGCGGCGGGAAAAAAGTATTGCACCTTTCGGAGTCGAAAAGTGAATAAAACCTATAGCTACATGCATTTTGCAGTGTGCTAGATTTCATATATTTTTAAACATGTTCTAAATTTTCTAATAAAACAATTTTTATATACAAATGTACTAATACGTCAACTGCTGCTTTCCAGTACATATCCAATGGTTGCATGTGTTCCGGCTTGTCCTAATAATTTTTGTTTCACCTATATTGATTACTACAAATGGAAAAAAATAAACAATAATAAAAGAAACAGTTCATCTCTTTTGAAAGTTAAGAGATGGTTCACCTGGTCACGAAATTAAAGCCTTTTTCAGTGTGGAGTATTACAAATGACTTTTATTGTTTTAGAAAGGGAAGAAGATATCCCAACGTATGTGCTAGTTATTATGATTCCATGGGAGATTGAACTCTACTGGGCTGATGATATCCCCAGGGACTAGTAGTCCATCAGAAGGGAGATCGGACTCTACTGAGCTGATGATATCCCCAGGGACTAGTAGTCCATCAGAAGGGAGATCGGACCCTACTGAGCTGATGATGTCCCCAGGGACTAGTAGTCCATCAGAAGGGAGATCGGACTCTACTGAGCTGATGATGTCCCCAGGGACTAGTAGTCCATCAGAAGGGAGATCGGACTCTACTGAGCTGATGATGTTCCCAGGGACTAGTAGTCCATCAGAAGGGAGATCGGACTCTACTGAGCTGATGATATCCCCAAGGACTAGTAGTTTTAAAATAGCAACCAGATCTTGATCTTTCGTATAATGAAATCCACCAATGGAAAGTTCTTATCTGAAAATAAAATTGAATTTTATAAGAAATATATCCAACCGAAGACAAGCAGTGTAAGATTAAAAATGTTTATACATATTTTTATGAAAAATGCTCCCTTTAAAATTACACATAGGGAAGGGAGGGCGGGAACACTTTCATATCTTGTCTTCGGTTATTCATAAAATTAGGATTCCATTACGCACACTTCGTGTGCTTATGAAATCTAAAATTTTATTTCATAACCTCCGACAAGATATTCTAGTGTTTAGTTTAAAGCTTCATGATAATATATATTTATTACCTGATTAAAACTGCTTTTTGAAAGTCACTTCCTGCCAGTGGTTTGTAATAAAATCTAGAAAAAGTTGTGAGATTTGACCATCTAGCTTGTTTCTTGATTTCGGATGATGACACACCAGCTCTGAAAGCTTTAGATGTGCAGGCTGATCTAGTAGAATGAGCTTTATAATTTGCTGTATCAATGCCTGCTGAGGATATGACTGACTTTAACCATCGAGCTAATGTACTAGTGGTAACAGGATGATGAGGTTTTACAAAACTTAATAACAACCAATTTCTATTTAATCTATCATTGGTATCCCTGATTTTTTCAGTCAGTTCCAAATATTTTCTTAAACATTCTACGACACAAAGATTATTATCTTCAAATTTATTAAACTTTAATTCAGGCTTTGTTTTACCTGGCCTACATGTTTTAGTGAGGGAAGGTATTTGGAAAATAATGTGATCACCTTTATCACACATAAAATCTAAATTTAATTTATGAATTTCCGAAACCCTCCCTGCAGATGTTAAAGCGAGTAACATTGTCAACTTTTGAACTAATAATTTCATGGACAGGGAGGAATTGTCACCCCATCCTGTAATAGTACTAAGAACTTTGTCAACATCCCAAGATGATTGATACCTTGGTAAAGGTGTTCTGACATTGAATATTGCCCTCATATGATGGATTATAGCTGGATGCTTGCCCACTGACATACTATTCACTAAGTTATGACCTCTGGAAATTGCAGAGCGATATGTGTTAATAGTGCGATATTGCTTTTGCTCATTGAATAGTGTTGTTAAAAATTCTATTATATTTTCCACAGATGTCTGAATAGGATTAATTTCCCTAGAATTACACCAGCTAGACCATCGTTTCCAGGCGCTTTTGTAAGAAGCTCTGGTACCAGGTCTCCATGCTTTGGAGTATAATTCTGCAGCTGCTTTTGATAAATTTGCTGTAATTGTGTGTCCCCCGATACCTTCCAAGCTGTCAGATGAAAGGTCCCTGACTGGGCCAGTGGATGGAATTGACCCGTCGATGATCGGAGGATCTGGGGAAAACTGGGTAGACGGATTGGGTCTGCAATCGTCATCGTTAACAGCATGGGATACCATGGCTGAGCTTGCCAAATTGGTGTGATTAAAATAATTGTTGCCTTTTCTTTTTGTATTTTTGCCAAACATCGCCCTATTATGCAAAATGGAGGGAAAGCGAAGCCTTTTAGATTTGTCCAAATTAGAGAGAAAGCGTCTGTTGCCACAGCATTTGGGTCTGGTCGCCAACTGACGTACCTTTTTATTTGATAATTTAATCGACTTGCAAACAAGTCTATTTCGCAATTGCCTAGGACTTTTATTACTTGGGAAAATATGTCTCTGTCCACCATCCAATCGGATGTGTCTGACATATTTCTGGATTCCCAGTCTGCAAGATGATTTAACATGCCTGGGAGATGCTCTGCTGTTAGAGTAATCTCCCTTTCTTTGCACCACATCCAAATTTCTTTCACCATCTGTATTAAGGTGCCGGATTTTGTGCCCCCCATTTTGTTTATATATGCTACTGCTGTAGTGTTGTCTACCCTCATATGAACAGCTAAACATTTTGCAGATTTGGTGAATACTTTTAGCCCTAATAATGCCGCTAAGAGTTCTTTTAAGTTTATGTGATACTCTAATTCTTGGAGACCCCATTGTCCCCCAGAACTTATATTTCCGCAAACAGCCCCCCAACCTTTGTTTGATGCATCTGTGGTTATAACCATGTCTGGGGTGGCCGATATAATAGTCCAACCGTTTGATTGATCGATCTGGTTTATCCACCATCCCAATTCTTCTTGGGCCCCTTTTGAAAGTTGTATTTTTGTTTCGTAAGATTTGCCTTCTACCAACGATTTTATTTGTAATAACTGCAGGTATCTGCATTGTAGATTTGCTGGAATTATAGCTTGCATTGTTGAAACTAGTTTGCCTGTTATGTTTGCCAATTGTCTTACTGTTACCCATTGAAGCTTTAGAATTTGATGGCATTCTTGTTTTATCTTGACAACTTTCTCTTGGGGAAGTGTGAATAGCATTTCTTGAGAATCTATTTGAAAGCCTAAATACTCGACTTGTTGGCTTGGATTTGGTTTGGATTTTTCCCAATTGATAACAAAACCTAGATTTATGAGGAGAAAAATAGTGCAATCTCTTGCCTCTATCAATTTTTCTTTTGAGTCTGCCATTAGTAGGATGTCGTCTAGGTAAATAATCAGACGAATCCCTATTTTTCGAATTAACCCTACAACTGGTTTCATTAATTTTGTATATATTCTTGGTGCACTGGCTAGACCGAATGGAAGGCATGTAAATTGGTAAATTTTGTCGTCCCAAAGAAATTTTAGATATTTTCTGTCTTCTTCGTAAATGTTTGTTGTCAAATACGCGTCTTTCAGATCTATTTTGCACATCCATTCCCCCCTTTTCAGCAGGTCCCGAACCATGTATAAACCTTCCATTTTGAATGTTCGTATGTTATGAAATCGTTTAATTTTTTCAAGTTTATTACTGGACGGTTTCCCCCGTCCTTTTTTGGAACCAGGAACATACAACTTAAAAATTGGGTCTGTTCTTGGTGAATAGGTTGTATTGCTCCTTTTTCTAGCAATTTCTGAATTTCCTGATTTAGAGAATCTTTTTGTTCTCTGTTGAACATCGGATATTGAGGAGGTTGCCTTTGTAATGGTAGGGTATAGAACTCTAGTTTGTAACCTTGAACTATTTGGAGAATAAAGTGATCTCCTGTTATTTTTTGCCAGTTTTTTAAAAACCATCTTAACCTTCCTGCTATGGGAAGGTTGCACTGAATTTGGGAAATTAGAAAGTTTTTGTCTAGGATTACTTTTGGTACATTTGTCTTGATTATTGACAGTAATTGATATGAATCTTGACTTAGATTCCATAAATTTGGACTGTGTCTTACTACAACTGGATTTATTTTTATAGGATACTGACCTTCTATATCCTCTTCCTCTATACGCACTACCATGTCCTCTTGCCATGCCTCTGCCCCCAGCTCCTCTCCCTCGTGCTGAGGGCCCATCTCGAAAGGGCGAATCTCTTTCCCTCCTTGGATTGGCATATCTGTGTTTTGTCCCATTACTTCCATGGCTTGATTCATGGTCGTAATTGTAGTTCATGTGGTGATATCCCCCTCGTCTCTTTTTCTTGAAACCACCTTTCCTTTTTCTTCCTTTTTTAATACTAAAGGCGATTTTTGAGGCTTCTTCCCAGGTCTTACTCGACTTTTTGAGGACTTTTTTGAAGCCTTCCCCAAATAAGCAATTTCCACTTTGAGATATTACATCCTCGTTTTTGTCCAAGAGTTCTTTGGCTTTTTTGTAATCCTCGGTCATTTTCAGTAAAGTGTTTACTCGTCTGTGCCGATCTACTGCCAGACTTGCCTGACCGACACAACATACAGTTTTTTCAACTAGTTGACGCATGTGTGCTATGTCAACATTGTCCACTGTTGGGTTTTCTTTGGAATGTTCCCTAATGGAATCGGACATCTCCCACAGTTGCGAGAGTGGGCCCATTATTCGGAAAAAACGTTTTTGGATACCTTGAATACCCTTTTCAGCGCCTCGATCTAAATCGGCATTAAATTTGTCCATTATAGGATAGACATACTCGTCTATCTGTTTACACTGAAAGTGTGGATCGTCGGGGATCGGAGCATGCTCAAGGATATTCTTTTCAACAATTTCGTCTTTCACGAAGGTTGAGAACTGTTTTTTGGCATATTTCAAACGTTCTTTTGACAATATCGTCTTACCCGCTGAACTACTTGCAATCGGGTTGAAACGTTCGTATGTAGTAATGGCGGATACCGTCTCGGAACAAACACTTCTCTTTGTTCTTGAAGACGAGTCAGTATCACTTACACTGTCTGATTCACTGCTACTTGAATCAGAGCTATCAGACGAGCTTTCCGACGAACTGTCTGAGGAACTTACATATCGTTTTCTTTTTCTACCCTTGTTCTTACTAGAACTTGAAGGGGACGCGGCCGATCGACTACTAGGATCGCCATCTTGGACGCTATCGTCCGATAAGTCTGCACGACTTTCAGCTGCGTGTATACTAACACGATCTGCCATTTAGCAAAAGTTTATTTTGCAAATAAATTAGTGAATTAATATAAATATAAAAATTCCACTGTAATTTAAAAAGTTACCGAGAATACGGTGAATACCAAGCGTTTTCCGATAGTTGATGATGCTGCAAGCGAGCCAAGTTGGAGAATGAAACCAAATCTTTGGAACAAAACTTTTAAAGGGCTACGGTGCTGCCATCTATCGACGGCCAAGGGGAGTAAACACTAGAATATCTTGTCGGAGGTTATGAAATAAAATTATGACATTTCTGTATAAGTATATCATGTATAAGCGAAAAAAAAAAAAAAAAAAAAAACACCAAAGAAATATTTATAACAATAAATATACTTAAAATATACAAATTTCTCTTTCCTGATCTTGCCCCCTACACACTTCCTGATCATGCCCCTACACACTTCCCATTTCAATTAGGAAACACGACTTAATCAAAATTAACATCATGTTCTCTATTGTTTTGTCTTTCATTTTGTCTATTTCCTGGCGATTGTTTGTGGGTTGATGTGATCTGTTGTAGATACTATGAAAAATATTTTTTTTATAATTCCATCTATTCTCATCCCTTATAATTGTATTTGAACTTCATCCATCTTAATAATAACTTAATCCCTTTATAATTTATTACAATATATGATATGCATCTTAACATGCAGAGAATGAAGATGATTGATCCACAGGTAAACCAGATTCCCCAGATTCAAGACGTATGTTGTAAAATTAAAATTAGGCATAGACAATACATTATACATGACCGACTCGCTTAAATATCTTGCATGAATTATTATTTTTTTTAATGAAATAATATGTTGGCTATCTATCAGATCCAGACTACATTCACATATATCAAACTTACTCACGGTATTGTCAGCATTTAATAGATTAGGATAATTAGGACTTCTACTAAAAATGTTTAATTTAGAAAATTATGATAATGATGATGAATTGTGTTTAACGTGAAGTGGCAAATACCATGCATATCAGGACATAAACACATTAATGTGATATAAATACTGATTTGCACTAGATCTGCACACTGAGTCGGATTGTTAACGTTCTTGATCACAGGTTAACAGGAAGACATACCAACCTACCCTGTCAACTTATTCTTACTCCGAACCGACCCGTCTTTGCTTGTATTCCTAAATACTACGCTTAGCGGAGAAGCAGCATTGATATACTTCGTCCTTAGACCGGCATTTTTGCATAATAATGGACCCCAAACTGTCTAACGGACGCCCACCTCAGCCGCGTGAGTTTATAACTGAACGATAGAGAACCTATGGACCATATTTTAATACTTTATTGAACCCTCACAGTTAATCTGTTTGGATTAGAATATTAATATAAGTGTTATGCAATGCATGGGAACAATTTATGTTTGATACCCTTCAATCCATTTATAAATATGGTAATTATAATGATAGATAAAAAGATTGATTGATTGGTGTTTAACGCCACTTAAACTTTCAGCACTAGTATGCTATTTCGTGGCGGTTAATTTTATTGATGGAGGAAGCAGGAGTGCCCGGAGAGAACCACCGACCTGCGGTAGGAAAACTGACAATCCTAGTCAATTAAGATTCGAACTGACACCTCCGTGTTGAAAGGGTAGTGATACAGTAACTACTTCAACCACTTGGCCACTGAGGCCCTAGATAAAAAGAAAACATTAGACCACTTGGCCACCGAGGCCCTTATCAAAAAGAAAACATAAGACCAATTGACCACCGAGGCCGTAGATAAAAAGAACAAGTTAAACCACTTGGCCACCGAGGCCCTAGATGTAAAAGAAAATGTTAGACCACTTGGACACCGAGGCCCTAGATAAAAAAGAAAACGTTAGACCACTTGGCCACCGAGGCCCTAGATAAAAAAAAAGAAAGAAACGTTACACTTTTCGAATACAATGGTGCTGATTTAGCAGATTAGACCTATATTCATAATTCACAAAAATACACAAGAGTGTTACTTTTATGATGAAAACTCAGTTATCTCTCTTTTATTAAATGCTATCGTCAAGTTGGCCTATATTCAAAATGTCTTTGTATTAGCCGTTTCCATCCATATCGCAATCTCACTTTAGTATTGCAGTACATGTTTGTGAAATTCACTAATCGCTTCTCAGAAATACTGATTTTATATCTTATGTGTGGGCATGAACAACATTTAACAATAAAATGATCAGTCATTTTTTACCTTTTCAATAGTTCATCCTATTTTGCTTACATCAATCGAGGGTCAATGTTATATCCTATCGGAAAGGACATATAAAGTTCATTGTTTTGTATTCCGATCTGGATACCGCTAAATATATAGTATATATATTTAGCGGTATATTAAATTATGTACAAGTTTTCATAATCATTGGAAAGAATTTAGAGAAAATACTGTTAAATCTGGTAGAGGTAAAGTCTTGACCTATTTTTCAATTAAACATTTTTTTGGTACAGAAAAATATCTGCAATTAAAAGAATTTAAAAATAGACAAGCACAGTGCAAAATCAGAATAAGTGCACATCCCCTAAAAGTAGAGACAGATAGATATGCTAAAACCTATACAGATAAATCACAAAGATTATGTCAAAAATGCACCTTAGATAAAGTTGAAGACGAAGAACATTTTATATGTCAGTGTCCCCTTTATAACTTTAAAAAAAAAGAATTTTATGATAATATTTTAATAGGTTGTAAAAATTTTGAAAAGTTAAGCACAAGTGCCAAATTGGCTTTTTATTCAAGAAAACCTAGAGGTATTGAAAAATATTGCTATTTATATTAATAAATGTTTGGAACTGAGAAACTATCAATATAGTATAGATATTGTTTTATTTAAGACGTTGAGAATATTTGCCTGTTAATAATAGATATATTGTTATGCCTTTTTTATGTGTATGGCTCTGATCTGGCTGTGGTTTAACATCTAAGAATTGAAATAGTTAAATTCATATTTATGATTTATGTCAACATTATTGTAACAATTATAAAAATCATTGTAATAAATTACTTTGCTCTTCATGGGCCCTTTAATTGGAATAAAAATATCTTATCTTATCTTATCTTATCTTATAGTATACATGCAGTCATTTTATGAAATCAATTTATGAATCAAGCAAATACTGTATACAACTGAATACAATTTACTAATAAGTCTTATTCTCATCGCTCTGTATCCATTAATGTGCATGTCATATTTGACCTGATTTTCCTGCTTGAAACAAACGTATCCTTATTTGAACATGAAAATGACATTTATATAATTATTTGAAAAAGGAAATCATTTAATTTTTAATTCTCATCCTTCGCTCACGTTTCCCTTTGGAAAGATGTAATTAAAGTATATCATAATTTATGACACGACTTAAACTCAAGTATTATACATCTTCTAGTGGCATAGTTGTTGTCAAAATATCAGTCTGTACTTTATTTTGTTGTATCGAGTCCCCTGTCTTTCATATTTGACTTTGCTATCTACTATTTGCGTACGCCCCATAAGTTAATCTTATTCTTTTTAACGTTTTCATTAATAGCTATTTGAATTATTTATTTAGTTGTCATTCAAAAAGATAATGTAAGCGTTAAAACAGTTTTTACAGGAAGGGAAACGTATTGACGACTACTTGGTAAAATTCACTTGCACATAAGCATGATAACCTTTATCTTTGAATAAGACATCTTGCAGCAAAATGTCTGTTTAGGTAGGCCTTGTCGCATGTTTAAACATTTTCAACACGATCTCAAATTAAGGCTATTTTGACAGTGTTTGCAATTTTGAATTACAGGAAAAGAATTAACATCCCGCAAAATATCACTTGTGGGGTGATGGCTATGTTATACACGGGGTGCCGTCTTAGAAGCGAAAACATTATTAAATTTCCTTTTTTGAGAATTGTTAGCACAGAATAATGCATTGCACAGAGGTCACCGACCATTAATCTATTCCAGCTAGCAGAAGCAGACGTCCCCAGTGCTGTTTTCGCAAGCACCCCTTCTCAGTTTTCCGTGTCGATGATTTTAATTCATGTACTTTAAATGCAAGGTTCAGGATAAAACTTACTTTCGGCGATATTTTTCGTACATTTAATATAGAAATGAATTTATATCATATAATTAGACATAATTTAAGGTTCTCATGCAAATGTTTTTGGTTTCAAAGTTTATTTTTCATCAACCTATAATGTATCGCACAGGGTGGCAGATTTCGCGGAGGAATTCATTAAAACAGGGATAATTTCGCCTTTAATTCTGTCATTATTCACAAGTAAATGGTATGACTACATGTACAGATTAAAAAAAAATTGGGTTAAATGCCAAGTAGAAAAAATTGTCATATTTTGAAGTGAAAAATTTTCTACATTCCTGCTCTGATAATAAAAAGTAATCATATTGAGAATAATGGATAAGCATTTTATCTATTGCTTTGTCATCGTTAACAAGAATAAAAACACTCCTTCTTTTTACATGTACTAATCCTTTACCTATTTTCGATATTGAATGTGACTGTCTTAGTTCAATAACTGCTTACACTTGCTGAGCACCTGCATTCAAGACTGTTTGTCTTGGGTGATGTTAAAGTGGGTTTTTTTCGGGGGTGGGGTGGGGGGTGGGGTTGAAGGGGCTGGTAGTCTACTGTTTGTTGCCTTTTCTCTTTTCGTTTCCAGTATTTTATTTCTCATACAGTATTATTAGATTAATCAAGAATTAGTACTTCCAGCAAGAACAAGAAGTCGTCAAATAAAATCGGAGAAATATTAGATCAAAGGTCTCTAGCTCGAGGAGCATTGTCGATACCCGGCCAGTACATTTTTCAAGGTAGAATCCAATTCTGCCAACAAAACATTTGGGAATGGATTTTAACGCGTTGGAAGATACAAAGAATGATTGTTTTAAGTATTTTGTTCTTAAAACTCATCCTGGAAATTATTCAAAGTAAATAATATATAACAAAATGTATTAAATATGAGTATTGAAGAAGAAAAACAAAATGTTATGAATAAAATCAAAATAACAAATAAATCACACCTGAATGAAACATTCTAACATTTACATCCTTTAAAGTTAGCAGTCTTGAATTGCAATCTACAAAATTAAACAATCAACATGCAGATAAAACAACTAGAGGCTTAACTGCATTATTTTAGTTGTCGAAAAAATTAGATATGAAATATAGGATTAATGTGATATTTATTTGGCGGTCATATTTGTCTCCTCATCCGGACCCAAAAAAGGTTTTTTATAAAATAATTCCTGATAAATGTGGTCAAATATGGCCTACCGTAGTACTTTTCAACAATAAGTTGATAATGTGACTTTCAAAAGAGTTTGTATGGTAAATATATGTTACCAATTCATGTCATGTTTGTCAATCGAATATAAGGAGAAAATTTGAATTTGAAGTCTCAAAATCTGCAACACGGAAATCTGGTGAGGATTGTTTGAGAAAACAGAGCTCTAGGGATGTCTGCTTCTGCTGACTTTTAATTAATCGGATTTTCTTCATGTCGAAGCCGCTACCACATGGCAAACATAGCCAACACCTTGTGGCAATCATAGCTAACATCCCGTGGCAAACGTAGCTAACAGCCCGTGGTAAACATAGTCAACACCACGTGGCAAACATAGCCTCAAACATGTTTTTCGTCTACCAAAGGCGACACTTATTGCATAATTCATTTCATTTTTTTTTTTAATTGGTAAAGAGGCTTTTGAAAATTATCTGAACATGCGAGACTTATTCGGGCTACGACGACGTCGGCAGACATCAATTAACGGCAATAGCTCACATGTTATGATAAATGCTTCATATTCGTGAGATGCGAAGTATGCCATCCCGTGCGGAACATTACATTTAGACAGAAACTTTAAAACCAAGAAATTATAAGTTGGAAGCCTGCAATAGGTCCAGTTCAATGGTAAAAATTAATTCTTATAGAAAATATACAGAGAAAGGTGACCGAATAGTACTCTTTATCCTGAGACTTGAATTTGAAGTCTCAAAATCAGCAACACGGAAATCTGATGAGGATTGTTCAGAAAACAGAGCTCTGGGTTTTTATTATAAAATAATTCCTGATAAATGTGGTTAAATTTGGCCTACCGTAGTACTTTTCAACAATTAATTGATAATGTGACTTTCAAAAGAGTTTGTATGGTAAATATATGTTACCAAATCATGTCATGTTTGTAAATCGAATATAAGGAGAAAAATCGAATTTGAAGTCTCAAAATCTGCAACACGGAAATCTGATGAGGATTGTTTGAGAAAACAGAGCTCTGGGGATGTCTGCTTCTGCTGATTTTCCTTAATCGGGTTTTCTTCACCTCTAAGCCGCCACCACGTGGCAAACATAGTCAACTCCTTGTGGCAATCATAGCTAACACCCTGTGACAACCATTGCTAACACTATGTGGCAAACATAGCTACAACTATTTGCGAACATAGCTAACAGCCCAGGCAAACATAGCTAACACAATGTGGCAAACATACCTGACACCCCCTGGTAAACATAGATAAAGCCCCGTGGCAAACCTAGCTAACACTCTTTTGAAAACATAGCTAACACCCCGTGACAAACATAGTTAACATCCCGTGACAAATATAGCTAATACTCCGTGACAAACATAGTTAACACCCCGTGGCAAACATAGCTAACAACCTGTGGCAAATATAGCTAACACCCCGTTACAATCATAGCCAACATCCCGTGGCTAACATAGCTAACACCATGTGTTAAAATAGCTAAAACTCTGTGGCAAAAAAAGCTAACACCCAATGGTAAACATAGCTAACCTCTGTGGCAAACAAAGCTAACAACCTGTGGCAAACATAGCTACAATCCGTTGCAAACATATTCAACACCCTATGGCAAATATAGCTAACATCCCGTGGCAAACTTAGCCAACACTCCGTGGCAAACTTAGCTAACACCCCGTGGCAACATAGCCAACACCACGTGGCAAACATAGCTAACACCCTGTGGCAAACAAAGCTTACAACCTGTGACAAGCATAGCTACAATCATATTCAACACCCTGTGGCAAATATAGCTAACATCCAGTAGCAAACTTAGCCAACACCCGTGGCAAACATCGCTAACACCCCGTGACAACATAACCAACACCACGTTTCAAACATAGCTAACACCCTATGGCAAACATAGCCAACACCCCGTGGCAAACATAGCCAAACATAGCCAAAACCATGTGGCAAGCATATAACACCCCGTGGCAAATAAAGCTAACACCCCGATGTATCATAGAAAACACTTTCTCGAAAACACAAGTAATACTCGTGGCAAACATAGCTAACATCTCGTGGAAAACATAGCCAACAAACTATGGCAAAGAAAGCTACAACCCTTGGTAAATATAGCCAACACCACGTTTCAAATATAGCTAACACCCTATGGCAAACATAGCCAACACCCCGTGGCAAACATAGCCAAACATAGCCAACACCATGTGGCAAACATATAACACCCCGTGGCAAATATAGCTAACACCCCGATGTATCATAGAAAACACAAGTAACACCCGTGGCAAACATAGCTAACATCTCGTGGAAAACACAGCCAACAATCTATGGCAAAGAAAGATACAACCCTTGGTAAATATAGTCAACAATCCGTGCCAAACATAGCCAATACCCCGTGGCAAACATACCATACACCCCGCGGTAAACATACATAGCTAACACCCCTGTGGCAAACAAAGCTATATCAGCCTGTGGCAAACATAGCTAACCCCCTGTGGCAAACATAGCTAACACCCCAGGAAAACAAAGTATACATCCCGAGGTAAACATAGCCAACGCATCCTGTCAAACACCTCGTGGCAAATATAGATAACACCCCCTGGTACAATAGATAGCACTCCGTGGCAAACATAGCTAACACCCCGTGGCAAACATAGCTAACACCTCGTGTCAAACACAGTCAACGCCCACTTGCAAACATAGCTAACACCCGTGGCAAACATAGCCAACAACCCGTGGCAAACATAGATAACACCCCGTGGCAAACAGCTAAACCCCATGGCAAACATAGCTAAAACCCCGTGGCAAACATAGCTAACATTCTATGGCAAACATAGCTAACACCCTGTGGTAAAATAGCTAAATCCTGTGGCAAACATAGCTACAACCCTTGGCAAACATAGCCAACACCCCGTGGTAAACATAGCTTAAACCCTGTGGCATACATAGCCAACACTCCGTGGTAAACATAGCCAACACCCTATGGCAACCATAGCCAATACACCACATGTGGCGTTTTACGCGGTTTTTAAAGGACCGATAGTAATATGTACGATAAAATTCGAAAATTTTTATACTGATATTCTACAAAATTATGTCTAATTAATATCGGAAGGAAGTATTTGATGGGTTTATGATTCTTTTTAACTATTGAATTATTGAACTGAAAGAACCAAAAAAAAAATGATTTCATTTAAACATATTTTATTTGCTTTTGTGTACAGACACAAGTTATCATAACTAAAATAGTCCTCTCCTCAATATAAGAAGCTGTTATGTCTAAATATAAAGATATAAATTTGTACCATAGTTACAGAAAAAAGTACACAATTTCACAAATAAATAAAAGTTTTACGTCAACAATCTTATTCAACAACATACTTTACTATAAACATACAGATGTGAAAACGAAAAAAGAAAAATTTAAAAGTCAAAATGTTTCCAAATAGTAAAGCAACGAGAATCTAAAGACACAGCAAAGACTAATTTATCAAAAAGATGAATTCTGATTTGTGCATAAAACGGGCATTCAAAGAAAAAATGAAAACTGTCTTCACCCGGACTGCCTAAAGGACAGCTTTGGTAATTTAGCAGATTAAAGCTTATAAAGGTCATAATTTAGAATTGACCATGAATGTAGAAATTTGTTAAAATAATATTTGCCTTACGTTTTCCAACATTATAAACTAAGTATTAGGGGCTTTGGGTTGATGGGATTTCTTTCGATGGGAATATTTACATTTGGAGATGGAAACTAAATTTATAATTGCTTTATCGATGTCAACTGGTCCTTAGGTTTTTTTACCATATGATACTCTTTAGTGGTACACACTAAAATAAAACAAGACGAAAAGATTCACAGGAAGCCTCTCAATAACCGATATCAATCCTCAAAACAAAAGTTAAACGAATTACTAAAACCTAAACGACTAAAGCGGCGAACAAATGTTCAAATAGAAGGGCAGTAGTCTTTAATTTTCGGTCAAGGAAGTTAATTAGCTATGTCACTATATTTCTATTAAATTTTGTGAACGTTGTACTCCACTGTAACTGAAAATCGAAAAAGAAATCATTAAAATACTAAACTGGCTTTATTTTTATTTTTTTTTTTTTTTGCTGTTGGTTTATATCGTTCTTGGCGGAAAAAGACCGCAGCATGTAAACAAGCGTCGTTTCACTGTAAAGTCATAAAACATCATTTTCATGCACATGTTTTCACTAACAATAAGGTAATTATTGATTGGTTAATGCACAGAGAACAACAAAGTCGGCGACCCTTTGATTATTGTACGTAAATCACATGGAAACACATGTAGCATTCATTCAATTATATTTCAGAAAATAAAAGAGAAAATTCATCATTTTTTTCAATCTTTAGTTCAAGTTTTACAAGCTGATGTTGTATTCAAAATCTTATATAAATCTGTGACATGACCCATTTGCTGTAACTTGACCTACAGCATTACTTTCATTAGCTATTTATAAGCATAAAAGCGTGTATATTAACTTTGTCTTATGAATTAGTTGTATTAATGGGAACCTGTCCAATATATGCATATTACTACAAAATCGGAAGAAGAGACACGATACTATATGACTACTTTAAGCGTTTTTCTTTATAGATAATCTTAATTCAATAACATACTATG
Organism: Mytilus coruscus; assembly: GCA_017311375.1. NCBI lineage: Eukaryota > Metazoa > Mollusca > Bivalvia > Mytilida > Mytilidae > Mytilus > Mytilus coruscus. The sequence goes on from CM029600.1 coordinate 25,696,355, forward strand.
AATATTATCAATATTTATGATGTAAGCTAAATTCTAAATAGAACTTTAAAGTATACAAGTATACAAGTAAAAGCGACAAAAGTAATATATGTGTTTATATAGGAAATTGAAAATGAGTTTTGTTTAGAAGATTACTTAAAGTATGATTTTAATAGTAATATACTCACTAAACTACGTAGTGGAACATTAAAACTGAATATAGAAGTTGGTCGTTTTGACAATATTGTAAGAGAAAATCGTATATGTATATACTGTAATATGAATTGTATTGAAAATGAGTACCATTTTGTTTTAGTATGCCGTGCCTTTAGAGCATTGAGGCTACAGTTTTTACCAAAATTTGATTGTTCATGGCCAAATCATAGAAAGCTTGTATTTCTTTTACAACCTAGCTCAAAGAATTTAACTAAAAAATTGTGTAAATTTCTTAATGCGGCATGGAAGTTAAGATTACAAATTATTATTGCATAACAGTATTGTTCTGTGCTTGTTATGACCTTATTGTGTTGTTCTCTGCATGTTTACTGTCATTATTGTCATTATATATTATGTTATTTTGCTATAGCATTATGTTTGCTTCTGCAATAAAATATTCATTCATTCATTCATTCTGAAACTGATGATTAAACCGTAAAAAATTGTGCCAGAAAACGCTATTACACGCAGAAAGAAATATTCTACAAGTAAGCTTGAGAACCTGTATCTAACTAGGGTGAAGGGCGCAAGGGGTATTATCCGAGGGGAACTTATAAATCGAGCCCCATAATATTTTTTGGATGTAAATATTTACCATTTTGGGGGGTTTCAACATTTAGAATGTAGAAAGTTATTTTTTTTTAAATTTGTTTTTGCGGGAAGAGGAAGGATCCAATATATTTGCCTTGGTACTTACTTCAGTTATATTATGCAAAGATGTAATTGTTTTTTTTTTTGAAGTGGGGGGGGGAGTGGTTGAGCACAATCTTTAATCTTTAGGGGAACTTCTTCTGAAGAAGAGTGTATGTTCAGCAAATTTTGTTTATTTATCTCCTTCGTCCCAAAATTCTAATGTTGCACGCAAATCAAGTTGGATATGTGTGTTTTCAAGCAGTGTAATGATCCTTAATAGGCAAACTTTAGGCCAAACGCCATCGTCAAATTGTAAGAAAGCTCTATTAAAACCTAAATGTAATACTTATATAATCACCGCATAAACCGAATTTTCTTAAGAGGCTAAGTATGTTAATATGAGACACTTTTCACACAAAATGCATTCTTGGCCAAGCTCAGTTCTTCTACTTCTACAGATTGCGCTCAAATCGAAAATTTAGGTGCATCCGAAGCGCTTTTCAAGATTAACCTTCAACGCTCAAATCTCAGTGTTAGGGATTATAATAACTACATAGATATAAGAAGATGTGGTATGAGTGCCAATGAGACAACTCTCCATCTAAGTTAAAATTTATAAAAGTAAACCATTACAGGTCAAAGTACGGTCTTCAACACGGAGCCTTGGCTCACACCGAACAGCAAGCTATAAAGGGTCCCAAAAATTGCTAGTGTAAATCCATTCAAACGGGAAAACCAACGATCTATATAAAGAACGAGAAACGAGAAACACTTATGAACCACATCAACAAACGACAACTACTGAACATCAGATTCCTGACTTAGGACAGGTGCAAACAATTGCAGCGGGTTTAAACGTCTTAATAGTACTGTAAACTGTTGTAGGATGAATTTTTATAAAAGATTTTATGACTGGAGAATTTTAGGAAAGGTATATGTATCAAAAGTATCTTAAATATGAACTGATGTCAATATAACATTTTGAATTTTTCACCAGTTCAAAATATTGGATGCAAATCTAAAGAATGTCAACGTAAAGGTCAACTATTTGTAGTAACACGAACGGACAATTTTTAGGACTGTTTAAAATTACACAGAATTTGGTAAATTTACAAACAACCCTTAATTCCTAACTTGATTATATACAATGTTTTGGGTACCTGAGCTACAGGAACCGGTATCAAACATTCCTTCGGTCCCTGGAAGCGATAAAAATCCGATTTCTTGGGACCCCTGGAACCTGTATATAATCATGTTTTATTTAAGAAATAATTCATGCAAACCATAGATTTGTTGAAAATTTTCGCATGGCCTAGGTCGTTATATTAGAATTTTATCCCGAGCGTAAGCAAGGGATAAAATTAACAAATATAACGACCAGGCCATGTGAAAATGAAAACAAATCTATGGAATGCAAATGAATAATTATTTTGAAGTTTGTAAATTTATCAAAATATTTGAAACAGTCCTAAACGGAAGTCTTGTATATGACTTAAAAGTCCGTCCGATGACGGATACAATATCCGGACGCCTTTATTTTCGTTTTCCTCCCAAAATAACCCATACGGAATAATCATAAGTGAGGATGACAAATGCGACTATGCATGGTACCTATAGGACACATAGGCATGATGATTAATTTATTGTGGAAGGAAGAGAAGCGACACACAAAATGAGGTCTTCTCATTTAATAGTATAGATATTATTTACAGTATATTTGCTTGTAGACTGGTACCCGGCCGTTATTGAAATTCTTGACAATACCAATTTGCCAAGCTCTATAAAAGTTGTAAATAAATTTTATTTGTGCCCATTATAAAATATAAAACGTCAGTGTGATCCTTAAATTTTAAAAGCACTTCTCAATTTCTAATGAGTTTGTAAATAGATATAAGAAGATGTGGTATGAGTGCCAATGAGACAACTCTCCATCCAAGTCAAAATTTATAAAAGTAAACCATTATAGGTCAAAGTACGGTCTTCAACATGGAGCCTTGGCTCACACCGAACAGTAAGCTGTAAGAATGAATACTTTTTAACATTTTGGAATAAAGTTTTATATTGAATTATTTTAGATTAAGCTCTGCCAAGTGGATAAAACTTGCATATCCACAAGTCAGAAAATACTATGAAATATGAAATTTTAGTTCTGCCAAATGATGAATTTTGCATCATGATTCACAGGTCAGCATTAAGAGATTTTTTTGCAGATTGCTACATTAAAAATTTTAGAAAACACTATGAAATATAACAACAAGAGATGTACAAAATGTATAAAAACTGGAATTGGAATTTTCAAAGTTTATACTTGACATGTATATTAACCAACACCAGAGGGTGTGTCATAATGTATGTACAACTTCCTAGGTCAAAGGTCAAAAACTTTGGTTTTAGTTGACAACCCCATGTCCTATGGTAAATTGTGTCCGCTCTATATCTTGAGAACCGTTATGATTTCAAAGTTTATACTTGACATGTATATAAACCAACACCAGAGGGTGTGTCATAATTTATGTACAACTTCCTAGGTCAAAGGTCAAGGTCAAAAACTTGATGGTTTTAGTTGACAACCCCATGTCCTATGGTAAAGATCGTGTCCGCTCTATATCTTCAGAACTGTTTTGATTTCAAAGTTTATACTTGACATGTATATAAACCAACACCAGTAATGACCAGAGGGTGTGTCATAATTTATGTACAACTTCCTAGGTCAAAGGTCAAGGTCAAAAACTTTGGTTTCAGTTGACAACCCCATGTCCATTGATAAAGATACACATTTTTTACCACACATTATTCACAGTGGGGCCCACAGAGATGGCTCCCATCTCAATGATATCTATTTTTTTACATACATCAATGTTTACTTATACATTAATATATATGTGCTTTTTCTTTCAGGAACAAGTATCAACTATTGAATTGATGGTTAAAAACTACCAAGATGTAATGAGAGATGTTAAGTAATGAACAAAAGAGTAACATGAAGTTAGACAATACCACTTGAGGTGTCAGAATTTGTGCAATTGTTATTTGCAGATATATATAGATGGATTTTATCAAAATGTGAACTGTAACACTTAGATCAAATATGTTATTTTTTGTAGAAAAGATCCAGTTGTGTTCCATTAATTTATTTCTAAAAAATTATGAATTTAAGAATTAAATTTTCATATTTATTTACCGAGTTTTATTGCTGCCCAAAAAGAAGTTATTGCCTCTACTTTACAACTTATTTTGTCATAAATTGATTGTATATCTTTTTGTGACATTAAATGTTGATTATTAGGGCTCTGTAGGTGACATGAGCCTGATAAAGTAGTCTCTCTGTGTGTTTGGAAAAAAGTGGTAGAAAACTTGGTATTTGAAAAAAAAAATCAAATTTTGAGAAAACATTTTCACAAAATTTGATATACAAGATATGAAATGCTTTTCAAAATTGGTTCCCAATGTTAAATATTGATTACTTTATAATTTGGGGTAAAATTTACCATGAAGACTTATTTTTTTGTCTCACCTGCTAATGCGAGTCAAAGTGATTATAATGCAGTGACTCCCGAAACTATTTGCATTTAGTTTTATATTCTGTGGGTAGATAACTTTGATTCTTCATACCTTATACACAAATACTTTATGTTACGAAGTTTCTTTCTTTCATGTGTCTATTGTCCTTGACCTCATTTTCATGGTTCATAGACTGCTTGATTTTTTTTTGTTTTTATACAACTGCTAATTATGTTGTTGTCGTTGTCCCTTGGCCAAAAGCAAGCATTTTTCTTGTTTCAGGACAATAGATCTCTATGAAATTGCACCACAAAGTTCCATACCTCAAAAGGAAGGTTGGGATTGATTTTGGGGATTATGGTCCAAACCGTTCTAAAGTAAAAACAGGCAAAAACAATACCTTTTGTATAAATTGCTTATTTCTTAACCAATTTCAATGGGGTTTAATTCTAAGTCTTGAATTTGTTGGGTTCAATAATATGTTGATTTCAACTGTATATTGCTATTTCAGATTTTTTGGGCCCAGTTTTTAAATTGGTCCACATTGAGGTCCAAAGGGTACAAAATTAAACTTTGTTTGATTTCAACAAAAATTGAATTCTTTGGTTTCTTTGATATGCTGAATCTAACTGTGTATTTAGAATTTTGATTTTAGGTCTGGTTTTCAAATTGGTCCAAAGGTTCCAAAACTAAACTTAGTTTGAGTTTAACCAAAATTAAATTCTATGGAATCTTTGATATGCTGAGTCTAACCAAGCATTTAGATTTTGAATATTGGACCATAATTCAAATGCAGGTAAATGTCCAATTTCAAATTTTTTAAAGTTCATAGACCACATTCATTCTGTTTCAGAAACCTTTACTGTGTCACATTTTAATCACAATCCAAATACAGAGCTGTATTAAGCTTGAATGTTGTGTCTATACAGGGTTCAACATCTGCGGTCGTATCAAGATGCGATGTCTGGAGCATTTTATTTTTTGTTGTGTGAATTTCTATGGTTATGAGGAGTAGGATAACTGTATTTGGTATATTGGTTGCTTGTAAGGTCTACATGTCTGTGAAACAGGGTTTACCTGACTTCAACTTCATTTCATGGATCAATGATCAAGGTTTAGTTTTCTTGGTCCATAACTTAGATACTGTAGGCAATAGGTCAACTATATTTGGTGTATGAAATGATTGTAAGGCAGACATTACGGGTTGGCAGGTTTCATTTGAACTTGACAATTTTTTTCATTGTTCATTGAACAATTTTTAATTTTGCTTTCTGGTCTATATTTCAGATACTTTGAGTAAAAATGGCCATTGTAGTTGGTGTATTAAATGATTGTTAGGTGTACATGTTTGTCTGGCAGGTTTCATATGACATTGAACACATCTTCACTATTCATTAGTCAATGTTTAGTTTTCATGGTTTTGTCAGTTTATAAGATACTATAATCAACATATAAACACTATTTGCTGTATGCAATGGTTGTACATAAGGTGTCTGTTTGGTATAATTCATCTGACCTCATTTTCATGTATGATTGATAATGTTAAGTGTATGTGATACATATAGTAAAAACTTCATATTACAGACTTCAGTGTCTGCACTCTTGTGTTAAAAGATCAGAAATTTTGAAAAGCATCTTTTTTCAACAAAAATATATAAAGATGTATACTATGACTATTAATTAGTACACAATTTTATTTAGGGGCCAGCTGAGGACCACCTCCGGGTGCGAGATTTTCTCGCTGCGTTGAAGACCCATTGGTGGCGTTCGGCTGTTGTCTGCTCTTTGGTCGGGTTGTTGTCTCTTTGACATATTCCCCATTTCCATTCTCAATTTTATGCTATCCAAAAGTGTCACATTCTCAGTTGATTATTATAAAAATTGGGAAAAGATTGGAGTAAAAATATACTTTTGTTAAAAATTTTACAGATTTGAAATAACAACTTTTTGCTTCATTTACAACCAAACTCAAGATCCGTATGTAAAATGTATAATACGCTTTTCCATGTAATCTTGGTGCAAGAATTTAACAAAACAGATATATAGACACAATGTATTAAGGTCATCCTTAATTGTTCCCAGGAGTCAAAAGTGTGGTAAAACCTTTATTTTATGTGAAAAGATGGTAAATTTTAGGAAACACCTGTTTTCATAGGATTTTAACTTCAACAACATATACCAGACTTAAAAACAAAATATGATACAGTACAAACAATGACAAACAACTTAAGGTCCAGAAAGCCTGACTTGGTTATAGACTCAAGCTAAGGTGGGGTTTAACCGGTTAGTTTTATGTTCACACACACACACCTCCTCTTTTGCAGATCTACACCATGTGTCATGATACTAGAACAAACCCAATAAAAACATGCACAGTACATGTACAGCTACCAATGGGATGACCACTAAATAGAACAAGGAAAAACAATACAATTTTTGATGATTTATTTACAGGCGAAATTATTAATGATGTATCAGAAAGGTGATTAAAAGAGGAATGAGGTGAAAACCGCCATTATTTGCTAATCTTTGGCAATGGGACAATATTGCACCCGTGATGAAAGGGCCATTGGACCCAAGTCATTTTCAACTTAATAACTAGTTGTAGTTGATTTCCTTTTCATAAATTCTTGTCTACTTTTAATAAATGCACATAACTTCAATAACAATTATTGTTAATGCCAAGAGTATCAGGACAAAATTTGGGTGTAATAGCTACAAAGGTAGCTGTTAGCTTAAAACCCAGTCCCCAATCATGTATATTAAATAATTGATATTGGTTAATATGCAGTAAAAGTAAAAATCGAATGTAACACTTGGTACTCATTAAGAATTTGTTGGTCATAGTGAGTAGGGGCATCCCAATTTTGCCATACAGCGGGAAGAAAATAAATAGCAATGCCTTAATTGATTATTTTCTGATAATTTTGGCCATTGATGCAAACTTTAGAAACAGTATGTGACAAACGACCCTATATTAAGAAAATCATGATCTAGCTTCACCTTTATATCTTTTCAACTTAAGATGGTGAAAGAAAAGACAGAAGGGATCAAGATAATTTTTGATAAGCGTACATAAAATCGAATAATAAAAAATAATGCACTGTAATAATGTTTGGAAGTTGAAAGAATTACATGTACTTTATAATTGTCTAGGTCAGATGCTTCAAAACAAGAATAGGCTTCGTAATTTTATATTTTTGGGACCAAAAAACCTACAATACACCAGTTAATAGGAGCACAGAGATTTTTTTTACTTATTTCAACACTAGGAACAGACTATTTTGACACTTCCCTTCTGTAAAAATATAAATAAAAATTGTAATCTCTCTTAAAACAAACAAACAACACCATTTAAATATTCAAATCACAAATGAAGAATGGTCAGTGCATAATTATGGCATTTTTTTGGGGTATACAGGATAGGGGTAAATAAAAAATGGTGATGTGGGATAATTTTTTTTTGTTGGGGACGTGGAATGCGTCATCTAAGAAATAGGGAGAGAGTTTCCAAATAACAGCGATTTAGGAAACGAGCCACCCACTCATATAATATCAAACAACAGCCAAATGTTGTACCCATAAGCCCTATTGCCAGTATTGGTCTATACATATCGTCGCCTTATCTATGCATGTATTCATCTATGTCTATGATAAGCCCGTACATATCATGGTTCGTGGATATGCATTATTTATGGAGTCAGGAAAACCGTCGACAATCTATTTTTCTTTGTTGTTTATAAGCATGTTTCCCCCTATTATTAAATCAAGAATCAATTAGTTTGGTATATATATAAGTTTGCATCAAGAACAGACTTCAGTCTGACGTTTAACGCCATTTTCAACTGGTTCCGTATGTGGACGTTCGACAAACCGGGAACCGAAACGTTCAAGTTCAAGGCCATCATTAGCTCATACCGACCGTTAATATTTGTATATTCCGAAGGCATACTGAATATTTTACGGAGGGAACCAACCTAATTTGCTTGTAGCTCACATTGTCAGTTACCTTTTTTTCTTCTCATCAGTCACTAAATGAAATTACCAATTAAAAAGGGGTGTAAAAGGGGGGGTATCTGCACGGAAGAACGCGAAATAAAATTGCCATTTCATGATGAACGAACAATTAAAAATTTCTTGCACGTTGATCTTTTTTTTTTAATGATTTCACGAAACACGTTGAATAACGAACCTTTTTCACGGTTGTACGTGAAATAAAAATGGCAAAACACGCTGCACGAAAATAACCCTTTGCCACCCTCATTTAATTGTCAATGTTTGCTTGACATTTTGTTACTTTTGTGATGGAAGCACTTCTTTTATGACCCCAAGACTGGGATATGAAAAAAAAAAATCATTCCTAATATTCCCAAATCCGACATTTAAAACCTACAACACCCTTAGATATCCGTTTGTACGTGCGGTGTATATAAATACTCAGCATTTTACTGTCGGAATGGCGACTGCAAATACAATGGCTCATGTACAAATATAGGGAAAGTGTCACATTATCTCCGAGTTCAAGACACATTGCAATAATTCTTTAAGGAGTCCGTCGTAGGTGGTCTGTTGCAAGGCAAAATTTCTTTCAATATCCAAAATACTTTGTTTGTCAATGACAGTCGAAATGTCAGACCTTCAACGTTGTGTACCCACTTTGTAGAACCTTCTTATTGGATTCATACGTCATGTGTTCTCATTCTAAATATGCCGCGTGAGGTAAAACTTTCCAATGGATGATAAGTAAACAAATTTCATCAATCAAATCTTTCATAGTCTATGTTCAATTTATTCACAACTTTTTCTGACTTAGAGCGATTGTTAGTTTGTAATATTATAAAGACACATTTTGTGTTTTACAGACTACTGGTGGACTTGTAAATGTCTTTGGGATTTTTATCATTGAATGGCTGCTCATTGACGTATATTTGACTTTTTTTCTTATTTATCTGTATTTGTGTGGACCTAATACTATCTATACTTTAAACAAAACTTTATGCACATTAATTGCATTTCTTTTTTCAAAGTTTTCATATTTCAATCATATTATCTTTAACAATTATTTCAAGCTCTAATGGGTGTCACTGTGTTTATTTATCCATATTATCGTTAGGGCTATAACCACAATGAAACATAGCAAATCATAAATAAAGTGTTTTGTGTGTTCGTCTTTTTCTTTCGTCCATGACCTCTTCTATATTTCTACGGCTTATATGTTTTTATTGTCCACCTTGGAATTTTTACAAATTGTTCATTATACCAATTATTTGACAATTTACGTGTACTCATATACAACCTCATTCATTTTCTAGAAAACGTATATACATTACTATTTTGCGACTATAAAAAAGAATATTTGATTCGAATCTGATTTTATATACGATTTTTTTTGTAGGGAAAAAAGAAAAACATTTTGATGCATTCATAGTTTAGAACGAAGGACATTGAAACGGAATAAAGTTTAATAATTCTGCAAACATTTTGTAAAAATGTGACTCATATCTATATTTTCAAAATTAATATTTCAAATTGTTTATTCACCAATTTAAATAAAAAATTTGTTAAATAACTGATTTTAATGAAAAAACTGCCTTTTTAAAGTGAAAACAAATGATTGTCAAATGCATATGTTTCAAATGATAGATGTATAGATTGAAGGCGATAAATACAAAAACCATCCAAAATTCACTTTGCTGATACGGTAATATAACATATCTAAATATAATTGAAAGTCAAACTAACCTCAAATGAACTGGCACATCCAATGTTATGAAACACAGGTATGATGAAGTGAACTATGAATGGAAATCCAAGGAAGCCAGAAAATATTCCTACCCAGTAGATGGCCCCGTTATAAAACACTTCCGTTGGAATTCCAAGAACCGATACGGAAGACAAAAAGCTTGCCATTACTGAAAGAGTGACCGGTAGTAGAGACATTTTTCTCCCTCCAAGTAAAAATTCGTTCGTAGTTTGGCGATTTTTATCCAACCATGCATAAAAGATACCAATACCCGCCGAAATTGCAAGAATTACTGTGAAAATAATGTAATCCACGGCATGGAAAGTTGCTTTTACCATCGTTTTCATCTTTTATTGTTCTATGTCCGCTTCAATTTCACTTGTTGTTTCTATTTCCTAAGTTTACATATGTTTATTCATATGGCTACCGGATTTACACAAATTTATAAAAGTCATGCGTATTAATATCTATATCAATGAATTATAATAAATTTTGTCGTTAAAACGATTGCCAGGATGATGTTGATAAAATTAATTAGTCGATTTGCATCCTCCAAAAGCTAGTTAGTCATTCCATATGGTTTATTGCAGTGTAGATAATGTTACAGAAGCATAACAAGTAGTTGATCTAATTATATCAATATGTTTTTTGTCAGTTTTTGTAACTGTAATTAAATAAAAATGTTGCCTACTGAACATCTTGTATGATGTGTTATAGTGTATGCTTGGAATTCTGAGTCTATACAAATGTTCTTTCGTTCAAATAAATTAGTCGAACTTTTGGCATAAAGCTGAGATAACTTTTACTTGAACATGGATAATAGATAATCGTAAATTCCATTGATGACTCTTAAAATGAAGACAAGCTTTTTTCATTTATAAAACGATCTGTGCACGTTACACAACCCTTGCAACAACTCTTTGAGGGACTCGTAGGTGGCATGCATCAAAGCAAAATTTCTACCATTATCCCACATACCCTGTTTTATAGTCAGTCAAAATTTACTACCTTTCAATGGGTCGACCATTTTGAAGAATCTACCCTACATATATTTAATATGTTATAGTCCTGAAAAATCATGAAATATTTGCCACTGGACGCATAGCAAACAATCAATCAATCAATTTACTCAACATACTCTTTTTCATTTTTTTTTATAAGAAAAGATCCTTATTTGAATTTTAGTGTAACTTAAGAAATTAGACGATAAATATTTTGCAAACCCTTTAGATCCAATACAGTTATGCAAATTCAATGCTTTTAAATTACTTATTATAGTACTGTAATTGTTTTAAAAGAAGGGCGAAATATACCAAAAGGATAATCAAACTCTCAAGACGAACTGACAATACCACGGCAAAAAACGAACTGACAATACCACGGCAAAAAACGAACTGACAATACCACGGCAAAAAACAAACTGACAATACCACGGCAAAAAACAAACTGACAATACCACGGCAAAAAACAAACTGACAATACCACGGCAAAAAAAGAACTGACAATACCACGGCAAAAAACGACGAAAAAACAAACAACAGTCTACAAAGCACAACATGGAAAACTAAGTCTGATTAACACGAACCCCACCCATAAACCGTATGTGATCTCAGGTGTTCTGGAAGGGTATGCGGATCCTACTGTTAAAGATTATTGTGACGGTATTGCTTCTGCCCTTAAATGGTGACCAAATCTATGCTCTTAGATGTTTTACATGTATATATTTATGACTAAAATCATCAGAAAGACCCATCGAAACAACATCTGATACAAAAATTTAATAACACTTTTAGATATTTGAATGATGTATTGGCTCTCAATAATGACTTCAGTATGTACACTAAGAGATTTATCCTGCTGAACTGACTTTAAATAAAGCTAATACTAACAATGAACACTGCCCATTCCTGGATCTTGATATCTATATCTTTAACGGGAAGCTTAATACCATCATTTACGATAAAAGAGATGATTTTTCATTTCGTATTGTTAATTATCCATTTTTAGATGGCGACGTTCCCTTGTCACCATCTTATGGTGTTTATGTATCTCAACTTGTTCGATTCGCTCGTGTATGTAACAACGTATTTCAATTTAACGAAAGAAATCTCTGTATTACTGAAAAATTATTACACCAAGGTTTTTGATATCAACATTTACCTAATTTTGTCATCGGTACAAGGACATCATTCGTAAATATAAATCAACATGCAGACAACTCATACATTCAGGTACTTTACATCCAATATTTTATGATAATATTCTATACAAAGCACAAAAATGTCGTCATACACCTCAAAGCTAACCAAACCTTTAAACAGACTTATTCAGAAGGGATATACTTACGATACTGTTGTCAGGTCATTAAAGATGGCATATTTTGGAATTATATTGATTCACTTATAGGGTCTTTGCATCGGAAATAAACTCATTTATTCTAAAACCAGTTGTTGGTATGATATGGGTTATGTTCTTCTCATATAATTTATGATGTTATGATACTAAACCTCTAACGGGAGGGATTGTGCTTGATTTTCATATGATGAAGACATAATCTTTCAATCAGTTTAATTGAGTCTGGAGCTGGCATGTCAGTAACTGCTAGTAGTCCTTTGTTAATTTATGTATAATTGTCATTTTTCTAAGTTTCTTCTGTTACCTATTCTGGCATCGGACTCGGACTTCTTTTAACCTGAGTTTTATTACTGTGCGTATTGCTGTGTGTGTTTGTTTATTCTACATTGGCTTTAGGTATAGGGGGAGGGTTGAGATCTCACAAAACATGTTTAACCCCGCCGCTTCTTTTGCGCCTGTCCCAAGTCAGGAGCATCTGGCCTTTGTTAGTCTTGTATTTTTTAAAAATTTTAGTTCATTTATATGTTTCGGAGTTTAGTGTGACGTCCATTTTCACTGAACTAGTACACATTTTTGTTTAGGGCCAGGTGAAGCCCGCCTCCCGGTGCGGGATTTTCTCGCTGTGTTGAAGACACAGTGGTGGCCTTGGGCTGTTTTCTGCTCTTTGATCGGGTTGTTGTCTCTTTAACACATTCCCCATTTCCATTATCAATTTTATTTGGCATTCCATTTTTTTTTGGTCTCGAGTCTAACCTATGACGGTTATTCCAGATACGTTCAAAACCAAAAGTTAAGAAGCTATACTTACACAATAGACGTTTACAAGCATCAATCATATCTATGAGGACCCCAAAAAGAATCAAACATTTACCCGTCAAGCTATATGATTGATACTTAACAGTCTAAGTGTATCAGGTTAGATACAAAGCACTTTCTACGAGGCAACTTAACCCTACAAGCACTTTCTACGAGGTAACAGTACTCTACAAGCACTTTTCACGCCGTAAACGGTCCGACAGGAATGGACAATGAACAGGTCGTAATGATTTCAAACGGTTGATATCGATGTCTACTCATCTTATTCGAATAACCTAATTAATTTTTACCCTTCAACAACAATTTTTATAGAGAAAAAAACAGACCAATACCATTTCTTGACGTGCATCGCTGCATATAATTGATTGAGGTAACATGTGTACTGAAGTAAAACTGATCATTTCCTAAAATCATTGAAGCCATGAAAACCATGATGAAAATTTATTTGTGCAATGAGTGTTGTATAACTGTTGATAAACAGGAAGTGGCTGCATGGCGGATATAAAAATTACAAACAAACTACAACTCAACAGCTGAAAACAGCACAAGGCCACCAATGGGTCTTCAACACAGCGAGAATATCCCGCAACCGGAGGCTGGCCCTAAAAAATAATGTATGCTAGTTCAGCGAAAATGGGCGTCACACAAACTTCGAAACATATAAATGAACCAAAATTAAAAAAAAAAAACATACAAGACTAATAAAGGCCAGAGGTTCCTGACTTTGAACAGGCGCAAGATTGCGGCGCTGTTAAACATTTTTTGTGATCCTGACGAAAGTTTTCTGCCCAAAGTATTTCGGACGAACGGAATGACGGACTGAGTCGAGCGGTTACTAGAGCTGCTTTCGCCGTTGGGTACGCAGGTGAAAAGAAAGGGTAAACGTTATGATATGCATATGGCAGTTTATATAGTAAAACTCAAAAGACTATTGCAGGTGAAAATTCGAGAGTTGAAAAGTTTGATTGAATTTTGGATCTCGTTCATACAAAAGCATGCATGTAACCGTAAATGTTGTCTGCCATTTAAACAAATATCATTTAGTGATCAATTGACTCTAGCATAAGACCAGAATGCAATTAGGGGATCGTCGACAACCTTAGTATTGCATTCATAAATAAACGGTGCTAATCAGCATTGGGTAAACAGAACACTTCCGTGATAGAATATAATAAACTGCATATGTTTAGAGAGTGATATAATATAATAAACTGTATGATGTGTGGTCTGTAGCCTCAACACATGTTTTATGAATAATCTTCCTCGAGTTTGGCTTAAACAATATTTTATTCAATAAGTCAAATTATGCTATGTAAGATAACACATTATAAACAATAGGATCCAGAAACAAGCAACGTTGCTTATTTTAATCTGTTTCCCAAAAAATTATAATGAACTGTCAATTGGAATATAGTAAGAATAGTAAAGACACACAAGATTGATTACATTGTAGTTTAAGAAAAAAGGAAGAAAAAACTAGAGAATGAAATGACTAAACGAGATGCCACGAGAACATAACTATACCTAAATTAAGCTTTATATCATGGCGTGAACCTTTTTACTTTTTAATATATATTTCTGTACACTAAAAAGGTACTAGTTTCATCATGTTTGCCTCAGTCAAAAAGTGGACTTTAGGCCATACTGAACATGCAGTGAGACAGAGTTTTTGCTCGACGTAGAAGGTCTCACTGTGAATTTGAGATATAGAAGAGTAATAAAAGCGCTATTTCTTTGATTTTCGATTTTATTGTTCGTGTAGTGATTTTTCCTGAGATTCGTTAATACGTCATATAATTTCATTTCCGTTGATGAACTAATGCCCGTTCTATTTTTTAATTTTGCAACTACTTTTGTCAATTGGTTATAGCCACGATCTTTCTTTCCGGTATAGACTGGTTTATTGCTGTTTTGACCGTTCTGTCTTTTGTTAGTTTTGGATAAATTTGTTTGAAGTCGCAACCAATATATACGATTGATAGGTCACAAAGTTATTTTCTCCTGGCAAAACATGCAGCCGTTGTCGACGATCTAAGTTAGATATATCTCTAAGCACGATCTCTTTAGGTAACCACCAGGAAGAAAAAAAAAAAAAAACAAACGCCTTTCTAGTATATCATGAGTTTTTGTATCATGTACATTAACCATATATCGTGTCTTTTGAACCACAAAAGAGCTTGTTTCAAACTCAATGGAAAATGAATGTTTAATATAAATATCACCGCTAAGATAAGTTAAGATAATTTACAGAACAATAGATGCAAATGTAATACGAGATATAAAAAAGTTAATATGTAATACTTGCACAAATGTAAATAGGTGCAACTGTAAATCAGTTTTCAAAAGGAGTCCTCAATGACAGCCTCATTGGCATAGTTTAAACAATGTCTCTTAGCCATATGGGACAGTTCTGGGCGACAGAATCAATTAACGTTGCATTATATGATATCATTTGCTAGAATCAATTGGACATAACTTAATGGTTTATAATGGGAAAATGGCATTCAATAAGTACCATCATATAATATGATTAGTTTGTTGTTTTATAACAAAAATTAGGTTGATATTGAATGACATATTGAACAATAAATTTCTGAAATCAAGCGCATTTTCCTGCTGATGCCGATTTGTACAATTAATTCTTAACCGTACCAGAGACGATATGACGATTGTTACTTTCGAATTTTGGAAATTCTGCGGAAAAAAACCCCAAACAAATGTTAAATTTTCCGTAACCACGATTTAAATTCAGTCCTCTTTACTCTTTAAAGATTGTCACCACTAGTTGTTAAATTTAGCCAGTTCAACTGACATTCCGTGTAATAAAAACGGATATATCATGTTCTGGAGGGGTATTAAAATACCATTCTTGAAAAAAAAAAATTATTCTTCGTCTACCAACTCAGGAAATATTCTCTCTAGAGTAGTGGTATTTTGATTTGAAAATGCACGTCCTTAACTAAAATCATTGCATATTACAAAAATTTTAAGAATCATTAAATTTGTTAATTTGAGGTTAACAACATTTCCAACATTTATCATCATCATCATCATCATTAAATTCACAACACATATAGAAGCATATGACTTTCATGAAAAGTTGAGTCGATCAATGATTGTTATTGCTCAAACTTTTGTTTTGTGGACTGTTTTTATTCCTCTTTTATGTATTGTGTCCATCGTATATATAGTCCGTATATCTTTGTTTTTTGTGGACTGATGTTTGTGCGTCGTTTTTGTATTTTGCCCATGGCTTATAAAGTCCGTATATCTTTGTTTTGTGGACTGATGTTTGTTCGTCTTTTTATGTATTTTGCCCATGGTATATACAGTCCGGTTATCTTCGTTTTGTGGACTGATGTTTGTTCGTCTTTTTTGTATTTTACCCATGGTATACATAGTCCGTATATCTTTGTTTTGTGGACTGATGTTTGTTCGTGTTTTTTGTATTGTGCCCATGGTATATATAGTCCGTATATCTTTGTTTTGTGGACTGATGTTTGTTCGTCTTTTTTGTATTTTGCTCATGGTATATATAGTCCGTATATCTTTGTTTTGTGGACTGATGTTTGTTCGTCTTTTTTGTATTGTGCCCATGGTATACATAGTCTGTATATCTTTGTTTTGTGGACTGATGTTTGTTCGTCGTTTTTGTATTTTGCCCATGGTATACATAGTCCGTATATCTTTGTTTTGTGGACTGATGTTTGTTCGTCTTTTATGTATTGTGCCCATGGTATACATAGTCCGTATATCTTTGTTTTGTGGATTGATGTTTGTTCGTCTTTTTTTGTATTTTGCTCATGGTTTATAAAGTCGTATATCTTTGTTTTTGTGAACTGATGTTTGTTCGTCGTTTTTGTATTTTGCCCATGGCTTATATAGTCCATATATCTTTGTTTTGTGGACTGATGTTTGTTCGTCTTTTTTGTATTGTGCCCTTGGTATATATAGTCCGTATATCTTTGTTTTGTGGACTGATGTTTGTTCGTCTTTTATGTATTGTGTCCATCGTGTTTATAGTCCATATATCTTTGTTTTGTGGACTGATGTTTGTTCGTCTTTCTTGTATTGTGCCCTTGGTATATACAATCCGTATATCTTTGTTTTGTGGACTGATGTTTGTTCGTCTTTTTTGTATTTTGCCCATGGTATATATAGTCCGTATATCTTTGTTTTGTGGACTGATGTTTGTTCGTCTTTTATGTATTGTGTCCATCGTGTTTATAGTCCGTATATCTTTGTTTTGTGGACTGAATGTTTGTTCGTCTTTTTTGTATTTTACCCATGGTATACATAGTCCGTATATCTTTGTTTTGTGGACTGATGTTTGTTCTGTTTTTTTGTATTTTGCCCATAGTATATACAGTCCGTATATCTTTGTTTTGTGGACTGATGTTTGTTCGTCGTTTTTGTACTTTGCCCATGGTATATAAAGTCCGTATATCTTTGTTTTGTGGACTGATGTTTGTTCGTCTTTTATGTATTGTGTCCATCGTATTTATAGTCCGTATATCTTTGTTTTGTGGATTGATGTTTGTTCGTCTTTTTTGTATTTTGCTCATGGTTTATAAAGTCGTATATCTTTGTTTTTTGTGAACTGATGTTTGTTCGTCGTTTCTGTATTTTGCCCATGGCTTATATAGTCCATATATCTTTGTTTTGTGGACTGATGTTTGTTCGTCTTTTTGTATTGTGCCCTTGGTATATTTAGTCGTATATCTTTGTTTTGTGGACTGATGTTTGTTCGTCTTTTTGTATTTTGCCCATGGTATATATAGTCCGTATATCTTTGTTTTGTGGACTGATGATTGTTCGTCTTTTATGTATTGTGTCCATCGTGTTTATAGTCCGTATATCTTTGTTTTGTGGACTGATGTTTGTTCGTCTTTTTTGTATTTTGCCCATGGTATATATAGTCCGTATATCTTTGTTTTGTGGACTGATGTTTGTTCGTCTTTTTTGTATTTTGCGCATGCTATATACAGTCCGTATATCTTTGTTTTGTGGACTGATGTTTGTTCGTCTTTTATGTATTGTGTCCATTGCATTTATAGTCCGTATATCTTTGTTTTGTGGACTGATTTTTGTTCGTCTTTTTTTGTATTTTGCCCATGGCTTATATAGTCCGTATATCTTTGTTTTGTGGACTGATGTTTGTTCTCTTTTTTGTATTTTGCCCATAGTATATACAGTCCGTATATCTTTGTTTTGTGGACTGATGTTTGTTCGTCGTTTTTGTATTTTGCCCATGGCTTATATAGTCCGTATATCTTTGTTTTGTGGACTGATGTTTGTTCGTCTGTTTTGTATTGTGCACATGGTATACATAGTCCGTATATCTTTGTTTTGTGGACTGATGTTTATTCGTCTTTTTTTGTATTTTGCTCATGGTATGCATAGTCGTTTTTCTTTGTTTTTTGTATACTGATGTTTGTTCGTCGTTTTTGTACTTTGCCCATGGCTTATATAGTCCGTATATCTTTGTTTTGTGGACTGATGTTTGTTCTTTTTTTTGTATTTTGCCCATAGTATATACAGTCCGTATATCTTTGTTTTGTGGACTGATGTTTGTTCGTCGTTTTTGTATTTTGCCCATGGCTTATATAGTCCGTATATCTTTGTTTTGTGGACTGATGTTTGTTCGTCGTTTTTGTATTTTGCCCATGGTATATATAGTCCGTATATCTTTGTTTTGTGGATTGATGTTTGTTCGTCTTTTTTTGTATTTTCCTCATGGTTTATATAGTCGTATATCTTTGTTCTTTGTGGACTGATGTTTGTTCGTCGTTTTTGTATTTTGCCCATGGTATATAAAGTCGTATATTTTTGTTTTGTAGACTGATGTTTGTTCGTCTTTTATGTATTGTGCCCATGGTATACATAGTCCGTATATCTTTGTTTTGTGGATTGATGTTTGTTCGTCTTTTTTTATATTTTGCTCATGGTTTATATAGTCGTATATCTTTGTCTTTTGTGGACTGATGTTTGTTCGTCGTTTTTGTATTTTGCCCATGGTATATATAGTCCGTATATCTTTGTTTTGTGGACTGATGTTTGTTCGTCTTTGTTGTATTGTGCCCATGGTATATATAGTCCGTATATCTTTGTTTTGTGGACTGATGTTTGTTCGTCTTTTTTGTATTTTGCCCATGGTATATATAGTCCGTATATCTTTGTTTTGTGGACTGATGTTTGTTCGTCTTTTATGTATTGTGTACATCGTGTTTATAGTCCGTATATCTTTGTTTTGTGGACTGAATGTTTGTTCGTCTTTTTTGTATTTTGCCCATGGTATATATAGTCCGTATATCTTTGTTTTGTGGACTGATGTTTGTTCGTCTTTTTTGTATTGTGCCCATGGTATATATAGTCCGTATATCTTTGTTTTGTGGACTGATGTTTGTTCGTCTTTTATGTATTGTGTCCATCGTGTTTATAGTCCGTATATCTTTGTTTTGTGGACTGAATGTTTGTTCGTCTTTTTTGTATTTTGCCCATGGTATATATAGTCCGTATATCTTTGTTTTGTGGACTGATGTTTGTTCGTCGTTTTTGTATTTTGCCCATGGCTTATATAGTCCGTATATCTTTGTTTTGTGGACTGATGTTTGTTCGTGTTTTTTTATTGTGCCCATGGTATACATAGTCCGTACATCTTTGTTTTGTGGACTGATGTTTGTTCGTCTTTTTTTTGTATTTTGCTCATGGTTTATATAGTCGTATATCTTTGTTTTTTGTGGACTGATGTTTGTTCGTCGTTTTTGTATTTTGCCCATGGCTTATATAGTCCGTATATCTTTGTTTTGTGGACTGATGTTTGTTCGTCTTTTTTGTATTTTGCCCATGGTATATATAGTCCGTATATCTTTGTTTTGTGGACTGATGTTTGTTCGTCTTTTATGTATTGAGTCCATCGTGTTTATAGTCCGTATATCTTTGTTTTGTGGACTGAATGTTTGTTCGTCTTTTTTGTGTTTTGCCCATGGTATACATAGTCCGTATATCTTTGTTTTGTGGATTGATGTTTGTTCGTCTTTTTTTGTATTTTGCTCATGGTTTATATAGTCGTATATCTTTGTTTTTTGTGGACTGATGTTTGTTCGTCGTTTTTGTATTTTGCCCATGGCTTATATAGTCCATATATCTTTGTTTTGTGGACTGATGTTTGTTCGTCTTTTTTGTATTTTGCCCATGGTATATATAGTCCGTATATCTTTGTTTTGTGGACTGATGTTTGTTCGTCTTTTTTGTATTGTGCCCATAGTATATATAGTCCGTATATCTTTGTTTTGTGGACTGATGTTTGTTCGTCTTTTTTGTATTTTGCCCATGGTATATATAGTCCGTATATCTTTGTTTTGTGGACTGATGTTTGTTCGTCTTTTATGTATTGTGTACATCGTGTTTATAGTCCGTATCTTTGTTTTGTGGACTGAATGTTTGTTCGTCTTTTTTGTATTTTGCCCATGGTATATATAGTCCGTATATCTTTGTTTTGTGGACTGATGTTTGTTCGTCGTTTTTGTATTTTGCCCATGGCTTATATAGTCCGTATATCTTTGTTTTGTGGACTGATGTTTGTTCGTGTTTTTTTATTGTGCCCATGGTATACATAGTCCGTACATCTTTGTTTTGTGGACTGATGTTTGTTCGTCTTTTTTGTATTTTGCTCATGGTTTATATAGTCGTATATCTTTGTTTTTGTAGACTGATGTTTGTTCGTCGTTTTGTATTTTGCCCATGGTATATATAGTCCGTATATCTTTGTTTTGTGGACTGATGTTTGTTCGTCTTTTATGTATTGTGTCCATCGTGTTTATAGTCCGTATATCTTTGTTTTGTGGACTGAATATTTGTTCGTCTTTTTTGTATTTTGCCCATGGTATATATAGTCCGTATATCTTTGTTTTGTGGACTGATGTTTGTTCGTCTTTTTTGTATTTTGCGCATGCTATATATAGTCCGTATATCTTTGTTTTGTGGACTGATGTTTGTTCGTCTTTTATGTATTGTGTCCATCGTATTTATAGTCCGTATATCTTTGTTTTGTGGACTGATGTTTGTTCGTCTTTTTTTGTATTTTGCCCATGGCTTATATAGTCCGTATATATTTGTTTTGTGGACTGATGTTTGTTCTTTTTTTTTGTATTTTGCCCATAGTATATACAGTCCGTATATCTTTGTTTTGTGGACTGATGTTTGTTCGTCGTTTTTGTATTTTGCCCATGGTATATATAGTCCGTATATCTTTGTTTTGTGGATTGATGTTTGTTCGTCTGTTTTGTATTGTACCCATGGTATACAAAGTCCGTATATCTTTGTTTTGTGGACTGATGTTTGTTCGTCTTTTTTTGTATTTTGCTCATGGTATGCATAGTCGTTTTTTTTGTTTTTTGTGGACTGATGTTTGTTCGTCGTTTTTGTACTTTGCCCATGGCTTATATAGTCCGTATATCTTTGTTTTGTGGACTGATGTTTGTTCTTTTTTTTGTATTTTGCCCATAGTATATACAGTCCGTATATCTTTGTTTTGTGGACTGATGTTTGTTCGTCGTTTTTGTATTTTGCCCATGGCTTATATAGTCCGTATATCTTTGTTTTGTGGACTGATGTTTGTTCGTCTGTTTTGTATTGTGCCCATGGTATACATAGTCCGTATATCTTTGTTTTGTGGACTGATGTTTGTTCGTCTTTTTTTGTATTTTGCTCATGGTTTATATAGTCGTTTTTCTTTGTTTTTTGTGGACTGATGTTTGTTCGTCGTTTTTGTATTTTGCCCATGGCTTATATAGTCCGTATATCTTTGTTTTGTGGACTGATGTTTGTTCGTCTTTTTGTATTGTGCCCATGGTATGCATAGTCCGTATATCTTTGTTTTGTGGACTGATGTTTGTTTGTCTTTGTTTTGTATTGTGCCCATAGTATATATAGTCCGTATATCTTTGTTTTGTGGACTGATGTTTGTTCGTCTTTTTTGTATTTTGCCCATGGTATATATAGTCCGTATATCTTTGTTTTGTGGACTGATGTTTGTTCGTCTTTTATGTATTGTGTACATCGTGTTTATAGTCCGTATATCTTTGTTTTGTGGACTGAATGTTTGTTCGTCTTTTTTGTATTTTGCCCATGGTATATATAGTCCGTATATCTTTGTTTTGTGGACTGATGTTTGTTCGTCGTTTTTGTATTTTGCCCATGGCTTATATAGTCCGTATATCTTTGTTTTGTGGACTGATGTTTGTTCGTGTTTTTTTATTGTGCCCATGGTATACATAGTCCGTACATCTTTGTTTTGTGGACTGATGTTTGTTCGTCTTTTTTTTGTATTTTGCTCATGGTTTATATAGTCGTATATCTTTGTTTTTTGTAGACTGATGTTTGTTCGTCGTTTTTGTATTTTGCCCATGGTATATATAGTCCGTATATCTTTGTTTTGTGGACTGATGTTTGTTCGTCTTTTATGTATTGTGTCCATCGTGTTTATAGTCCGTATATCTTTGTTTTGTGGACTGAATATTTGTTCGTCTTTTTTGTATTTTGCCCATGGTATATATAGTCCGTATATCTTTGTTTTGTGGACTGATGTTTGTTCGTCTTTTTTGTATTTTGCGCATGATATATATAGTCCGTATATCTTTGTTTTGTGGACTGATGTTTGTTCGTCTTTTATGTATTGTGTCCATCGTATTTATAGTCCGTATATCTTTGTTTTGTGGACTGATGTTTGTTCGTCTTTTTTTGTATTTTGCCCATGGCTTATATAGTCCGTATATATTTGTTTTGTGGACTGATGTTTGTTCTTTTTTTTGTATTTTGCCCATAGTATATACAGTCCGTATATCTTTGTTTTGTGGACTGATGTTTGTTCGTCGTTTTTGTATTTTGCCCATGGCTTATATAGTCCGTATATCTTTGTTTTGTGGATTGATGTTTGTTCGTCTGTTTTGTATTGTGCCCATGGTATACAAAGTCCGTATATCTTTGTTTTGTGGACTGATGTTTGTTCGTCTTTTTTTGTATTTTGCTCATGGTATGCATAGTCGTTTTTCTTTGTTTTTTGTGGACTGATGTTTGTTCGTCGTTTTTGTACTTTGCCCATGGCTTATATAGTCCGTATATCTTTGTTTTGTGGACTGATGTTTGTTCTTTTTTTTGTATTTTGCCATAGTATATACAGTCCGTATATCTTTGTTTTGTGGACTGATGTTTGTTCGTCGTTTTTGTATTTTGCCCATGGCTTATATAGTCCGTATATCTTTGTTTTGTGGACTGATGTTTGTTCGTCTGTTTTGTATTGTGCCCATGGTATACATAGTCCGTATATCTTTGTTTTGTGGACTGATGTTTGTTCGTCTTTTTTTGTATTTTGCTCATGGTTTATATAGTCGTTTTTCTTTGTTTTGTGGACTGATGTTTGTTCGTCGTTTTTGTATTTTGCCCATGGCTTATATAGTCCGTATATCTTTGTTTTGTGGACTGATGTTTGTTCGTCTTTTTTGTATTGTGCCCATGGTATGCATAGTCCGTATATCTTTGTTTTGTGGACTGATGTTTGTTTGTCTTTGTTTTGTATTTTGCTCATGGTTTATATAGTCGTATATCTTTGTTTTTTGTGGACTGATGTTTGTTCGTCGTTTTTGTATTTTGCCCATGGTATATATAGTCCGTATAGCTTTGTTTTGTGGACTGATGTTTGTTCGTCTTTGTTTTGTGGACTGATGTTTGTTCGTCTTTTTTGTATTTTGCCCATTGTATATACAGTCCGACCTTCGTTGCCAATTTTTAGATGCAAGTCAAGATAAAAGGCAAACGTAACTATATCTATTTTAAACGGTTTATTTGGTCAATTTTTGTGTTCTTCCAAATAATTGAATACTAAATAGTCCAAGAAAATTGTTTAATATTTCTAGTGATATAAAACATTTCAAATTGTCATTCCATACAATCTATAAGAAAAAGATTTTTATATGTAATGTTACGTGCAAGTGTTCAGGTTACTACCGAAAAAGCCAAACATCTATGAAGAATGAATACAATTGTGCCATAAGAACACGGTTGATATATTACTTTGTTGCTAGTTGCGTCTACCGTACCAACTTTTAATCCTGCTATCTATGATGAATTTATTTTCATGCCAATTAATTGATTTTATGCAATAAAAATTCAATAAGTACAACTTGACAGCAATATCCAGTGTTATAAAATGTCATGACATTTTTATCGAATCTATGATAAATATATCAACATGGAAGCAATACGTTTATTGAACAGCTGTACTTCCGTCCACGAAAGTTATACTGCTAATTGAATTTTAACTATACGAATAGCACACTTCTTAAGACGAATGCTAGGAAGATAGCATTATATATTAACATCCCATTCAGCTATATAGATAATGTGCTCTGACTGAATAACTCAGAGTTAAAAGATTGTAATAATAGCATTTATGCCATTGAGGTAAAAAAAAAGATACCCAAGATACAATCAATTCTATTTCTTGTCTTAATTGACTTACATTTAAAATTGACAATGAGGGTTGGATAAAAACTAAACATTACGACAGAATAAATGGATTTTAATTGTGAATTTTTCATTACATGTGGCGACATAACATCAGCAAATGTATATGGCTTATTTATCTCCTAACTTATCAAATATCATAGGGTTTGCGTTTTCTATTGAGTCTCAATTAAGACTTTCTTGAAGAATTTAAACCGATATAGAAAATCTATGTCACAGAAGACAGATGACATTTTCCTTTTGTCGTAGCCGCAATCCTGTCGTCTTTTCCTCGATTGTAATATCCCTAAATATGATTAATAAGACTGATTTTCCTCGCAATGAGTAAAATTTCAAACGCAATTAGTGTAACATTAATTTCATAACCTGTTGTAGCCCCAGAACTCATCCATTATGTTTCGTTATTTGGTGTTTGTTACCTTTGCCTTGTCACCTAATTTGTTTCAAACTGTTTTTGAGGAATAGCTTGACAACAGGGATGACAGGTGCAGAAATACTGCGGAACAGTCTAGTTTTGGTGGGATTCTCATAACTCAAAACTGGGTTTTTTTTAGTGTTAAGTGGATTGTTGTTTGTCTATTTCCTTTTGGTAATGATGTTTTCTGTTTTCTTGTTGTACGGTTGTGACAACTTCCTTCGTATATTTCCTTTTTTGACACTGTTAACGTACAAGAAAAAAGAGCACGATATTTAAAAAACCAAACGCAAGTACCGCATTCAAGTTAAACGAAAATGTTCATGAGTTTATTTAGGGCTAATTAAATTTGCACTAGTCTAGAAATGTTTAAGTAACTAAAAAATCATAACTAATCAGTAAGAATGGTTAAGGCTATTATTATTTTTGTCGTTGCGATTTATATTAATTGAAATGCGCTCTATGGGCCCAATAATTTGGAATAAAAGATATTTGTATTTGTTTTTAATGATAAAGTTTTCAATTCGACTGTAAACAAAAACTGAATATAATTACAGAATAATTTTTGAATGTTTTGTCGATTCCTGTTGGATTCTTCCTACAGACATAGCGATAATGTTGTATCAGTTGAGTGATGTCGTCTTGTTTTAAATTACAACCAATCTTGATACTAATCCTTGTGATATAATTGTCCATTTTGAAGTTCATCGAGGAGAAATCAGCATGCACATTAGAGGCAGCATCTGTTGCCGATGTTAAAATCTCATAAATGCATTACGAAGATACAAATCAAGGTAACGTAAGAGCAAACACCGGGGAAATCGCATGAACTCCAAAAAGATCGAGAAATGTTTTTTCGACAGGGCAGGTGTCTCTTGGTATGCTTGGTCTAGAAAAATCGTGGAATTTTAAATTACTTTTGGGGTGTCAAAGTTTCGTTGATAAACTGCTTAGAATTGAGAATGGATAAGGGAAATGTGTCAAAGAGACAACAACCCGACTACAGAGCAGAAAAACAGCCCAAGGGCACAGAAAGGTCTTCAATGAAGAGAAAAAATCCCGCACCCGGAGGCGGGTTTCTGCTGGCCCCTAAAAATAATGTACACTAGTTCAGCGAAATGGACGCCACATTTAACACAAAATTATACAAAAAAAAAAAAAAAAAAGGCTAGAGGTTCCTGACTTGGGACAGGCTCAAAAATGCGGCGAGATTAAACATATTTTGTATTTTGTGAGATGTCAACCCTACCCCTATACCTCTAGCCAATGTGGAATAAACAAACACACAACAAAACGCACAGTAAAACTCAGTCAAAAGAAGTCTGTGTCCGATGTTAGAATAGGTAACAGAAGAAACTAAGCAAAATGACAGTGATAAACATGAATTAACAAAGGACTTCTACATGCCAACTCCAGACTTCAAACTGATTGGAAGATTATGTCTCCATCATATAAAATTCAAGCACTATCCCTCCCGTTTAGGGTTTAGTATCATGCCATCTTAAATTATACGAGAAGAACATAACCCGTAATGCCAACACACTACATTCTCATATTGGTGCTTTCGAATCAATGCAAAGTTTTGTTTTACTCTATATACCACTTTACCTCATAATCACATTAAGAAAAAAATTACATACCTAACTAAATTGGCATTTAAAAAGTCAGAATGTAAATATATATGTTCAACGGATAAACTTTGTGTGATCGTCATTAGTGCACTCGAAAGAACAATTTCAAGAAAATTGTCCCGGTTTCGCCTCTCATGAGTCACTGCTAAGACTTCGATCAGACCAGACCCGCCCATGTTCATGGAAGAGAAAGAATTATCGACACCATGAAAAACCGTCTATACTCAAATGATTCCCAAGATCTCTATATAATTGCACAAAAACAAATAACTCAGAACACGGTAGTCATTTTTACCAGCGTCGCTGAAGGCAAAAGCAGGTCTAGTAACCACTCGACTCTGCCTGTCCGTCAATCCGTCCGGAAGACCTTGCATACAAAACTTTCCTCAAAGTTTTCCTGGCCTGTATTGAAGAAAATGGTTTTATATTCGTCTGCAGCTGAATAATTATGAGTTGCGGCGTGTAAACAACTTGTATATCTGCCGTGCAGCCACTTCCTGTTGCCGATAGTTTGATATTTGACACGTCTCGTTGCACAAGATAAGTTTTTGTCAAAGTTTTTTTTGGCTTGTATGGATGGGAATGATTTGATATTTGGTCTGCAGCTTAATACTCATGAGTTGCAGCGTGTAAGCAATTTTACATCAACCATAAAGCCACTTCCTGTTTAAGTTTGAAATTTTACAACACTCATTGTTTGAGGAAAATTGTCGTCAACAAATTTCTTGCCTTCAATGAAAGGGAATGGCCAGGTATGCTTCAGTATACACCCAGCATCAATCAATTACATGCAGAGACACAGGTTCAGACCTGGTATTGGTCTTGTTTAATCAGTTGAAAAGATAGTCAAATTCCAACTATTTGAGTACGCCTATTTTACATTTTTACAGAGTCTGACGAATATTCGACACACAAATGTTCATTGATAACAGTGGTGTATTTTTTGGTTTATTTCAGAGTTTTTTTTTTACCAAAAAACGTGGACATAAGTGCACAATTCAGAAAAACAATAAAACTAATAAATATATATCAATCGGCAAGTATAATGCCATGAACAATAAATAGTTCTGAAGCACCCAACCTCTGTATCCTCTCATTTTCTTTTAAAAATAATGTGGAAAATTTATGTTTTAGCATAAACATTAAATATTGTCAACTTACTCCTTAGTTGATTGCCCTTTCTATACACAAAGCCAACGACAATACGATGTGTTTGTCGTATGTAAAATGTATTAAATGATGTTTGTCTATTCTATCATACTCCGTACATTAACAGCATGTTGGGCCTGGATAACAACATAAACAATAATTCATGTGTATACATTACTTCATATATTTCTTAAAAACACCGTTGTTCAACTAGAGAAAAACATCATAGCAGTTAGACATTGCTTTGGAACGATGGTTTATATTTGCGCTTTGATTCGACCAAAGATTTAATGCTACCTGAAAGTGTAATTGTAATCATAATCGTAGGTGTATGACAGTTTCCGTAAATGTCTAATAATGACGACTTCAGTTTGTACACTAGAGAGATTTATCCTATTAAAATAAAGCTAATACTTAGAATGAACACTGCCTTTCCTAGATCTTGATATTTATATCTCTAACGGGAAGCTTAATACTAAAATTTGCAATAAAAAATATAATTTTTCATTTTATATTGTTAATTATCCGTTTTTAGTTGGCGACTTTCCCTTGGCATCTTCGTATGGTGTTTATATATCTCAACTTGTTCGATTCGCTCAAGTATGTAACAACGTATCTGATTTTAACGAAAGAAATCTCAGCATTACTGAAATATTATTAATCCAGAGTTTTTCGATATCACAAACTTGTCAAAACTTTTACATAACACAATGTTTGACTGCTAAACCCCTATTTTTCACATTTTTATCTATTATGTCAGTTTGTTTTGTTCACACATTGTTCACAGCCCATCCTTTGTGGTAATATACTATACAAAGCACAAAACTGTCATAAATCACCTCAAAAGCTAGCAACCCTTTAAACAGACTTATTCACAGGGGATATATGTCGATACTGTTGACAAGTCATTAAAGATGGCATTTTCTCTTTGACACATCCCCCCTTTCCATTAAACTTGTTCAACTTTAACAATAGCATACCATACCACCAGCCACAGCCCATAGGCTAGATGAGGATGTTGCCTTGAACTGACATTTTAAAACTTGAAGTTTGTTTTATAGATATATTAAAAGTCGAATTCTGAGTTATGTTAAAATTATTTTTTAATCTTTTTTGGTTGATGTTTGAAGGCTATGAATTATAGTTTTGTATTATTGACTTTCCTTGCTTCATGTATAAGCATCAAGCGTAAATCATAACGTCTAACCACTTATAGTCTTTGTATATTCAGTTCCTCGTTCTGATTTTGTATACGAATGGTAATGCTTCTATTCATAGTATTGATTGAACAACAAACAGATAAGTTAAAATTATTTTTCATTTGTTGGAGGAAAAAATATAAAAAGATTCACGAAAACAAAACACTACATTGTCGAAAGATCAAATTAATACTTGAACAACGGCTTAATTGTTTCAAGATCTTGATGTAAAACGGTTTAATACAAGCTCTGATTCTGCACCAAATATCATATTTCATAAGGGAACTGCAGCAAAATATGTTTAATCAGAATTGTTCTTATACATAGTTACTTGTAATTGTAGAATGTGTACATGACAATGCTGAATACAAAGCATCAGTAATTATTGGGAAAAACTCCGATTCATTCAAAATGGAACTACCGATCAATTTAATATACTGATTCAATGTGCTATTGTGTAACTGAGTGAGACAACACAATTAGCTATTCTGTACAATATAACCACATGAATACACTCAATTGACATCTAAGAAGCAATCCAGAGTATGGTGCTACCGTGGCTTATTTTAGTTCAACGTAGGTAGACTTAAACTTATTCACAATGAAATACAAATTTACAAATGTAACGAATACTTAATATTTTTATGATCTGAACTGAGGAGGAGAAATGAAGTGGACTTCTGGCTTTTGTTCCACAACAAGTTGTTGGGTAAAGGGGGATAATCCCAAAATTATTAAAGAAGATTTTCTTTTCTCACTCGACATCCGAAAGATTAAAATAAAAATCAGAGTACTTTTTAGGCTGTTTTTGTTGAAAAGTTCGGAACACTGAGGTTTTATACTCCCAGGCATAAATTGCTTTAGTCGTAATAGGCAGAAAATTTCGGAATATTTTGTTTTAATGCTCTACAACTTTTTATTTGCCTTTTTTATTCTAGCACCACTGATGGGTCTTATATAATCAAAATGTGCATCTGGCGTACACAATTATAAGCCTGGTATCTTAAATGAGTTTGTTTTTCCTTTCGTCTGTTTTCTTATGGTTATGACGTTTTTGTTCTGCCGCCTTTAATGCTTTTGATTTCTCCGTTCCCCTTCCCTTGATTTCTCCTTCTTCTTCTTTAGAGTCATTTAATGAATAACTTTTAAATTAAATTGAAATTTGAATTAATTTTATGGACACCGTCACGAGATGGTTGACCGTTATGAAATGATACAGATGGTGACGAATATGTTCTATTTTGCCATGGCGTTGTCAGATTATTTTCGACGTATTTCCCTTTTGTAACTTTCGCCTCTCTTTTACTAATTTGTTGTACGCTTCTTCGCAAGTTTTACCTTTCAGGTCGGTGAACTGACATAGTTATATAATTTAAGTAAATAAAGGGCGAAACGTAGTAATATTAAATTTTTCACTGTCCCTGTAGTATTCTGTCACCTGTTTTTGTAATTGATTTGTGTTTCCAGCTGTTTTGATTCGAGCGCCACTGATGAGCATGGTATCTTTGATGAATTTTAATATTAATCTGGCCGATGCTTCTGCTGGTGTATGTTTCTTCCTCTACAGTATCAAAAACCTAGAAGTAAGCATTCCTGTGTTATCATCATTGTAATAGTTTACTGCCCCTTTGGTATCCAGTATCGTGTTTTTCATACGATGTATTTGTTTTGAATTTTCATAATTTTTTATTCGAGCACCACTGATTAGTCTTTTGTAGTCGAAACGTTCATTTGACATTTCTTATCATAAACCTTTCATCTTTGATAAATTTTTGCTATTAGGAGTTATATTCACGTTTCGGACGAAACCTTATTTAATCGATCTTAATCAATACGCCTTTTTTTTAACCTGACGACGTTCTTAACTACATTCTATTCTTATGTTCCTTGCACATTCAGATGTTATTCGCTTAGGTAACCAGTTTCATTATATTCCCTACCTACCAATGTCCTACATTTTTATAAAACTTTTTGATTGAATAACTGTTAAAATTGTGTTACATATGTATAGATCGTAAACGACTGTTCAATATAACGATTGGAATATTACATTAAAGGTCATCGTGTTTTATACTTGAGTGTGCAACCAACAGTGTTAGTAATTTTAGGCTTCTGCTTGTTCAATGAACAAGCAGGCTTCATCAATGGCCTTTATATTATGAGCACTTTTTTAAACTGCACACTTTGAAGCAATATATTCATCGTCCGACCGCAGTTATCATCTGTGCGCTTTAAATCTATCTGACGATGTTATCAGTCGCGTTCCTTACTTATGAAACCAAATATCTCATCCACTTGATATATAACATTGGTGTATTTTTTCAGTACAACGAAGTATTTATTGACGTGGTAGTTTAACAAATCAACGAATGGGATGACGTCATTTTTAGATTAATATCTGCATTTACCTTGAATCAGAATAGCACGTTGAAAATATTGCTTATATGCAGATCATGGAAATTACAGCTATATATAGTATATTTTGTTTTTGTTTTGTGGGAATAAGTCTATCAAGGTGGCAACAGAAGATTTGTCCTGAATGATATGAAGATACATACAAAAGAGTTCCAAACTTACAAGAGGAATAGAAATTAATCAAAGAAAGTAAAATATTTATTTTTTACGTATGGAGATAATACAGCCATGTTGATAATCATTAAGAGTTACGTTCTTGAAGTTGTGGCTATTAATAATTAAATTTCGATTAAATATTTATTCAGAGGCCTTATATTTTTGTCTCAAGAAAAATGACTCTCGGTAATACTGTTAATATCTGGGAGATTGACCAAAAGACTTGTCAGGTTTTTATTCAATGAACATTGTTAAAATTAAAACCGATGGCCTCTTTGTGACAATGACATTAAAGACATTTTTTTCCAATGAAGCTAAATGCAAACTTGTTTCAGATTGTTCCAATTATGGTCTTAAAAATCCAAAACTGCTAACATGATATCTTGATTTTGTAAATGATTCTAGCTCTGTCGTGACGTTTAACTTTTATTGAATTATTTTCATTATGTCATCATTTTCAGGCAAATTTGATCTTAGATGAATTTGGCCATTCTTTTTATGTCCCTTTTGATGATATTCCTCCTAACATGGATTCGTTTTTTTCTAAATCCCACTTTTTGTCCATTTTGTTGACGTAAACGTCAAAATAAAAGCCGTTTCACCGACATTATCGTGAAATGTTATGGCTATATTTACTGACTTCTTTTTAAGAATACATCACACGGTAAACGGTTTAACTCTTGTGTACTAGAAACCCTTGGAATGTGCATACCTGCATATCATAATTAGAGCATTGAATGTCAAATGCGTAAAACGACACGATTAAGATTCGGTGGCTAACAAAATACACAAATGAAAGCCATTTCAGCCATGTGATACAGTAAAAATGTTGATTCCTATACTTTTGGTATCAACTATCTTTACTAACTATTATTGTATTATACGGTTTATTGGCAATCAAACCACATCTTCTTCTAATTGGCAATCATACCACATTTTCTTATTTTTATAAGAAGTTTTGCAAAAGAATACAAGCTTCATTTAGTTTGTTAAGATTTGTTCTCCCATATTTTTGTTTAATCACTATTAAGCTCATAGCTCAGAACTTCATTATGATCTGTCAGTGTCTCAATCTCAACGACTTGTTTTCTTGATTTTTATATACCAGTAGTCGTCTGATCTGAAACTTCACCCACTGTGTCCTATTCCCAATTGTCACATTTTGAATGAGTGGCGTCAAACACTACCAATCAATCAATAGTTGTTTTATAACGTGATGATGACAGCAGATCCTTTCTAATGTTTGTTAAATTATGGCAAAGACATATTCCATAGTTATAGACTAATGTTGTTTCAATATCTTCTTTGTAAACACCAACCTTTATCAAAGAACTAGTAAAACAATACCAAGGGGCAATACAACATCATACGTAAAAAAAGAATACCCATGCCAAAAGAACAGGAATATGTGTTTAAAGGACAAAATACCCCGCTCAGACTATCACATTTCCAAGTTCAGTGAACCGTAAAGTTTGGCAAATATATTAAACAGCTCACTACATAATGAACATGTGTACTAAGTCTCATGTTGATGTGATTATACAAACTACCCTCTACCAAAACTTTAACCTTCTTTCGTTCAAAACCTTAACCTGATACACATTATCACAATTCTATGTTCAGTGAACCGTAAAATCTGGGTCAAAACCATAATTTTGCATATAGATATATTATTGTTTACTTAATAATGAACATGTGCCTTAGGTTGCATGGTGATGTGACCACAAACTACGTTAAACCAAAGCTTTGACCCGATACAGGACTGAAAGTGTAACTAACATTCGGACGAAAGGACGGACGAACATACCAGAAAACGTTATGTCCCTCTTCTTTCAAAGGCGAGGCATAAAATCGACAAAAAGACAAACAATTTGGAAATAAGTAGATTTGGTATTATAGCCAATAAAATACTACCCACCAGAGTTCATATGACTTTGATATAAGGAACTTCAGTTCACCATACAGCCTTCAACAAGTCAACAAATATATACACAAAAAACAAAATATGCAGCAACACCATTAAAACCGGGCGGATAAATGTGATCATGATTCAAATCGTAGTCGGAAATGCATACCTAGAATATCAAATATCGATTGAACTAGGAGATATAAACACATATATCGAGCATGACTGTTAGCTCAGTTGCAAATTTACAACTGTTTATGTTCAGGGTTGAGTCATTGTTGTACAATGTAAATGAATTATGTACCGAATAGCAAGAACTGATTAACGTATAAACTTTCAATACATATGAATAAAAATAAGAGTTTGGTAATTCGTCAACAATTGCTAGTTATCAAAATAGGCGCTAGAGGTCCCCTTAAAGCTACAAACACATTATGAAAAATTCTATAGTCGTTTGGAGCGTCCGACCTGTGTTGACCTTCCTCACAAATATTAATCGTGTATGGTAAGAATGTGTTCAGAGTGACAATATTTTCTTTAAATGCTTTCATACCAGTTTTACAAATGAATTTCATAAATCCATGACTTACTAATTGCATGTTTATAAATGCTTAAGTTGTGAATTCAAGAATCAATATTATTGTGAAAATGACACATTATGTTCATCTTAAGGCAAGGAATGCTTTGTCTACACCAGGAATAGATTACCTTAGCTTTATTTGGCAAAACTTTTAGGAATATTTGGTCTTCAATGCTCTTCAACTTCGAGTTTTATTTGGCCTTTAACATTTTTGATTCGAGCGTCACTAATGATTCTTTTGTAGACGAAACGCGCGTCTGGCGCAAATATAAAATTTCAATCCTTGTATCTATGATGAGTTTATTTGTAATCGTTTCAGTCTGCATATACTTTATATTAAATGTAGAGATGTCAGTGTAACGTACTCTTATACCATTATATTTTCACCAACAGAGAAGTATAAAAAGTAAAATAACAAAAATACCGAACTCCAAGGAAAACTCAAAACGGAAAGTTCCTCAACAAATGGCCATTATCAAAAGCCCAAATACGCATCATTTGGAATTCATGGAGTCTTTTTCTCTTTATATCTGTATGAACATGTTCTATATAGAGATTCAAGTCTTTATCTATATATATAATTTTATGACAGTGATATCTGTAGTCGAAAAAGAGGCTGGAGAAACCAATGGAACATTCATACTAGAAAGGCGTATCTGAGGCAATACCATGGTGCCATTGAATGCTATTATTGCTTCCATGTCTAAGAAGCGAAGGAAGAACTCATCTTTACAAAATATTACAATTAAACGAAATCCATCAAGCAGAGCAAGATAACTTGTTGTACTAGCTTATGTCTACTTCCAAATTGTGTATTTAGTGTTATTTTCGCATTAAAGACCTATTATAATATTGTTGTAAGAGTAACGTTACTATTCTAACAGTTGCACAATTCTTGTTTTCATATCAGAATATAAACTAGTAAATATGAAAATAATTTGTATGCATGTTCTATGTCACTTCTTATTATACGTTCTGAAAAGCAGGTTATTTCAATAACAGTCGAACATCTATGATAATTAAAACACATTTAGCCTCAAGAAAAACAGACACGGAGAAATATGTAAGGGTGTGAGTGAATGAACTAGTTGTAATCCGGATTAAACTATATCGTATTTATAGTGCAAGGTTGCATATGCAAAACAAATTTTCACAATTTAAAAGAATTGTATTCATGTCCTCTTTAATCTTAGTCAGACTTTTAAAAACGTTGAATGTATTGCGTAAAATAAACATTGCAAACTCGCGGCGCACGAACAAAGTTATATATTTGTATATATACTTTATACCGTGATTTGAGCTATAAAACTACAGAAGAAGAAACAATATAATTTTAAAATGGCTCTAGCTGTTTGGTATCACCATTTTGTGTTAACTGTTTGCAGATGCAATTTCTGTCTATCAAAGGGTAAACATGATGCAAATATGAAATAATTAAAACGAATTGTAAATTGTTTTAGTCATTACCCAAAATATAAATATTTGATTTATAGTCTTCTCTATTCGCTGAATGCGGGCTATTTGCTTGCAGATTTTATTCATACTTTTTCTTGAACGGGGAAGTGCTGGTTATATGAATGTAATGACCAAATTATGGAATTATAGTAAAAAGGGATAGTATGTCGTTAATAGCAATTACCAAACAACGAAAGCTTACCAAACATATCACCCCGGGAGATATTCCAGTGGCTCATTACATGCTAAAGTTACCGTATAGCGGTTTATTTTCGTGGGATGTTTATTTTCGCTTAATATTTTGGCGGATAAATAAAAATCGTGAAAATACCTGCAAACCTATATATTCCCAAATCATATGTTCAATAATACATACAATTTTCCTATTGAAAACCTTAACAGTACTTATACAATATTATATATGATAGAAACACTTGAAGCCGAAACTGTTGGTTTTATCATCCCGTATTAATTATTCGTGATACTTTTAGAGTATTGAAAAGTAAAGTGTATCGCTGGCTCTGATGAAAAAACTCATCAACTATAACAGGTTTATAAATTTGGTACGTCAGACGCACGTTTCTTCTAAATAAGACTTATCACTGATGTTCGAATCAAAACAGTTGGTAAGCAATATGAAATGAGGAGTCGTATAGGCAGGTTCTTTTGAAAATAATCTTTTTGTTAGATATATTTTATTTAATCATCATATTCCTTCCAGTGATTATCTCATTTCAATGATTTGTGTTACACTTGAATTACTTTCGCTTATTCAACTGTTACACACTAAATCTATATATTTAAAGTTATGAGTATATCTTATAGGGAAATTTTTATAGTTAATAGTCCTATTAACAGTTTCTAGAAGATGATGACATAGATATAATATTGAGAAATAAGTTTTATTGTCTAAACATGGACTACCGACGAGGAGTATATTATTGTTTGTTGTATTTTGGTTACATTTTACTGATTTATTATTTAATTTGTATTTTTGTATCAAATTGGCAATGCATGAAATGATGGAAAGTGACATGTTATACTAAAATGTTTTGCTTAAGATTGCAAACGATAGTACAAAATCATCGGTTATTGTTGGTGAAAAAGCAATTGAGTTATGGTTTTGTATTTGTATTTATTTAACTTATCTTTTTGCTTATTCTCTTCTTCCATTTCTTCCCCTTTTTGTCTCACTTTGACGGAGTCAAACCTCGAGACAAAGGCATGCTGTTTCCGGCGTCGGCGGCGGCGGCGTCGTCAACAATGTATTAGTTTATGTGGAACCACTAGTGGTACATATAGGTCCATAATATTTAGTATTTAGTTATATTACCCCTGGCACATTTCATTTTCATGATGATTATTTGGTCCCGCCCTCTCAATCATGTTCTATCGACTTTGAAACGGTTGCTAAGTTTACATGTATTAGTCTGTGGTTTAGGTCAGTTTATTGGAAACCACTAATGGTAGGGCAATGATATATGAAATGCAGTTGTATTAGCATTGGCACATCTCGTTTTCATAGAGATTATTTGACCCCGTCCCCTCAGTCATGGTCTATTGACTTTGAAATATTTGCTTAGTTTACATGCCTTATTTTGTGATTAGGTCAGTTCATGGGAAACCACTAGTGGTAGGTCAATGATATTTGGTCTGCATATGTATTAGCATTGGCACATCTTATTTCCACGGAGATCGTTTGGCCCTGTACCTTCAGTCATGGTTCATTGACTTTGAAGATTTTGCATAACTTACATATTTCTATTTCAATTTAAACTTTTGCATTTTACTATCAAAATAACAACAAGGCGAGACATACCTCTGTGTCAACAGTTTATGGAAGAAATTGTATAAATATCTAAATAGTACAGAACAGTCAAAATTAAGACACTCAGTAGTTTTTGATTCTGACATCATTCATAACATACCTTTCTTAAATAAAGACAACAGTAGTATGCCGGTGTTCAAAAGTCATAAATCGATTGAGGGAAAACAAATGCGGGTTACAAACTCAAACCGAGGGAAACACATCAACTATAAGAGGAAAACAAAGGAACAACAGGAACACTGAAGTGCAACAAAAACAAACGCCAACATACATAGACACGAACTATTTGATAACAACTGCCATATTCCTGACTTGGTACAGGACATTTTAAGAAAAAATGGTGGGTTCAGCCTGGTTTAATGGCCAACCAAACCTCCCGCTTTATGACAATGCTAAAAAATATCGCTAAAATGACAACACTACGTGACAGAAATACGCACAAACACACGCAAGAACATTCATCACAGAGAAGCGCACAAACAAATAATATAATAGTCGATACAACATGCAAACCGCAGAACAACAACGAACATATTCCATCTACGACAAACACCACAGGATATCACAAACAACGACGCAATTACGTAACTAACATGCAATCTCGAACTTCATACAATTATTTTCACAATTTTTGTCCAAACAATTTTCATGACAATGATGGTATTGAAAGGCAATTTTATAATTATTTGGACTACAAACGATAAGACATAACACATTATCCAACCTAAACCATCAAACATCAAAAATAAATACATGAATGTTGGATGTACAAAATACCGAGACACGATGTATTGCAATGCACATTCACTCTCGGTATAACAAGTTTTTCGTTGACACATTTAGAAGTTTTTAAGAAACTGAGGTTCCAAAACCCTAATGCAAAGTTGACCTTATATAAATTTAGCTATTCTCTTGATGTTGGTCATACAGCTCCTAACATTTTCATTTTTTTTCGCATCATTGGCTTTCTATGTTTTGACTTTTGACCTCACCAAAAGCTAGAGGTGATCTTAACTAACCCGGAAGGAAACAGATACAGCCTCACTGGTGTTACCCGTCATTTTGATCCTGCTAAGTACAAATCTGGTGAAAGTCTCATTCGTTAATACCACATTTCATGAAAGGAAGACGGGATTGTGGTTACGACATTTGGAATATATCAATGGTCAGCGGTGACAAAGACCAACTCGTGATTGCGTCCGTAAAACGGTCATAGATATGTTTTGCATACAACATACACAATTTTCTATTAAACACATTGATACATACTTTATTAATCGGAATACATACATAGTTTTAAGTTGGCATGTTTTTTGTTTGAATTCATGTTGCTCAGTTTTAGTTGTTCTGTGGAGTATTTTGTGGACTTTTAGTTTTTTCGTCGTTATATTATTTGCCATCTTGGTGTATGTTTTTATTCAAAATGGGATTTTGTTCCTCTTTTTATCAATCTTGAACGTTAATCTGATCTTTCTAATATTGAATTTTCTTTTCAATAGGAGTAATATGTTCGTCTCGCTTTGCTTTGATGGTCACATATATTTTTCATACTTTATCTTATACGCGAAGCATGTAATTTATTACGATGCGTTTCGAAAGAAAGTACAAGTTTATTAATACCAAAGTTATGAAATAAATTAACTGATATGTTAAAGGCCACTATAACAAATGCATAGGCCGTTTAACGTATAATAGATTATCATTTGTATTATCTAAATGTAACCTTATTTGTGTCACAAAGGAAGCTTTTACAACAGGTCTGCAAATTCAATGAAGGAACTGTTTATATTTCGATTCACAAGTGTACATTTGTTGCGTCTGAAGTGTTTTTCTGGATTTACCGTCGTGAAAAAAGTTTAAACTCAGAATTTTGAAAGCCAAGAATGTGTAAGTATTTTAATATACGGGAGGAATTATATATACTTCAACCTCATGTGGGTTTACGTGCACAATTTGGAAAATTGTTTTAATATTTCCTTGAGGTTTACCATTTTCTCCTGTATATTATCCGGTATTGTTATCTGTGTTGCCCCTTGCATCCGGAGTTTTCTGCATAGTAACATACATTGTATCCGGAGTTTACCACAAAATCACTTTCATTAGCATCTGGAGTTTCTTGTTGACAACTTTTATTTAAAAATTCAATTTTGCCAACTCAGCACAAGAAGACATATAAATAGCCCTTAACAGTGTGCATTCACAACGCCGAATATATTGTTGTACAGTACTGGATATAAAAATGAGAGTGACGTTTATTTGTAGCTGTATAGCTCTATTGTGTTTGATATGCCTGGATGTAAACGATGCCTATACTACAGGTACTTTTCTTATTAATCATAACTAATACAATGTATGGTTGGGATTTAAAGATATCAAATTACTTCATCTAAAATTACCTATCTTATTGGAAGCTTTCTTTCCTTGACTGTGTTTTATCACCAAATGCAAGTAAAGAAAATGGTCTATTATTTGAATCAATTAAAATCAAAACATTTCTATCATTTTTACATCAATTTAAATTGAGGATTATATCTTTAATTTTACCTCGTGCATAATTCTGATTCATTGTCAGAGTTTGGATTTCCTTTTGATGGCTTTTGCTTTCATCGGCCCTTTAACTTAAGTAGTAGGTTAGTGATTTTAAATATCTAGTATCACTATAGAGACATAAATCGTCGAAATATGCATCTGGTGCAGTAAAATTAGTATCGTAAAAACATATGCAGAATATTTTTTTCTTAATTTCATTCAGACACCAATTTTGGCTCTTACTTCGTTTTATACTTTTTTTTCAGAGACTGTCTGTCAAAGGGAGTTGAGACTTTTTAGGCAGACTCAAAAACTAGGCGCAAGAAAACCAAACTGTGATTCCGACGGAAATTATGCCCCAAAGCAATGTTCAGGTTCAGTGTATGTATATTAAAACTATGGTGGACTTGTTACCACCGACGTTAAATCTTTTTGTAATTACTGATGAATAAATAATTTAACGGTTTTAGGACACAAAATAAATTACCCACCATTCTAGTTTTTAAGATCCAAAGCCAAATATCTTTGCAGTAAAGATTCATCAAAGATCCGTGCATGTATTGTCCAGATGTTTATATGCCTGTCGATACAGTATCTGCACATGTCCTAAATTAAACTGTATTAAACGAGTTTATCCAAAATTATAATGTTAAGGAAGTTATTGAACCAATGACTGTGTATATACTAAACTAAGTCCTTTACGCAAGATGTTTTTACATTTATTTCTAATCCATAACATATAATCGATAAAAAATATTTCATTCAGTGAAAACTTTGCTTTTATATTAACTTAAGTGTTTTATTGCCGAATTTAACCTAAAGTGACCTTGATAAACAACCGACAAATAATCATGGAGCACGTGAAAAGTAATTGAGATGAAATATATGCAATAAATCTAGACCGATGTTTGTTTTTTTTTTTTTTTTTATATTTTCCATGCGTTTATATTTGTGAACATAACCTATTCATAACAGTTGGTAAATGATTTGGTGAATTATTTTTTTTTCTTTCAAAAACATTTAACACTATCTTACTTTAACTATATTTCACGTTTGTTTACCTTTTCTTTCATCACGGTTTTTCCCTGGCACTTATGCTGTACGGTAGCCGAAATACTGACAAGAGGTCTCGTGGTTAAGGTCAATGCTTACGGAAAAGCTATTGGCGAATTGGAGTACGGGGAGACCATAATTCAATAGGAATACATTTTTATAAAAATTTTGATAAGATAAAGGATTTTTTTTGAAAGAAGGTCCATGTACACGTTTTATAGTAAAACCTATTCATCCAAGTATATATATCATATTCAACTTTTGTTTTAAATTTGAACCATCATATGACTTTAATATAGTTGTACCAAAATATAAATAGAGATTGTATCTCTTAATTTGTTTTCAACAGTACAATATCTCAATTTGTGTTTCCCAATATATCTATACAAGTCATGATGCTCTTAAAATTATTGTTTAATATTAAAACGATTGAGTGAACTTGTATATTCATCAGTCTATTTAGATCAAATGCTGCGAACCTACATTCATTTACGACGTCATGCATACAATTCTAAGGATCGCTTAGTCGGAGTAACAAAAGAGCAATTCAGTCGCCAGTTAATATAAGAAGAAGAAGATGTGGTATGATTGCCAATGAGACAACTCTCCAACACAGACCAAATGATTCAAAAGTAAAAAACTAAAGGTCACCGTACTACCTTGAGCAATGAGCAAAATCCATACCGCATATTAAAGGTCTGGAATGACAAATGTAAAACAATTCAAACGAGAAAATTAACGGCATGAGTTATGTTTATGTTCAAAGCAATAAACGACAACCACTGCATTTCAGGCTCCTGACTTAGTATAGGCACATACAGCATGTGGCGGGGTTAAACATGTTTGCTACTACTAAATCCTCCCATTAACCTGGGCAGTAGTGTAATTACAACATGATAATAACAGTACAACAGCTCAGCTCGTTTAGGTGTAAAATGTACTTACAGTGTAAAATGAGTCATCT
Source organism: Mytilus coruscus (assembly GCA_017311375.1). Taxonomy (NCBI): domain Eukaryota; kingdom Metazoa; phylum Mollusca; class Bivalvia; order Mytilida; family Mytilidae; genus Mytilus; species Mytilus coruscus. The sequence goes on from CM029600.1 coordinate 25,738,401, forward strand.
AGATGTTATAAACGTGGTTTTATTTGACAATAAATATTTGCTGTATTAAAATCTCTCTTTCTATATATAAAAGGATTTTTTTTTTTTGATTTTTTTTTCGGCATTTCATTTTCAGGTGTTATTGTGTAAAGAAAGACGGATCTCAGATTAGCGAGTATACTTCTCACATTGGAGAATCTGCACAGCAAACTTGCAGTAAGTATGGTGTTTACTGAGGTATCAATGTCATGAGTAAGCATAAGATAATATACTTTGTTTTCGCTATCATATTGTTCCAAGTTACGAAAATGAAAAAATCAGAAATGTAAACCATCGCTGACCACAGCATTGTAAATAAAGACCATCAATACATTTAATGCAAGGAATATGAATCATCGCAGACCACATCTTTGTAAAAATAACATAAATACATTTAAATACAAAATTGTAATATGACATTAACTCTACACTTTGTAAGATTTTTTAGTCAGCTGTCAACATGAAAACATTTATTAAACAAAATGAGGGTTCAATCGATGCACCAAGCAGCTTGCTTTTGGATTTCCAGGAAAACGATTAAATAATTTTTACTTACCCAACAGTTACAACTGTCTCAGGCAGAGTTCATTCAATGCAGTTTTCACGATTCTATGTATTGTTGTTTTCAGAAGTACAGAAGTCAGAAGAAATCGTTGCAATGTTGTTTTTGTTTTTTTTAATTTTCTTCCAGAATGTGCACGTGACTCTGACGAATTTCTTACATCTGGAATGGTTGGAAAACTGTTCAGCTGTCAACCTGATGGAAGTTATGATCCTATTCAATGCTATTTCGGGCCAATGTGTTTCTGTGTAGACGAGGATGGAAAGACAACTGGAACAGACACTGTTCCTTACAGTCAAAAGAACAAGATGAACTGTTGAATACCGAGATGCTTTGAAATATATGATATGCTTTATTATAAAATACTTGTGAAAAGCCTTGAAAATTCCAAATTGGTTCAATTGTACATATTAAGTAGACTTAAACTTCTCATTGTTGAAGAAATGGCAACTTCCAACAAATAGCAGTAGACAGTAAATTGATTATCTTAGTTATATCTCCTTCCTCTTAAGATGAATAAAAATTCTTTATATTGTGTGTATGTTATAGTATCCAGAGGTGGATCCAGATGGATGTCAAAGGGTGCATGTGACACCCGCCTGAGGTTAGCCAAAAAGTTGGACCCTATAGAGTATAATTCAAATTTTGATTAATTTACAAATAAATATTATCCCTAGTAATATAGTTGTCATTCTATATCGAATACAATCGATGTACCTTCATGCAGAAAATTTTGTGACCTAACACTCTTTGCTCTTGAAATAGTATTCAAACATTTGACTTTTCCTCATTTACACAAGCCTTCCAAAACTAAAAGACAAACTGAAAGAATTGTTGTTCCTTTGTTTCATATAAAAAGAATGGCTAATACAAGTATCTTGTCTAAGAGAGGGATAAATTGTACTTTGTAAAATGTCACTCTGTTTCAAACAAAATTTCTCTGAAACTGAAACTATCGAGATGCTTGATTTTTTTCCATGTTTTTTGACGAACAATCGATACTCCCATGATAACCAACTGTGCTTTTCTTCTTGCATATATGTTCCCTTATTCATATGAGGCTGACTTCATACAAGAGCTTCTAAAAAAAGAGCGAAAAGAAGCTAGCTCTATCCTTTAATAACATGTTCCGTTATATAGATAATGTTCTCTCACTAAATAGAGTTGGTGACTATATTACACTCACCTATCCCATGGAACTTGAAATAAAGGATACGATAGATACAATTACGTCAGCCTCAAATCTTGACTTTCATATGAAACTTGACAATGAGGGTAGGTTGAGAATAAAACTTTACGAGAAAAGGGATGATTTCAGCTTCCCAATTGTGAATTTTTCATTTCAGTGTCGCAAGAGAGACGAAAGATACCAGAGGGACAGTCAAACTCATAGATCGAAAACAAACTGACAACGCCATGGCCAAAAATGAAAAGACAAACAGACAAAATAATAGTACAGATGACACAACATAGAAAACTAAAGACTAAGCAACACGAACCCCACCAAAAACTGGGGTTGATCTCAGGTGCGTAATTGTATCTATCGTATCCTTTATTTCAAGTTCGATGGGATAGCAGAATCTCAATAATTATGCGTTGAAAAATCATCTTAACCCTCCTTGGGACTATTAAGGTTGATGACCTCATCTATAGACCTGTGTTTTACAAAATTTTTAACGTGCAGTAATACCAAAAACAGCAAAAATACTTTATAAAAGAACCGTGTCATTTTGTACATATACACTTAATAATAAATGTGAATTTTCTGATTTTAAAAGAGAATGCACAGACTTTATTACAGAGGCTTTCTATATAATGTTCTAAACATAGATACTCACTTGTTTGTCCATGTTATTCTAGCGTTTATTGTTCAAATAATATAATTATATCATATACCATCTTTAAATTCAATAAGAAACGAGAAAATATACATCCGCGGAACTGGATGTATGTGAATTGGATTATTATGTTTCTTCTCAAAATTCACATTGGTATTTTCTCTCACCAGATAGGGGGATCCAAAGTCGGCGGCCTTGAACTATTTGTATAAACCTTCTATGTCAGAATTTAATATGCCTGAATGCTTCATACCCTGCATACACATCTCTTATGTTGCAAAGTTTCCGTCTGTCTTATGTCCATTGTCATTGACCTCATTTTCCTGGTTCAACGACTGCATAAAAATGGCATAACTTTTTTTGGGTGCATTTCACACTTATTATGACTGATAAGACAACCATATTTGATATATGGGGTTCTTGTAAGTTCTACTTGTCTGTCAGACAGGTCTACCTTACATTGACTCCATTTTATTGGTCAGTCTTCAAGGTTTTTTCGTGGTCAATTCCATATCTCTGATACTTTAAGTAATAGATCAACTTTATTTGGTGTGTGTTTCTGGCAGGGTTCATTTGACCTGACCTTATTTTCATGGTTCATTAGTCATTGTAACGTTGGTGTTGTTTAAAGCTGTAACAGCACATGAATTTTCATTAATGAGTCTTCTGCTCCCTCAATTGTCACGTTGCCTGTCATGTGAAATATTTTGACGGTGTTATAAATGTTTAACAATGTGGTAAATACATTCTTGGGGAAACGTTATCTTATAACCAAGTTAATTTGTGTACCTCTACAGTTTAGATCGTAGATTGGGGAATTGTAATCTCTTAACATGGTTAAGTTGTATAGCTGTAATTCTTAGTTCGTAGATTGGGGAATCGCAATCTTATAACCAGGTTAAGTTGAATACCTCTACAGCTTAGTTCTTAGATTGGGGAATCGTAATCTCATAACCAAAATAAGTTGTATACCACTACAGCTTAGATCGTAGACTAGTGCAATAAGGTTTGCTTAAAACATTTTGATAACACAAAATGTGTTTTACTCCCTATTTTTAAAAGTTTCTCAGGAATGTATATCTTTTAACATACTATCATATACTAGTAAATTAAATTTCTTTCAACGGAAAATGTTCAGATCAGTGTTGCTTTTCCTAAATTTGTGATTTCAAAACAAAACAAAACTGGGTCCTTGATAAAGAAAAAACCGGGTCTTTATATTGTAAACCTCATTGACAAAACCGGGTCCTTCCATTTTGACATGACTGATTTCTTTCCTTCCATGCATAAAAATACACCCATTGAGGTGCTCGAAGTAGGTAATTCTCCAATTTCCGTGTATAAGTCTTTCATTCTGTACGTTTCTTTTCGTACAATGTGTGCAATTTTCACAAGAGAAATTCGAGAAAAGGTTCACTCTCGTCATCATTTTGACGTTCTTTTTTTCTCATTTCTCTCTTTTAATCTGGAACGGTTGTAGAAAATATTTCCTCTCGCAATCGAAAATAGTGATATGTGTATTTATAATCTACAAATTTATATATAGAACTAATAAATAATGGGAAATTCTACATTTTCTCTGTTTGTAGGTAGTCCGTCACCGTAAGAAATATTGGATACTATTGATACGAAACATTTTTTCCCGGGGTACTTTAAACACAGTGTACCTTGTTTTATTTGTTCTATATAGTATTTTGTGGACTATTGTTTTACATTTATAAATTCTGACTTGGATGGAGAGTTGTCTCATTGGCACTCATACCACATCTTCTTATATCTATTGTGGTTTTTTTCGTCGTTTTATTGTTTGCCATCTAGGTGTATGTTTTATTCAACATGGGATTTTTTTCCGCTTTTTATCAATCATATACGATAATCTTATATTTCTTATAATGAACTTTCTTTTCAATAGGAGTCATATGTTCGAATTGCTTTGCTTTGAAGGTCACATTTATTTTTCATACTTTATCTTTTACGCTAAGCATATACTTTATAACGATGCATTTCGAAAGAAAGTGCATCTTCTATTACAAAAGTTATGAAATAAAGTTTCATCATAACTGAAATGTGTATTGCCACCTTAACAAATTCAAGGACTGTTTAACGTAAAAAGGTAATAATATATAGTCTCTAAATATAAGATTAATTGTCTCACAAAGGAAGCTTTTACAACAGGTCTGCAAATTTTATGAAGGTTCTGTTTATATTTTGATTCACTAGTATAACTTTGTTGTGTCTGAAGTGATTTTCTGGATTTACCATCATTAGAAAAGTTTAAACCCAGAATTTTGAAAGCCAATGATGCATAAGTATTTAAATATACGGGATGAACTATAACAACTTCAACCTCATGTCTATTTACGTATACAATTTTTAAAAATAATTTTAATATTTGTTTGAGGTTTGTTAATTTTAACTGTATATTATCCGGTATTGTTATCTGTGTTGCCTGTTGTATCCGCAGTTTCCTGAATAGTGACATACGTTATAATCCGGAGTTTACCACAATAACACTTGCATTAGCAATCGGAATTACTTGTTGACAACTTAAATTACTCATTGGTGGTACAATGCTGATTTTTTTAAATGGACGTTGTGCAATTAATTTACAACGTCGAATATATAGATATACAATACTGGAAATAAAATGAGAGGGACATTTATTTATACCAGTATATCTCTAATTTGTGTTTGATATGCCTGGATCCTATCAGCATGCCAAATAAGGTTGAAAATATTCCACCATAGGTTACAAATAAATTGTCACTGAAAAAATCAAATATAATTGTCTTGGTTACGTTATTTTTATAAGCACAGAAAGATATATTATAATAAATAGCCCTTTTATGTTTGTTTTTGAACGTTGTGCATCCATTTACCGTACTCGAAATAAAATGAGAGTGACGTTCACACATGTTTGTCATGTTTCTGTTGTTCCGTTTTGTTTCCTCTTATAGTTGATGTGTTTCCCTCAGTTTTGGTTTGTGACCCGGATTTGTTTCAGTTAAATCGATTTATGACTATTGGACAGCGGTATACTACTATTGCCTTTATCTATGGAATTCTATGCGACTGTCATACAAGTGAGAGGTTTAGCTAGCTATAAAAACAGGTTTAATCCACCATTTCCTACATTAGGAAATGCTTGTACCAAGTCAAGAATATGACAGTTGTTTTCCACTTGTTTGATGTGTTTGAGCTTTTGATTTTGCCATTTTTTAAAGGACTTTCCGTTTTGAATATCCCTTGGAGTTCGGTATTTTTGTTATTTTACTGTTCCTGTATATAGAAATAAGCAGATGTGGTATGAGTGCCAATTAGACAACTCTCCATCCAAGTCACAATGTGTAAAAAGTAAACAATTATAGGTCAAAGTACGGCCTTCGATACGGAGCCTTGGCGCACACAGAACAGTGTTATGATATTGTAACTATTATATTTATTTAGTTGGCCTAATTTGTTTTGTGTGGCCTAAGAATGTTTACATTGTTTTATATACATTGTGTACAAAATAAAATACATTGTGTTACAACTATGCAGTTTAGAAATCACTGGAACAATCATTGATACTAATGGAATGATTAGAACTTTCTATTTCACTTACATAACGTTTCCAGAATGATCATAACAAAAGATGCGTAATTTATATTTCTAGAGTTGTCTAGAAATTTCCGTTTGAGTATTTAAATGCAGACCCAAAAGTTAGTTAAAAAATAGAGATTTGGACATAGACATAGATAGACTTAGACATCGATAGACATCAACAGTTGGATTGACACTTTTATTTTCAAACTACATCATACAAGATTGTGACCAATTGGATATAATATTCTGTGGATTCCGTGAAGATTTCCGGATAAAGAAAAGATAAAAGATTGGACTCATATTTTGACAGTTAAGTTGACATTTCTTTTGTGTAATACTTTTGTAAACTAGTGTATAATAAATCTTGTTAAATTTTATTATTGATTTGTGTCTTTTGTTGGCTACATTTAAAGGCGATTTTCTGACATAACAGAAATTGGGGCTCAAGTCCGGGATAACGTTAATATCTTATTTAAAAAAAAAAATTGTTCAGTATTTTTATTAGAAATAGCCAACAAAATTCTACAAAATGGCATTTGAAGCCGGTAAATTTTGAAAACGCCAGACCTGGAGAAGTTTGATAATTTAAAGAAAGAGGAATTAGTTTTGTTTGCTAAACATCTGAATTAGACTTTAGAGTATCTATGAGAAAACAAATTATAAAAAATTTGGTAATAGACAAATTAGTTGACGCAGAAATTTTAGGTGAAGAGGCTCTTGATCTTAAGGTCGAAAATGTTGACGCTATCAAATTAAAACAGCTTGAATTAGAACATGAACTCAAAATAAAACAATTGGAAAAGAAGGAAGACAGGCAGAACTTCAAATGAAAGAAAGGTTAGAGATGGAGAAAAGAAAAGAAAAGAAGATGAATTTAAATTAATACAGGCAGAACTTGAAATGAAGGAAAGGTTAGAGATGGAGAAAATAAAAATTGAAATGGTCAAAGGAGAAAGTAACACTAATGTACAGTCGAAATCAGAACATTTTGATGCAGCAAAAATATACGTTTGGTTCCCAGATTTTGTGAAAAACAGTCGATAAATATTTTCCACAGTTTGAGAAAATTGCTCATAATTTGAAATGGCCGAAGCCTTTTGGACTACAATGCTGCAAAGTGTTTTTGAGGGCAAGGCCGCTGAAATTTACTCAGCACTTTCATCCGAACAAAGTTCTGATTATGACACGGTTAAAAAGGAAGTTTTGAAAGCTTATGAGCTAGTGCCAGAAGCATATAGACAGAAGTTTAGATCTTATAAAAAGTTTGATTCACAAACCTATGTTGAATTTGCTAGGAAAAGAAGACCTATTTGATAAATGGCTTACGTCAAAGAAAATAGATAACAATTTTAAGAACCTAAGACAACTGATGTTATTAGAAGAGTTCAAGCAATGTGTTCATTTAGACTTAAAAACACATTTAGATGACAAAACTGTTGAGACATTACAAGATGCAGCTGTTATTTCCGATAATTATACCCTTTCACATAAAAGAAGTTTCAAAGGTCACAATTTTAATACTTCGAGTGGAAATTACAAGAATCAAAGCACTGAGCGTACTGTTAGTAAGCCTGTTGCACAGAATAAGAGTCAGTCTAGTTATAATATGTCTAGTCCAAAGTTTGAAACTTTTGAGAAGAAGTCACTGACGTGTGCTTATTGTAAGAAGAATGGTCACCTGATGGCTGATTGTTTTAGACTCCAGAAGACGAATGAAAGAGATAATAAGCCCAAGATCAGTGCTTGTACGACACCCCGTGTTACCAATACGTTGGAATGTCCTGCGAGTCAGGCTTTTAAGTCCAGTTTTTGTGATTACATGGAGGATTATATACCCTTTATGTCTGATGGGTTTGTTTCTATTGTTGATAATACTACTCCTCAGCCTATTAAGATTTTACGGGACACTGGAGCTTCTCAGTCTTTATTGTTAGAAGGTGTGTTGCCTTTGTCCGAGGAGACTTCTGTTGGTGCCTCCGTTTTGTTACAAGGTGTGGAGTTAGGTTGTATAGATGTTCAGATGTTCCCCTCCATCGTATTTATCTGAAGTCAGATTTGATAACTGGACCAGTTGTTGTGGGTGTTCGTCCTAATCTCCCTGTTGAGGGTGTTTCATTATTGCTAGGAAATGATCTAGCTAGGAACAAAGTGGTTGCTGAACCAATTGTTACCAGTAAACCGGTGGTGGATGTTAAATCACCTGAAGATGAAGCTGAACTATATCCAGCTTGTGTCGTTACTAGGGCGATGGCTAGAAAACAACAAAATGAGGATTTGCAAGAAGACCAGTTTGATTACATGGACCTTTCTGACACCTTTCTAGCCGACATTGAAGGTCCCGGTAGCTCAGAGAAGGCCGTAATAAGACTACCTAGTATTAGCAAGAATGTAATTATGCCTTGGCCAGACGTAAAGAGCCATTCATTAGACCGAAGGAAATTTGTCGAAGAGCAAAATAAAGACCCTGAGGTTCTCCAGCTCAGCAAGAGGGCTCAACCACAGGAGGAAGCAGACAAAGTGGCCGAATGCTATTACCATCAAGATGGCATTTTAATGAGAAAGTGGAGGCCCCCTTATGCTACCTCACAGGAGGAATGGAGAGTGGTATACCAAGTGGTGGTGCCTAAAGTCTATAGGCAAGACATTATTGGTCTTGCCCATGACACCCCCTTGGCTGGACACTTAGGTATAAGGAAGACTTGCCTTAAGATCTTGCAGCATTTCTACTGGCCAAGACTTAGAAATGATGTCGCAGAATACTGCAAATCATGCCATATATGCCAGGTTGTTGGTAAGCCTAACCAGAAAATACCACCAGCACCACTTCTGCCTATTCCAGCCTTTGAAAAACCTTTTAGCCGAGTACTCATTGATTGCGTTGGACCTTTACCGAAGACCAAGACCGGAAATGCGTATTTACTGACGATCATGTGTACCTCCACTCGTTTTCCTGAGGCTATTCCGTTAAGGAATATCAAGACACCTAGTATTGTCAAAGCTCTGATCAAATTTTTCACGCTAGTAGGACTTCCAAAGTCTATACAGTCCGACCAGGGTTCAAATTTCATGTCAGGTTTATTTCAGCAAGTCGTGTACCAGTTAGGGATTGCTCAGTATAGGTCAAGTGCTTATCATCCAGAATCTCAAGGTGCCTTAGAACGTTTTCATCAAACATTGAAGAACATGATAAGAACTTTTTGTCTTCAATTTGACAGGGACTGGGATGATGGTGTTCACTTTTTACTTTTTGCGGTCCGAGAGGCTGTTCAAGAATCCCTTGGTTTTAGTCCCTTTGAGTTGGTATTTGGTCTTACTGTAAGGGACCTTTAAAATTGATTAAGGAAAAATGGCTTACTGAACACACTGACTTGAATCTTCTAGACTATGTATCTAGATTTAAAGAAAAATTGTATACTGCTTGTCAAATTGCTCAGAACAATTTAAAAACTGTTCAGAATAAGATGAAAATATTGTATGATAAAGATGCCAGGGACAGAGTTTTTGAGCCAGGTGATAAGGTACTTGTATTTTTGCCAGTCCCTGGACATCCATTACAAGCTAAATATTGTGGTCCTTATACCATTGAGAGTAAAATCAATGATTTGAATTATATTGTAAAAACACCAGGTCGGCGTAAACAAAATAGAGTGTGTCACATTAATATGTTAAAACCATATTTTGAGCGTACTAATGAAGGTGAGAGTAAACCAGTTGCCACTTTAGCCATGGTTAAATTGGAGAACAATCATGACAAACCAGATATAATTGAACCTCCTTTTAGTTCTAAAACTATGGAAGAGACAGTTAGATTGAAAAATTCAGAAATTTTGTCAAATTTAGATTCAAAACTTGCACATCTGTCTTTTGATCGTAGAGAAAATTAAAAGCTTTGGTATTTTCTTTTAAAAATCTTTTTCCAGATGTGCCAAACAAAACCACTGCTGTTTGTCATGATGTCGATGTAGGTGATGCTTCTCCAATTAAGCAACATCCTTACCGGCTCAATCCACTCAAACTTGAATTTATGAGACAAAAATTAAATATATGCTTGACAATGATATTATTGAGCCGAGTAACAGTGAATGGAGCTCTCCTTGTCTCCTTGTGCCGAAACCAGATAAAACCTTTCGTTTCGTAACTGATTTCAGAAAAGTAAATTCTGTTTCAAAATCTGATTCCTATCCGATTCCAAGGATAGACGACTGCATTGATAACATTGGACAAGCAAAATTTGTGAGCAAATTTGATTTATTGAAAGGTTACTGGCAAGTCCCATTGACACAGAGAGCTCGAGAAATATCAGCTTTTGTCACACCAGACGGCTTATTTCAATACGTGTATACTGTAATGCCGTTTGGCATGAAAAGTGCTCCAGCTACATTTCAAAGAATGATCAATAATGTTATAAAAGATTTAGACTGTTGTTATGCATATATTGATGATCTTATTGTATGTAGTGATAGCTGGGAAGAACATTTAACACATTTATATGATACTTTTGATAGATTGTCACAATCAAATTTGACTGTAAATCTTGGTAAAGTGAATTTTGCCAGGCCACTGTTGATTATTTAGGGCATACAGTTGGCCAAGGTCAAGTGAAACCTATTACGGCTAAAGTGGATGCAATTACCAAATTTCCTCCTCCTACAAATAAAAACAACTTATGAGATATTTAGGCATGATTGGTTTTACAGAAAATTTTGTTCAAATTTTGCTACTGTTGTTCAACCATTGACTCATCTTTTACGGAAAGATTCTAAATTCATCTGGAGTGAAAATTGTCAAAACGCGTTTGAAAATAGCAAATCACTTTTAATTAATAGTCCAGTTCTGATCACTCCAGACTTTGAAAACAATTTAAACTTGCCGTTGATGCAAGCGATGTAGGAGTTGGAGCTGTTTTATATCAGGAAACAGATGATAATGTTGAAAACCTATATCATATTTTTCTAAGAAATTAGATAAACATCAGAAAAATTATTCAACTATTGAAAAGAGTGTTTTGCACTGTTGTCTGCACTTCAACATTTTGATGTATATTTAAATCCTCTGTGCATCCTATTCTTGTTTATACTGATCATAATCCTCTCACCTTCATACATAAAATGAGAAACAAGAACCAGAGATTGACTAGGTGGAGTTTATTGTTACAGGAATATGATGTTATTGTAAAACATATTAAAGGTAAAGATAATGTAATAGCAGATGCTTTATCTAGAACTTATTAAAACACTGTATATATACTATGTATTTTTGTACATATTATTCATGAAAAGTTTTGTTACAAACTCAAACTTTTTTTATTTAGTTGGCCTAATTTGTTTTGTGGAATGTTTACATTGTTTTATATACATTGTGTACAAAATAAAATACATTGTGTTATGAATGATCATAACATAACGTTTCCAGAATGATCAAACAAAAGATGCGTAATTTATATTTCTAGAGTTATCTAGAAATTTCCGTTTGAGTATTTAAATGCAGACCCAAAAGTTAGTTAAAAATAGAGATTTGGACATAGACATAAATAAACTTAGACATCGATAGACATCAACAGTTGGATTGACACTTTTATTTTCAAACTACATCATACTAGATTGTGACCAATTGGATATAATATTCTGTGGATTCCGTGAAGATTTCCGGATAAAGAAAAGATAAAAGATTGGACTCATATTTTGACAGTTAAGTTGACATTTCTTTTTGTTTAATACTTTTTGTAAACTAGTGTATAATAAATCTTGTTAAATTTTATTATTGATTTGTGTCTTTTGTTGGCTACAATTAAAAGGCGATTTTCTGACATAACAACAGCAAGCTATAAAGGTCCCCAAAATGACTAGTGTAAAACAATTCAAACAGGAAAACCAACGGTCTAATCTATATAAAAAACGAGAAACGAGAATCACTTAGGAACCATATCAATAAACGACAACCACTAAAAAAAGGTTCCTGACTTAGGGTAGGTGCAAACAAATGCAGCGGGTTTAAACGTTTTAATAGGCGCCAACATTCACCCTAAACTGAAATAGTTGTGTAACATTACAACATAGAAAGACACACTATAAAATATCCATTGAAATGTCTTAACTCAATCAAAAATACATATTAACAAAAACAAGTAAAAATACACTGAACGAATAAGTTTGATCTATGACACAATAAATAAAAAAAGGGAGTGTTTGATATGCCTGGATGGAAAAGTTATCTCTCATACTGCAACTTTTCTTACTAATTTTAAATAATACATTGTATGATTGAGGTTTAAAAATCTAAAATTTCTTCAACTTACATTTCTTATCCTATAGGAAACTTTTTTTCCTTGACTGTGATGGTCTGTTGTTCCTAATGTAAGATGCATGTCCAAATTGATTTCGTATAGGGCTTTATGCTGTGATGATAGGGGTTTCAATGATTGTCATATATACTTGTACGAACCTATGCAAGGAAACTTGGTTTAAATGGCAAATCTTCTATAGTCTATGTTTGCCTTGGAGTTCTCTATTTTTGTCATAATTTTTTTTTACATTTACGCAAATTTAATTTTAGAGTTTACCATCTTGTAAAGAAAATGGTCTTTTGTTTGAAAACATTAATATCAAAGCATTTCTATCCTAATTTTAAATGAATTTAGACTGGAATTTTATCTATAATTCTACCTCATGCATAGCTCTGATGAATTATCCGAGTTTGGTTTTCCTTTTGATCCCATTTGCTTTAATCAGCCGTGCAGCATTAATATTAGGTTTGTGATTTTCAATATCGAGCATCACTACAGAGGCATAAATCGTCCAAATACGCATCTGGTCCAGTGAAAGTGGCACTGTAAAAAAATAGGCAGAAGATTTTTTTCTTAGCTTCTTATTTCGTTTGATATTTGTTATTCAGAGACTGCTTGTCAAAGGGAGTTCAGTTGAGTCTATTTAGACAGAATCCAAGACCAGGCGCAAGAAAAACCCAACTGTGATTTCGGAGGAAATTATGCCCCATCACAATGTTCTGGTTCAGTGTAAGTGTATGAAAACTATGGTGATTTCTTTCCAAGTTAAATCGATTTTTGATTATTTATGAATAAATAATTATCCGGTTTCAGGACAAAAAAATCATTCCACTACCATTTAGTTTTTAAGATAAAAAGCAAAATATCTTTGCAGTAAAACATTCATCAAAGATACGTACATTTTTTTTACCAAGGTCTTTAAACCTGTCGATACAGTCTCCCATCTGTGTTAGTATTAGATACAACTTTAGGGTGTTAGCTCGAATGGGTGTATCTAATTTACACCGAAATAGTATTGTCAATGCAGAATGATAGTTTTCAATAATTCAAGAGGGGTCTTTCGGCGATTTGACCATATGTTTTGAAAGCATGACAAATGCAGGGTATCCAATTTCATTTAACGACATCTTGGTGTAAATATAGATGTATAAATATATCAATAGAGCTTGTATCTCTTTACTAGTTTTCAACAGTACCATTATTTCACTTTTATATAACAATTCCATCGATGCAAATCATGTTGCTGTTAACGTATGATAAAAGAATAAAAAGACGGATCTCAGATAAGCAGCTATACATCTTACATTGGAGAATCAGCACAGCAAACCTGCAGTAAGTATGTTGTTTATTTAGGTATCAATAACATGAGTATGGGTAGGATATCATTTTTTGTCTTTCCTACCATACTGTTCCAAATTATGAGAATGAAAAAAATGAAAGGAATTATATGAACCATGGCTGACCACATGACAAATCGTAGCATGAGATAGGTTGGTTAACTGCGGATTTACGAAACAGCCTTCGGAAACAGTTTATTTTAGAACATCTAATTATGATGTGTAAACATGCGTCTCTAATAGTTTTTCATATTCTAGTGTGTCCAATATCTGAATCGTAATTGAACTCAATTAGTACGATCAGTACGATTTCCTTTCATCTTATTCGTATTTGTTAATCTTTTATATCGGAATACAATTCTTTTTAAGCATCAATTTTTAGACATCATTTGTTTTATTGGAATTTTTTTCATAAGGCGATCCGGTGTACAATTTGTTGGTTGATTGTTTACTGTAGACTCTAATATATCAATATGCAATATAGCAAGGTTTTCAACGTCCAGAGTCTTAAACCATTGCAAATAAATTGAACAGAAGCTATAAAATACCTGCCATCAAGGAAAGTTCACAAAATAAATAAACAAACAAAAAGACATTAATATATGAAATAAAGCAACCACTTAAAAGGCTGTTATTTCATCGTTTTATGTTATCGCACTTTTTGATATGGTACTGACATATCATTTTGGTCACTTGTATTCATTATGGAATGCATCATATATACTGTAGCAACAACACTGCTTCTATCCTTTACAATCATTAAACAATACGTTTTTGGTAACTATTATTAAGTAATATCCCCTGATGTGTCTGGTCTGGCAATGTACTAGCACGAGTGGTGAAGTATTTCTCTGAGTTATATAGTAAGGTAAAAAGCAAATTGTATGTGTTAGCATTCTATTTTTATTCTTGTTTTAGACAAAACACCGATACATTTGCATACCGTACTCTCCTATTTTCATTTTCAGAAGGCGATGTTTGATAACGCTATTGAAATTCTTATTTTACAAATGTGTATTTTATATCATATCACTGTTTCAATTTTTGTTTAAATTCATTAAAATTATGTGTCAAACATTATTTGCAATTTTCTTTTACTCGTAAAATGCACTGGAGAGTCAAATATTGAAGGGATATGATTCATGGTCATAGATGTTCCACAGGTTAATCTTAATGTAGTGATCCATACACACATACAGACACAAATATGCATATTTTTTCTCTTCCTTTTCTTCCTATCTTTCCTTTTTCTATATTGTTTTTCATGTGTCATTTAATTACATGTGCTTGGTTTGAATTACTAGTATGTGATAATGAATTTAAATGTTTGCATGCTATGAAATCCTGTTGATTAATACTGTATATTAAGAAGAGACGACTTGAGTTGCACTAACTTGTATCTGATCCTTTTTGTGATATTTTGCAAATAAAAAATGTTTAAATTAAACAGGTTACTTGATAATCACTTGACCACTTGACTTGATCTTTTAAAAAATCTATTTTACTAATAAAATAAAATAATGATTTGATAAGATTACTTAGAATTCCAGTTACGAGTATATGAATTGTTACCGATGAAAAAAAAAAAAAAATCCCCGATACATCGGGAAGAATTTTTTTATAGGCGGCCGCGGGTGCTCGATGAAAAAAAAATTCCCCTATACATTAATGCTGTTGTCTCGATTGCCTGCTGTTATTGTTATACATTTTTCTTTTTTGTTTATATGATTTATTAGTACCCTACAGTTACAACTGTCTCAGGCAGAGTTCATTCAATGCAGTTTTCACGATTCTATTTATTGTTGTTTTCAGAAGTCGACTATTAGGGTCAGAATAAATCGTTGAAATGTTATATTCTTTTAAATTTTCTTCTAGAACGTGCGCGTGACTTCGAAGAATTCATTACATCTGGAATGGTTGGAAAACTGTCAATCTGATGGAAGTAATGATCTTATTCAATGCTATTTCGGGTCAATGTGTTTCTGTGAAGACGAAGACAGAAAGAGAACAAAAACAGACACTGTTCACTACAGTCAAAAGAACAAGATGAACTGTTGAATACCGAGATGCTTTGAAATATATAATATGCTTTATTTTAAAATACTTGTCAAAAGCCTTGAAAATTCCAAATTGGTTCAACTGTACACAATAAGTAGACTTAAACTTTTCATGGTTGAAGAAACGGCAACTTCCAACAAACATCAGAAGACATCAAATTGATGAATAATGTTATATTTCCTTCCTAAAAAGATGATTAAAAGTTCTTCATAAGTTGTGTACCTTATAGTATAAGATGGAGATGTTGGTTATACTTCAATGATACAATTGTAGTTCTACCAGAGGTGGATCCAGTAAGGTGTCACAGGGTGCACGTGACATCCGCTTGAGTTTGCAAAATGATGGACCCTATAGAGTATAATTTAAATTTTGATTAATTTACCAATTAGTTGTATCTCTTATAATATACTTGTCATTCTATATCCAATATAATTTACCTTCAGGCAGAAAACATGTACCTTGAGTCTCTTTATGACCAAAGTCTCTTTATGACCCAAGTCTCTTTCCTCTTGAAACAGCATTAAAACATTTGACCTTTCTACATTTACAAAAGTATTCCCCTTTTGAAACTAAAAGACAAATTGAAAGAATTGTTGCTACTTTGTTTCATAAAATAAGAATGGCTAGTGTCCATACAAGTATCTTGTCTTAGAGAGAGATAAATGGTACTTTATAAAATGTCACTCTCTTTCAAACAAAAAATCTCTGGAACTGAAATTATCAAGATGCTTGATTATATTACGTGTTTTTCAACAAACAATCGACAATCTCATTAGATACAATTGTGCTTCTCTTCTTGTATATATGTGCCTTTATTCATATGAGGCTGACTTCACACAGGAGCTTCATAAGAAGAATGAATAAAAGGTAGCATTATCTTTAGGTTCCGCTATATAGATTATGTTCTCTCACTAAATAGTTTTGGTGACTATATTGAACGCATCTATCCCATCGAACTTGAAATAAAGGATATAACAGATAGAGTTACGTCTGTCTCATATCTTGACTGCTATTTAGAAATTGACATTGAGGGTGGTTTGAGAATTACCTTTACGACAAAAGAGATGATTTCAGCTTCCGAACTGTAAACTTTCCATTTCAATGTCGCAACATTCCAGCAGCGCCTGCATATAAAGTATATATCTCCCAGTTGATACGATAATGCAGAGCTTGCATTTCGTATCATGATTTCCTTTATAGAGGGTTCCTGCTTAAAAGGGAAGCTATTAAACCAAGAGGTCAAACTGGTTAAGAAAAAATCATCCCTTCGAAAATTTACTGGACGCCATCACGAGTTGGTTGAACGTTATGGAATATCAGTTTCACAGATAACGACGTATATCTTCCAGTTGTCGTAACATTAATCCCGTTCTCTTTGATTCGAATGTGACCTACGGAATTAGACTGATCTTATCACCGGATTTGCACTTACATGAGCAACACGACGGGTGTCACATATGAAGTAGGATCTGCTTATCCGTATAGAGCACCTGCGAACATCCCTAGTTTAAAATAGGTCCGTGTTGCTTTTGCTTTAGTTTTATGTGTTGTTCCTTGTGCTTTTTAATTTTGGAATGTCTGTGTTGTTTCAACCGGTAACAGTCTCGTCAATTCTTTTTCATGAAAACGTGATTCTAAGTCAAATTTTCACATTCGGTAAATCTAAACGTTATCCCTTTCAGTTACATTCACAATTATCTCTTTCAGCTACATTCACAATCTAAACGTTATCTCTTTCAGTTACATTCACAATCTAAACGTTATCTCTTTCAGTTATATTCACAATCTAAACGTTATCTCTTTCAGTTATATTCACAATCTTAACGTTATCTCTTTCAGTTACATTCACAATCTAAACGTTATCTCTTTCAGTTACATTCACAATCTAAACGTTATCTCTTTCAGTTACATTGACAATTTAAACGTTATCCCTTTCAGTTACATTCACAATCTAAACGTTATCTCTTTCAGTTACATTCACAATCTAAACGTTATCTCTTTCAGTTACATTCACAATCTAAACGTTTACTTATCTCTTTCAGTTTGAGCCAAGCGATTCATGATTATCCTGCAAATTCGTTCTTATAGTATAATGTATTGTTGAAAAAAACATAGAAGGAAACAAACACAAATGTTCTTAGTGAACATGTTACTATAAAAATCGAAAGTAAAAACTATACTGTAAAATAGAATAAAAATGAAATACTCAATCTACATATAAGCAACTTAACACCAGCTGACCATGAAACAATTGCATTATATTAATGTCACGGAATTTTTGGATTATGTTTATATTCTACGCAGTGCTACACGTGCAAACAGCTGATGTGTTCTTTAAATATGCCAAACAAGTAGGAAATTGTTGATGCACATAATGGGCTATACGTGATCATACGTGGTGAGATGAAAAATCACAACCGCAGAGAGTATTTTTTGTTATTTTTGTATGAGTCATAAATAATCAATGGTCAAAATCCTTTTAGCACTTTTCAGTGCCAGACTGTATGCACGTGCTTTCAAACTTTTGTACTTTATTGAAAAAGCCCCTTTTCTATGTAATTCCGTTTTATCATTTTCCTATTGGAGAATATGATTCGTACTGATTCAACTGTCCATAAAAAATGAAATAAAATAAAATGTATTACGTAAATTCAATCTAACCTTGCCCCTACAATAAGGATATATAATATGTATACGTGAGTTGATGACATTTGCATTGATCTAGGAGAAAGACATAAGAACTGTGAAAATGAAATTGAATTATATTTGCGTTGTTACTCTGTTGTGTTTATTTTATCTGGATGGAACCACTTCTTTCTACTACCAAAAAAAAGGTATATTTTATTAGCTCATAAGATTTAACGTTTTTAATTTTACAAAATTCGATTGATTAATTGCTTGGTGTTGAACGTCACTTTCGCCACTGTTGGTTTTTTCATGGAGGAAGCCGGAATGCCGGAGAGAACCACCGACCTTCGGTGGGAAAACTAACAATCTTAGTCAATTAAGATTGGAGTGGGGGTTCGAACTTACAACCGCAGTGTTGACAGGGTAGTGATAATGTAATTCAACTACCAAGACTACTCGGCTACCGAGGCCGCTCAATAATTTTACAAGGAAATGCTGTTGATGCTATATACCACGATAGTAAGTTCTGCTCGAGAACTTTTTTTTTATTTCGTTCTTTTAAGTCAGTACTCATGTTAACAATGCCTTTTATACTAAAATTTTACTACATTGTATGTGTGTATCAAAAAATTAGCTTACAATCAGTCACTGGTAGTTTAAAGCTTGCTTTTGACGTTGATAATATGTTTTCGTATAAACCTTTAGTTGTTTTTTTAACTTTGACGTGAAAGAATGCAATTTGGCCGATTTCTTTTAGCTTCTCCTGCATCATTAGTGTTAATTTTACACCTAAATTTGAAAATAGTTTTAAGAGTTGCAGTATAAAGAATGCAACTATTATTTTTTTCGAAACCGATGATATCAATTAATCAATTAAAGAAGGAATTCTTTATGTGCCTGTCCCAAGTCAGGAGCCTGTAGTTCAGTGGTTGTCGTTGGTTCATGTCTGTCATATTTGTTTTTCGTTAATTGTTTTGTTATAAATTAGGCCGTTAGTATTCTCAATTGAATTGTTTCATATTTTTCATTGCGGGGCCTTTTATAGCCGACTATACAGTATGGGTTTTTCTCATGGTTTAAGGCCGTACTTATGCCTATAATTGCTTACATCCACTTTATTTGAGCTTTGGTGGATAGTTGTCTCATTGGTAATCATACATCATCTCCTTATTTTTATAATGGAAAACATCTAGTGGGTCAAAGTTGACCAAAAAAATTACAAAACAAATGTACCGACAACTTAAAAAGTCCTTTTGATAGTTACGGTAGTTCTTTTTTCACACAATATAATATTACAATATTAACTTAGGTAGAAGGTAATACACGTATGTTTGTTTTGTTAATACTAAAAGATGCCCGCGAAATTGCGGTACAATTGGGCAAGTGTTGAAACAAAGAGTGTCAAGGGTTTCTGTGTTGAAAAATTACAAAACAAATGTACCGACAACTTAAAAAGTCCTTTTTGATAGTTACAGTAGTTCTTATTTATTCACACAATATAATATTACAATATTAACTTAGGTAGAAGGTAATACACGTGTGATTGTTTTTGTTAATACTAGAAGATGCCCGCGAAATCGCGGTACAATTGGGCAAGTGTTGAAACAAAGAGTGTCAAGGGCTCCTGTGTCTACACATAAAAAGGGGGAGGGGTCCGGACGTCGGGTGCCTGTGTTTACACATAAAAAGGGGGAGGATCACTTCGACACGTTCAACGCCCATTTCATTTTTGGACAGTTCTGCACCTGAGTAAAAGGGGTGGATGTCGTTTAATTTAGCAAAATGATGCACTTGCAATACAATACAGGATCCTTATAGTCCTAACTTTCCTATTTTCTATCCTTGCTTCTTACTTTCTTTGGAATTTGCGGACAGTACGTCGACTGAGCATGCGCGAACGCGTATAAGACATGGATCGATAACGGTCTCCGAATTTTGATATTTTCTCAAAAATTGGCGTTTTCTGTGGAAAAAAGATTGTTTCAAAGACAAGTTTAGGAAGTACAAAACACTACATTTGTACGTCAGTCATATCACAAATATTTCCGACTTTGTATGGTTTCAGAGGAGTTGCGGCTCAATGAAATCGGTCTCTTCCTTTAGTTGTTTAGATGTACATAACATTAATAAATCCTTAGGACATGAAGCTGACGGCACAAAGGTACAAATATGCATGAATAATTACAATGTAACGAAAACAAACTAGGATATCTTCCACCAGTTGTATTTAGCATAATCAATCGTTGATAAACTAATGAACAAACACAATTTCAATGTATCATTTAATTGCAGAAACTGCTTGTCATAGAGAGTTACGGATATATCGACAGGATCCAAATGTACCAGGAAGAAGAATACCTGTCTGTGATTCCGCAGGAAACTATGCCCCAAAACAGTGTTCTGGGTCTCAGTAAGAACTTAATTCAGTTATAATTATGATATTAATAACTGCTATACAACCAATTTATGGTATAATTCAATTTAAATGAAGGTGTGTACACTTTTTTCAGTTAAATGCAAATAATGATTTATAATATTACGTTATTCTTATTTTTCTTATAAGATAGTTCAGATGTCAAATCTTTAGTTTTTTTCAAATTTCATTCCTTATTTTGTTTGATCTTTTGTCTTTTAAGGTGTTACTGTGTTTTAAAAAATGGTACAATAATATCCGGTTTCTCTGTCAATAGATGGGAGGCTGACAACCAGACTTGTTGTAAGTTAATACATTTATTTCTCATGTTCAGCGACACTACCTAAGATATGTTTAGTATACTTAAACACTGCATTATTGAATATTTAAAGTTTCCTTTTATATGACATTATGTACTAAAATAGAGCTCAGTGAGATGTGTTGAAGAGATATAACGATATTCGACTTGACAGACAATTTTTCATTCAACTTAGAAAAACAACTGATAATACTCAATCAGACAACAGACACAGCAAAACAATACAACCAAAATCAAGCAAAAATGTCTATTGGAAAACAGATTCGATAATTAAGTCTGTTAAGATTGGGTATGATACCATTGGTTTTCCGCTATTTGAACGAATTTTCCTCATACTCAGTGACACTATTATCATTGAACCTTTTATCATTGGAACCAAAAGGTTCCAATATGGCATTTGAAGAAAAAACTTTGGGAATAACAAATGTAGTAAACTAAAAGAAAAAGTTGAAAAATACCAGCCGACTTCAGGGGAATATTTCATGCTTGTTTTGGCAAAATCGGTGATTGACTTTTATAATCATGACAGTGCAAGTGATTTGCATATGAAGTGGTGAATTGAAACGTATTTTACGACTCACTAAATCTAAAAATTACATATTTCAGTAAACTATTGCTAATTGAATAAACTTCATTGGTCACGTTCAAAACAACGTTTCTTTAATTTTGTCACTATTTTCACATTTCCAAACCGATTGTGAAAATTTTTTTCTCCTCACTAGAGAAATAACTGTTCTCAGCAAATGATTGGTCGAAATTCAATTATGACGTCAGATTTTCTTGGTTTCTTCTGAATTTCCTATTGTGACGTTATGAAAAAAAAAAGCGACCATGCCTGATGACGTCACACATTTTGAAAAGGAAGGATACAAATCATTAGAGAAACAGATTCTACCACTATAACTCATGTATTATGATATATCTCCACTTTCAACAGTTAAATTTTAATTATTTAAAAATCTCGCCAAGCCTCGTGCTTTAAATATTAAAATTTAACTGTCTCGATTTAAGAAATATCGTAACACACTTGTTGCAGTGGTGGAATCTATATTTCTCAGAAAGAATTATAAAGGCTCTTCATATATAGTGACCTTCGTGATAATTAAGCTCCTGTTTTTCATTAACTTGACTTTTTTAAAAGTACATTGATTTTTAGAATGACTTGTTCTTTCTCTTAAATGTACCTGCATTGGTTTAAGACTTTTGATGTTATGAACAGCTGCTAATATTTAAGATCAATATATATGTAATTGTTTTAACACATACTAATATACTACATTTAAAAAATACTTTAAACAATTTAGATACTCTCGTTTGAATCTTAGCGCAAGTCGGTTCAGGTTTTACTATTGTCTGATTTAAATATTAACTTTTATAAATAAGGAGATGTGGTATGTCAGCCAGGTTGATTCGTTGTAAACTTTCAAAGAATTATTAGAAATTTCTATCAAAATATTGGTGTAAAAGAGAAGCGGAAGATAAAAACTTATAACGTCATGGCAAAAAACCGAAACATGACCAAAAGACAAAAAACAGTCTATAAAACACACCATAAAAAACAGTCTATAAAACACACCATAAAAAACAGTCTATAAAACACACCATAAAAACGAAAGATTGAGCAACACGATCCCCACCAAAACCGATCCCAGGTTCTCCGGAAGGGCAAGCAGATCCTCCTCCACATGTGGCACCCGCCGTCTTGCCGTAAGTACAAATCCGATGATAAGTCTAATTCAATAGGCCAAATTCAAGGAGAAGAGGACGGGAATGTGGTAACGACATTTGGAACATATCCGTCGTCATCTGTGTTAATGATTAGTTTATTGTTGCTTAATTCTGCGTCAGCACAATAGATATTTTACTATATGTAAATTGCAAATTGTCGATTTATAGATTTCATATCGTACTTCAACTTGTAACTTCAAACATACCGTATGTTATACCAAACGCATACATTGATACTAGTTAGGTCAGAATTAATTCTACTTTAAAAATCTACAAGAATTTGTGTTTGCTTTTGAAAGATTTTCATAAACGTCTTTACAATAATAATCATTTTCTTTGTTAGATTGTGCACGTGAACAAGCAGAGTACAAAGCAACTGGACTGATTGGGAAAATGTTTCGTTGCACAAACGATGGTAGCTACGACCCGATACAGTGTACCGGTTCACAATGCTATTGTGCAGATCAGCATGGTAAACAAATTGGGAAATCCGTTCATCTCACCCAAATGAATAGCTTGAATTGCTAATTAAAAAAAAAGATACTATAGATTTTGTTTTTTTCTTTGGTAGAGTAGAAAAATCAAATGGTAACCAACGTGTAGACTTTATGAACCGATGAACAAATTATAAGACAAATTCTTTCAAGTTTCTTATGCCGAATTGAAAAATGACATTATCCTATTTATCATCTTTTCTCCATTGGCTATTATTTTTAACAAATATTTTCTAAAATAATTTGCAAACTACAACAACAATAATATTGCACCCTGTTTATTAAAAACAACATATGATATGATTTGTGTGGTTAATTTTCTTTATCATGAGAAGTGTTTTAGTATGAAAGCCAATAGACTAAGACAAAACAGCCAAATACACCGAAGATCAAGTTTACATATTATAAGGGAGACACATATCACATATAGTACAAAAAAAAATGAATCAACGAGATATATCTAATCCTTAGAAAAAAATACAATGTATAGACGAATTAAATTCAAACAATAAAAAGTAAAATAACAAAAATACCGAACCCCGGCGCTAAAACGAAGGACATTGGCATTTCGAAATCCGAACTGAGGTTGATATTTATATATGATCATACGCACAGAAAGCAGGCCAGGCAGGTAATCAGTCAATATTTTCGAAATGTTTAATATTTCTACGGTTATTCGTGTCATTTTTATGCTGAATATGATCAGTATAACACGGTTATAAAACCAACTAACAATTTGAACTCAAATCTACACTTTAAACTACACACTTATATATCACATATGACAATGTCTTGAGGTAGGCATTATGTGAAATTGAACAAATATCAAAAATCCATTCCACGAGTACAAGTCATCTTTGGTATATAGATATAAGAAGATGTGGTATGAGTGCCAATGAGACAACTCTCCATCCAAGTAAAATTATAAAAGTAAACCATTATAGGTCAAAGTACGGTCTTCAACACGGAGCCTTGGCTCACACCGAACAGTAAGCTATAAAGGGCCCCAAAAATTACTAGTGTAAAACCATTCAAACGGGAAAACCAACGGTCTAATCTATATAAAAAACGAGAAACGAGAAACACTTATGAACCAAATCAACAAACGACAACTACTGAACATCAGATTCCTGACTTAGGACAGGTGCAAACAAATGCAGGTTTAAACGTTTTAATGGTACCAAACCTTCACCCTTTTTCTGAAACAACAGTGTAACATCACAACATAGAAAGACACACTATAAAATATCAACTGAAATAGCTTAACTCAATCAAAAGACATATTAACACCATAGAACACACTGAACAAATAAATTTGATCTATGATACAATGTAAATACAAAATAAATAAACTAAGGGAAGAATAATAAAAGTAACATGTTATATCGGTATGAAGTGTTAAACAATTTAAGAAAAACAATATGCTTGAACAAAATATCAGCCATTTGCAATAACTTTAAACACAGGAAAATGAAAATAATTCTGTTGTTAGGTATACGTGTACAGTTACAATAGAGAAAGGAAATATTTTACAAAATAAATAATTTTGATGTTCATAGTACGAAGTGGAAATTTATATTAGTACCAAACACTTATCAAAGCTGGTATATAGACCAGATATAACCCTGAATAACATTAAATAACAAAAAGCATTACAATTAGTATCAACAGGTCAAATAAACAAGAAAGTACGATTTGAGAGTACTCGCAGTTACTGACAGCTAGTTAAAAGCCAAAACAATTAATAATAAAAATCATGCATCAGAGACTAAAATCAACTAAAACACATCCCAGGGATTTAGTATTTCAACGTCATGGACAGTCAAAGAAGACATGACTTGTGCAATGCCAAAATACATGTATCGACAGACAGTAGGATAGTTAGGAGTTTAACCTCTTTATAGATCAAAATGAACGTGGGTGTGTCTTTAAACATCCCGTTTGAAAAGAATACAAATTTAGTTATGTTTTGATTTGCTGATGACAAAATCGATATTAGTGCCAATGTTAACTATATTCAAAGATCTAATTACAACATTTGTAAGATAACCTGAACTAATAAGTTTATTTAAAGATTCGATGAGTTTACACGGATCACATAGTGATTTCTGCGCTTTAAGTACAATATTACCGTAAAATTTAGGATGTGAAATACCGTTTTAATCAGTTTTCTACAGGTACAGCCAAATTTACTAATCAAATCTTTGTATCTATGAAAGAACTTAGCAAAAGTTTTACGTAATTTATGGTAACGAAATCCCTGACTTAATAATTTACCAGTGATGCATTGATTACGTTCGTTAAAATCTATGACATCACTACACACACGGGCATAACGAACGAGTTGGGATATACACACACCGTATGATGGAGCCAAAGGAACATCGCCGTCTAAAAAGGAAAATTAACAATAGGGAATGAAAAATCGTCTCTTTGTCGTAAATTTTCGTATGGAGTTTTCCTTTAGAGATTGAAATGTCCAAGTCCAGAAAAGGACAACTACTGCTGTTTATGTTAGATTTAGTTAAAGTAAGTTCTATTGGGTAAATTTCGGTAGTATATTTAGAGATCTCTGGATTATTTAACGAAAAATATCATCTAGATAACGGAAGGTATTGTTGAATGTATCAACCAAATGTAACAATGACGTGTCTTCACTGAGTTTGGTCATAAACTGAGATTCATAGCAATACAGGAATAAATCTGCTATTAAAGGGGCGCAGTTAGTGCCCATAACAATACCTACTACTTGTCGATACACTTTATCGCCTAAACGTACATATATATGTTGTCCAGGAGAAAATTTAAAGCTTCAATCATATCTTCACATTTCCAGTAAGTGTATCTAGCATACTTTCCTTTTCGTTACAGAAAAGGCTTTAAACGAGTTACAGCAAATAAATTTGTAATTAGATTTTCAAAAGACCATTTAATTAAATATGAAAACTTTTTTTTGATAAGATTGTGTGGAAGTGTAGTATAGACAGTAGAAAAATCATAACTGTCAACAGAATTAAAAGGACCATCAAAAGCATGTGTACACTTGGTACATATAGAGGTATCCTGTGTTCCTAGCTAAAAGTTATGGGCGGCGTTATCTCGAATAAAAGAATTAAAATAGAAATTCGTTTAAGTCCTTTAAGAATAGCAGTCATTCAATCCTATATATTAACAAATTAGTTCTATCTCGTAGAATGAGAGAGGAGTTAAAGGACAAATGCTGCATACATACCCTTAATCAAAATTTCCAAATAGGATGATGATGAAATTGCTTAACGTTCAGTGGCAAACATTACATACCTATCATGATGACAGTATGTTAACGTGATTTGAATTTCAACACTGTTGTGTACTATACCGACATGCAGAGCCGGATACTTAACATGATAGTTTACAAGACAATAATCAATAGGAAGGCTTGTTTTCCTATCCGAACGGACCGGTTTTCTCTTAGTTTAATCTATGGTTTGACCCTACAGGGTATCGAGCACACAACCTCACGCACTGAATGCGAGCGCGCTCACGCAAGACCAGATGTTTCAATTTAATTTTACCACAACTTTATGTTTAACAACCTTAAATAAAAACTTAAACCTGGAACTGCAGACAAACAGACCAGAAAACATACACCTTCCACCTAATTGTAGGCAGGGAATATAAACCAAAATCCAGTCTCGACACACATCTTCAGTATATGTACTCTTAACTGTAGTACAAATAAAAAGGTTTCTATCTTGTTAACTAATAGAGAAATTGGATGAACAAATCCTATACTCTATATGGTTAAAGTTCCACTACATGTAATTTTGTGAAAAATTGCAGGAAATCAAACTCATATCATGTTCAAAAGAAAAGTCATATACCCAATACTACACCAGAAACACACTGACCCTAAAGGGAACATTATCCTAAGGGACATTTCAGAATTAAATACATTGAGTAATGGAAGGCACTTTTTTAAAACTTTTTATAGAACCCTACCAACCATAATATTAATATCAAATTTTCATTTTACTTACTAATTTTTAAAACATTCTAAGGAAAATACAACCACCCAAAATTCATAAATTTTAGCACATGTATTAATGTACAAGTATTTGATTTATGTGTTGTATCAAGGTAACATCACAATTACCGTTCCAAGAGTATTTATTTAATTTTTTCTTCATGAAATTATTATATTGGAATAATCATGTGCGTTACTTTCAAAATGTTTAATACGAGTCTTCAAATTCAATAACTTGGATCTGTGACACTATTATAGATTAATACAAGAGTGCACACGCTGAAATGTCTTGCCTGCTTTACTTATCATGATTGAATTTATGTTGACAGTGTGTAATATGAAGGTTTTACTATAAGTTTCACATAAACTTAAGATTTTCAATGATAAGCGTAAATGAGGTTAAGGAAAAATGAACCCAGCCAGACAGACATGTACACCTTACAATCATGCCCTACACCAAATACAGTTAACCTATTGCTAATGGTATCCAAGAAACATAGCTAAAAAGAAAAATTGAACATTGACCAACGAACCATGAAAATGAGGTCAAGGTCAGATGAACCCTGCCCGATAGTCATATTCACCTTACAGTCATTCCATACACAAAATAGTATAGTTGAACTATAACTTATAGCATTAGATAAACAGACATAGCCATGAAAACTTGACATTGACCAATAAACTAGAAAATGAGGTAAAGGTCAGATGAATCCTGCCAGATGGACACAAACATCTTACAATCATTCTATACACCAAATGAAGTGGTTGTAATGCTTAGAGTACTTGACAGACCAAATAAAAAACTAGACAAAGTGATGTCCCGCACTCCACTCTGAAGTATCTGTATTATAACAAAGTCAATGTAAGACTTTCTTTGAGATATTATTGTGTCTGGGAGACACAAATGATGCCCCCGCAGATGCAAAGTGTCATTTTTACACAAAGTACATTGGAGCACATAGGTCTATGGTTCACTGTAGGAGGAGTTATCCGGAAAAGCTATGCACCTCTTATGCAAGTGTATACTCCAAAATGACAAAGTTCAACTATCTCCCCAAAAGACCAAATATTGATAATCAAAGCACTGTGGGCGCTATAGTCAGTTCATCAAAAACACAAGGCAAAAGTTATGATGAATATTGTGGAAGAATTGGTTTAATTATTTATCACAGCTTGTTATATCAAGTATCAAACATTTTTTTGTACCGTACTGTTTCCACTATCCTACACACTTTTCTCAACCAATATACCATTTGTTTTCAAAAAATTATTTACTATTAATATGTATCCTGTTTTAAAGATTCAATGTCTGAGAAGATGAACGTACACTGTCCCAGGTTAGGGAGGGTTTGGCGCCAGCAAACATGTTTAACCCGCCACATTCTGTATGTACCTGTCCATAGTCAATAGCCTGTAATTCAGTGGTTGTTGTTTGTTGCTGTATATCATATTTGTTTTTCATTATTGTTTTGTACATAAATCAGGCTGCTAGACTTGTTTAACAGTTTAATTTGTCATTTCGGGGCCTTTTATAGCTTACGATGCGGTGTGGGACTTGCTCATTGTTGCAGGCTGTACGATGACCTAAAGAAGTTAACTTCTGTCAACTTCTCCATACACTGAGGAATGAATTTAACTTATGGAGGCACATTTTTATCAGAATTATGGTGTCCCACAGTGTTTTATGACTGTAATGTTCAATTCCACTATGTACTAGAGTTTTCATATGCCACATTAGCTGTTTTAGTTGGATCACCTGGTGCCACTCTGCACACAAGCTGATTTAATCATACTGTAAACAATCTGAGGTCGTGTAATTTTCTTGTTTATTATATTACACAAAATGCTGATGCTGTTGGCCTAACAATGATGCAATATATACATTATTGCACTTCTAAGTGTCTAATCTATAAAATTTACAACAAATTTGATACAGATACTTTGTGCGTCTTTTTTTAATATTTTTATATTCTTCATTACTAAGATATTAAGTGACAAAGATGTATTCAGTAAATAAAAAAATCCATAATCGAAATACTGCTGCTTAATAAGTAATTCTCCTTGGTACAATTTAACTTTGTTCTTGGATTGTCAAGTATACAAACTAACATATTTCATGTTTTTGCACAATGCATCAATATTATGAATTCAAACTATCTTTATATAACTTGTTGCAAAAAGTTTCTGATAATGGGTATACTTCTTAGTGTGGAATAATATCTCTCTCTCTTTATAGTACAAATGTAACAGTTACACAGACGCATAATATTTATGAAAGTATCGTTAGACAGTCTCTAAAAAATAGCTGGACCGATAGCTAAACTTTATAACAACTAATATTCAGGTGTTGTAACCACTGGCAATTTTGTAATAATTCCTGTCAGTCATGTTATGGATGAGCTTAACAACCTACATGAAAATAACCCCAATAAATACTGGAATTTACTAAAGGATTTATCTAAAGATAAAAACAAATCTACATCTCCAGACATTCCAAGAAATACATGGTCTGATTATTTTAAAGAGCTAAATAAAAGTAGAATTAATGCAACCGATAACAATTTTATTCAACGTTTTAAGCAATTGGAAAAGGAAAAAATATTTTCAGAACTTGACTTCCAAATTAATGATAAAGAAATAATTGCAGCTATATATACATTAAAACACAAGAAGTTAAGTGGCTTTGATATGATCTTAAATGAAATGCTTAAATTTAGCCAGTCATTTCTATTAACAAGTTTTAAAAATTATTTAATTATATTCTGGTAACTGGTTCCTTCCCTACTATGTGGGCAAAAGGATCTATAGTGCCAATATTCAAAAGTGGTTCTACTGATGATACCTCAAATTATAGAGGTATAACCATTGGAAGTGTACTAGGAAAACCATTAAACACAAGGCTAGAGAGTTTTTTTATCCAAGAGAAATATAATATGTAAAGAACAGATTTGTTTTTGCAAGAAAAAGAGAACAAGTGACCATATGTTTGTTCTCAAATCATTAATAGAAAAACATACTCAAATGGGTCCTATAAGCGTCTCTTTTCTTAATTGTTTCGTCGACTTCAAAAAGGCATTTGATACAGTGTGGCATATGGGTCTCTTCTATAAACTAAGACAATATGGTATAAGTGATTTATATTATAATGTTATTAAAAGCATGTATAAAAAGACCGAGTTGAATGTGAGAATTGGCAGATCTCACATGACAGACCCCTTCTCATCAAATATTAGGTGTTCGCCAAGGGGATAATCTTAGCCCTAACCTTTTAAAATTACTCATTAATGACCTTCCCGAACTATTTGATAAAACTTGTGACCCAGTTCAACTTGACTCAATTCAGTTGAACTGCTTATTATATGCTGATGATGTAGTTTTGCTATCTGAAACAGCAGAAGGCTTACAAAATCGTTTAGAGAAGTTATGTCTGAACTGAATAAATGGGGATTAGAAATTAACCTTAAGCAAACAAAAAGTTTGGTTTTCAATTGTACAGGAAAAATAAATCACTCAACTTCTAAATTGAATAATTGTCCTATTGATAAAGCTAGACAGTATACATACTTAGGGATAAACTTCAGTACCTCTGGAAGCTTTACAGAGGCAAAACATGATCTATATAAAAGAGGACTCAAAGCCCTTTTCAAAATTTATAAAATATTTAAAGGTCATAAACCCAAAATTAAAACTTTACTACATATAATTGACCACACAGTGAAACCAATTTTAACTTATGGAAGTGAAATTTGGGGCGCTTTAGATTCAAAAAAGTTAACTGACAAAGGAGATTTTTATTTTGAAAAATTATGCAAAGAACTGCAAACTGAATCAGTTCATTCCAAAATCTGTAAATTTTCACTGGGAGTAGGAAAAAGAAGCACAAATATGGCAGTGATAGGTGAGCTAGGGAGATACCCATTATTTATTGAAGTTATAGTTAATATGTTTTCATACTTATCACGTTTAACAAATACAGAGCACAAATTATTGTCTGAAGCCCTCCTTGTATCAAAATCCTTATCGAACCATAGTAAGAAAAGTTGGTATAATTCTATGAGTTCATTAGCAAAATACTTAGACATAGATTTATCACAAGAATTTAATATGAAATCCAACTTGAAAAGATTTATTTTGAACAGACTAAAATTAAAGTATAATCAGTTGTGGTATTCATCTTTAAACGATGACAGAAAAAACATGTCATTTGGAAATAAACTAAGAACATATAGACTTTTTAATAGAAATATAAGTTTGAACCTTATTTGTCTATAGGCTAAAGGAATCTGAGAATTCAGATGACAAAATTCAGAATAAGTAAACATAATCTAGAAATAGAGAGAGGTAGATACAGGGGACTTCAGGCAATAGATAGAATTTGTAATCTTTGTAAAAAAGAAGTGGAAGACGAACTCCACTTTCTACTTAAATGTTTATCTTTAGAAAGTGCGAGAGTTTCCATCATTTCAAACATAGTTAAAAGTTACAAAAATTTTCACAATTTAGATTACCAATCACAATTTATTTGGCTAATGTCCAATAAAGATAGTCACATATTTAATCAAGTGAGCAATTTAATTAATAATTTAAATATTGTTCGAAAACAACTATTAGAAACTTAGTAAAGTTATAAATTTTACTGTTAAGAAGACAGATGCATAATTTAGCTATTTATAATTGTGCTCGTTATTATGTGCTTATGACAGCACCAGAAAAAAACAGAATATTTAAATCCAGTTTTCCTTATTTTTAGGATCACTGTATTTGTCAATGAGGAAACATATATGTGGTTCATAAGTGTTTCTCGTTTCTCGTTTTTTATATAGATTAGACCGTTGGTTTTCCCGTTTGAATGGTTTTACACTAGTAATTTTTGGGGCCCTTTATAGCTTGCTGTTCGGTGTGAGCCAAGGCTCCGTGTTGAAGACCGTACTTTAACCTATAATGGTTTACTTTTATAAATTTTGACTTGGATGGAGAGTTGTCTCATTGGCACTCATACCACATCTTCTTATATCTATATATAAGTATACATTATTGTGTCCTTTTCTTTTCTTTTCTTTTCATTTTATTCATAGATTTAATTGTATTCAAATCATTGTTATCATTGTTATCATTTGTACCAAATTTAACTTGATTATTCTGCCTGTAATGGGAGTTTTTAATTTACAATAAAATATATTTGAATTTGACACCTGAACCAAAATTTGTCCGACTAGTCGACATATGATAAAATTGATACAAGTACTTTGATTATATATATATATATATATATATATATATATATATATATATATATATATATATATATATATCATGATGGTCTAGATGGTCTAGAGTTTCATTGCTGTCATTGAATTATTGTGGTGACTAGTCAATTCAGCTACTAGATAGAATCATGTATTGTACATGTATGTCTTGCCACTTCTAGGATAAGCCAAAAATTGGAATCTAGCTGATATAAAAACAAACACAAATAGTTATATTGTTTATTTTGACAAATTTGCTTCTTAACGCAAATAATGAATTAATTGTTAGATATCACTGATGCTGATTTAAATGCTTACATTGATAACTAGAGCTGTCTGCATAGTGTGACTAAATTACCCATGATATCCTTGCACTGGCTGTACATGCATTTTAGTTGCTGCTTTGGAATTCGGTATTGAGACAACTCAAATATGAGTTTTAATATATGTGATTCCAGTCACTTATCAAAAATTTAAAAAAATACCTTAATAACCTCATCACACTTATTGTGCTAGTTAAATTTCACCTGCAATTTTATACCACAAGGATAAGAATTTAACAAGTCGTATACAATTTTACTCATGGCGTTGTCAGTTAATTTTCGACTTATGATAATGAGTTTGAATGACCCTTTGGTATCTTTCGCCTCTCTTTTACTAAACTGGTATACAAATTTTTATTGAAAATTTTAACACCACAGGCAAGAAATATGAGACCACGCCAAGCCTGATAGGACCGCCTGCCCACTGTGCTGAAAGGGCCTGGGGAGAACACCGAGTTTGGTCAATTTTAGTTATACAGTACAAAAGTTACATGTAAGACACAAATCTAATAAAGGTTTACTATTATAGGGATCAAAGTGAAGGTATGATTGACCTGCCATGGCTAAATGAAAATGACACCCCAGCTCATGATCGTACTCCATACCAAGTTTGGAAAATAATAACCGGTAGTTCCGAGTAAAATTTAAATGCTTCACTGAGCGCAGCTTGATACGACCGCAGAGGTCGATCCCTGAACAGTTGGGGCAAGTTTGGACACAATATTCAAGCTTGATACTGTCTGAATTTGGATTGTGATCAAATTTTTGACATATTATAGGTTTCTGAGATAAAATAAATGTGGTCAAAGATCTTAAAAATCTATTGCGCAATACTGTGCTATTGCGCAATACTTTCAATTGAAGATTTCTTCTTGAAACTTTTCAAAAAATTTGAAATTTGAAAAATTTTGAAGAAAAATTTTGAAAAAATCCCCCCCCTCCAATCTTTTTGACCCCCCTTGGAGTAATTACCCCCAAACTCAATTCCAGCCTTTCCTTTGAGGTATGGAACCTTGTTGTACAATTTGAGAGATCCATACACTTAAACACAAGTTATTGTCTGGAAGCTGTGATATGGAACCTTGTGGTACAATTTCAGTGAGATCCATACACTTACACACAAGTTATTGTCCGGAAACTACAAAAATGCTTGTTTTTGGCCCCTAATTCCTAAACTGTTGGTACTATAACCCCCAAAATTAATCCCAACCTTCCCTTTGTGGTATTGAACCTTCTTGTAAATTTTCATAGAAATCCATCCGCTTAAACTAAAGTTATTGTCCGGAAACAAAATGTTTCTTCGGACGACGATGAAAACGACTCAGACGACGACGCAGAAAACGACGCCGACATCATAGCATTATACAAACCCAAAAAAAATTTTTTGTGGTCGTATAAAAATCATTAACGGTTGGTCGATCATTCTTGGACTTTACACTGCTTGAAAGATATATATCTATAATACTAAAATAACGAGGTCCAATTTGTTAGCCGGCATGACGTAAACACGACGAATCAAAGAATTCAACTTTATATATAACCAATATACGACAATGGTGTAGATTAAAAATTACACCATTCAAGGCCCTTTTGTTTTCAACATAATTAATATTAACGGTAATCAACAAGTTCCAGGTCTATTCCGATACAGATACACATAGTATATGTCGCATGTAGTTTCCGGTTGAAGTATGTTTGTATGTTATGTATCTTCCTCCTTTAGTAGGAGCACCACCATGGGTTATGGTGTTAAGGAGGACATTTAACACACTGCATCGGTACAGATTTAATACCAGCATTGCCTACCCAGTTTCCAAGTCTGGCCATCCTCTAAATATAGAAAATGAAAAATCATAAAAACATGTAAGAAACCAAGACGGGTTCGAACAAACAGATTTTCAAACCAGAGAAAACTGTGCACATTGCAATCAGCATGAATTTATCAGATGACAATACGAATACTAAAAATTGCTAAAATTATACATATGCACTTTTATCCAGGCACGGACCCGCGATGTCGCGGGTATGTTCTAGTATTTTTTTAAATGAGCCAGAAATGAAGATTTTAGGCCAAGGAATAAAAAGGTTTTGGTTTTGAAAACATGTCCTAAACATTGAAATGTCACAGTCAGACACTGGCTCATGATGGATCATCTGACTGGAAGTTTTTTGGACATACAGAGACTGAATTTGACGCCACCGCTTGCTTTTAACATGCAAGGTATATACAATTAACCTACCTTCATAGCAATCCTACTTTCTAATCCTCCCTTTTTCGACTTTTTTCTATTGAATATCAATCCTCAAACCCTCACAGAACCCATCTTGCAATAAATGAAAAGAAACGAGCGATCTGATTGGTCCAATTTTTTCAATGACCTTTACATCGACCAACAATAATTAACCTACAAGCCTGCTAGATAATGACAATGGCACCTATTTCAGCATTCGTTGGGAAAAAAGCAAATCTACAGTGCTAGCATAAGGCAGCTTAACTGCCTAAAAATCAAAACCTTGACCACATGCACACCTTAAATATATGTACAAACAGACAGCCAGCAAAGTGAAAACTTCCTAGCATTCAAACTGTAGGAGGAGTTATCCCGAAACGCTATGCACCTCTTATGCAAGTATATACTCCAAAAATGACAAAGTTCAACTACTAGTATCTCCCCAAAGAGTAAATATTAATAAAAATCAAAACCCTGACCACATGCACACCTTCAATATATGTACAAACAGCCAGCAAAATGAAAACTTCCTAGCATTCAAACTGTAGGAGGAGTTATCTGGAATAACTATATACCAATAATGGGTACAGTGGCGGATCCAGGGGTTCTGGGTGTTGGAACCCCTTTTTGGCCGATCAATGCATTTGAATGGGGACATATGGTTGGAACCCCTTTCTCCTGGGTTGGGACCCCCTTTTAAAAATGGCTGGATCCGCCCCTGGGGTAGAAGGACAGACGGAAGGACAAACAGGGGTAAAACTTGACAATAATATGAGGGGGCTGATGGGTTATTTTCGTCCTTCGTGATCGAGGTATTTTACTTGCCGTGATTCGTTTTTGCATTGATTTATTGTCCGTGACTCGTGATAATTGCATTTTTCGTGACTCGTTTTCAATTAAATTTCATATACGTTCTCCGTGATGGAGGTGTTTTGTGGTATTAAAATAGAATCCACCCTAATTTATATTAAGAGTTGTCGTTCTTAAACTTTATTTATAAAGGACTGGTACTATTTGAAGCAATGTACGGTAACCAGTCGCTAAAGTTTAAGTAGCGCGGAGCTGGTTCCTGGCAGTTTGACCGAATTCAGAGTATGATTCTGACTCCGATGTTGCAAATGAACATGGAGATATGGGACCTATTTTTGACACCAACTTACTTCTATTTAATTTATGAAAGGGGCTATAAGTAGAAGTACGTGATACTAGGCATACACCTTATCGCTATTTGTCCGCCATTACTGGATATCACACAGGTTCCCGTAAAATTTTGACGTCATAAAACAAAATATCTGACGCCACAATGAAAAGTGATTGTTGTATGCGTCAAAAGTTCAAGAGGACGGGTCAGCCGGGATTAGCGACAAGGTGTATTGGCGTAGCTTACGTTGCGGCAACCGAGACAGAAGACCCGTTACAAATAATAATAATAAAAAAAAATATGAAAGCAACTTTTCTTTATATTCTTTTAAACAATTTTCAAAAAATTCAAAAGACACCTACTTAACGTTTATACCCTATCGAGTTCAAGACTTATGGAAACATCTCCATCCCCTAATTGAAAATCACTACCCCGGCTTTGTGGTATAGTTTTTAGTAATCTGAATATGTCGGAGTCAAAGAAATCGACACAACTTGATAAAAGCTGACAAACTTCTATCTATATATTCTTCCCCAAGCAAAATTATTAATTTTGTGTGAGAAACATTTCTAGTATGAGGGACTTAGTGAGGTTTACGAAATAAACAAAAATGCCCATAAATTATTTTAAACTTTAAAGAATAGAGTTTAAAGATGGTGCTAAAATCACAGGGGGTTCACTTCCTATTATTGGGTATACGGGGATGTGCCAAATATATGGGTCATAATTTTGCAAGATTTTATATAAAAATGACCCTCCTTTTTACAAAATCCTTTATTAAAATGCATTTACGTTTGATAACTGTATATTTTTGATTTGGGGTAGCCTATATATATGATCTCCATATTATATATAAATATGCTGTTGAGAATCTTACATTAGTTATGGTCAATTATTATATTAGATTAAATCAATTCCGATTTGAAAGTTCACCTTTCAAATTTGTTCCCAAATGAAACCCAGAAATTTGTCTCCTGATTTGTATATAATTACATGTATAGGTCATTTTTTCTTAAATATTTATATAACTAAAGGTACTGAAATTCAGTGAATGTTATATTAAAATGGGCGGTACGTTTTTTGAGGCAAAAATGGCACACCCTTACCCCAAAAATATTGAAGTAACCCCCCGGGGCTAAAATATAAAAGAAAGGAAAATAAAATTATGGATAATAAGAATTAATAATGAATATTTGAAGACCCCATTCAAATCCTCAGATATATAATATAACCGGTAACGTCTAAAATTGAAACATCGTTGTGTGTTGACATTCACTACGTGTGCACAGGGGTTTGTTACAGATCTGTACCATTTGTCTTGTTTACAAACTATGGGAACCCCTAAAAAATCACTAGCTGAGACCCGGAATATTTTTTGATTTTACATGCATGTTCTATAAGTCAGCTGATATGGTTTCTTGGTGGATTCACTGTATTATTGACTTGCTATGTCATTAAAGTATTATACCCCATATCCGTCTCCGTTAATTCACAAAGAATTTAAAACCTATGAAATTCACTGCAATTATTCAATTTGAAAAAGTGGTAAATGTTTTGAGAACATTTATGTATTCATTTGAACATTGAAAATGATGTAGGTACCAGTAATCAACTCATATATCTGTAGTATAACTTTAATAGTGCAAGACAATATTAACATTATTATGATGAAATAAATTAAGACAAGTGCTATCATTAATTCTTAATAGATTCTTTTTGTTTAAATAGCAAAACCTCTACAGCTTATCGGGAGCTTCGCTCTGTTTCTCATTGTCTCAAATTGACGGACGTATATATGTTTACAAGAATCATTCGAGTTCGATACGTACGCTACTTAAGCATCAAAATAATGAATTAACTGTACTAACCAGTTGGTCTATATAGATTAAATAATGGAAAGCAATTTCTAGTTATATTTTTCATGTTTTTTTTCTTTTTTCTACTTTTCAACATTGCTAATAAAATTCAAAGTATTGTCTTTCCATCAGTTTTTGGTAGGCCTGCTAGAACCTTGAAGCTTTTGTTATATCTATATGAATTTCAACGGTTTTAAAAACGCTGCACTATGAAATGCTTGAAATAATTTAAGTTATTACTGTGTATTTGCTTGGTCTCCTGGGGTTGTGTTCGTGTCCATTGCCTTATCGTGAAAAATAATTTCAAAGATTTTTTTCAGGTACATGTATATGGATGTGGATAGTATATCGCACCTCGATAGTAAATACTGAAATAAAGCCATATACTCAAATAATGAGATATCAAATTGAAATCATTTGTTGAAAGAAAAAAAATCTCCAATTGGCGAGTCGGGTGTTGGTACACAAGTTCAAAGATGCCAAATGTACTTGCAGTACACTCCACTTTTGCAGATTAAAAGACCGACCACAAAATTGCCGAATGGTATGTTTCCCCAATATTTTAAGACTTCCATGGGAATGTTCTTTCCCAACGGGCTGCTTTTCAGCCTTTCCATCAAAGACTCGTGTTATAGAAATAATTTACTCATGTATAGGGAGCTACCATTTGATTTTTAGGGGGGGGGGGGGCAAGGATGAAATTTGAAAAAAAAGGCAGGGATGTGTTTTAGTTGATTTTAGTCTCTGATGCATGATTTTTTTATTATTAATTGTTTTTGGCTTTTAACTAGCTGTCAGTTTCTGTGAGTACTCTCAAATTGTACTTTCTTGTTTATTATACCTGTTGATACTAATTGTAATGCTTTTTTGTTATTTAATGTTTACTTTCCAGGGTTAAATCTGGTCTATATACCAGCTTTGATAAGTGTTTGGTATTACTATAAATTTTCACTTCTTCGTACTATAAACATCAAAATTATTTATTTTGTAAAAATATTTCCTTTCTCCATTTGAACTGTTCACGTATACATAACAACAAAATTATTTTCATTTACCTGTGTTTAAAGTAATTGCAAATGGCTGATATTTTTGTTCAAGCATATTTTTTTTCTTAAATTGTTTAACATTTCACAGCGGTATAACATGTTACTTTAATTATTCTTCCCTTAGTTTATTTATTTTGTATTTACATTGCATCATAGATCAAATTTATTTGTTCAGTGTATGTTCACTGGTGTTAATATGTCTTTTGATTGAGTTAAGCCATTTCAATTGATATTTTATAGTGTCTTTCTATGTTGTGATGTTACACTATTGTTTCAGATAAGGGTGAAGGTTTGGTACCATTAAAACGTTTAAACCCGCTGCAATTGTTTGCACCTGTCCTAAGTCAGGAATCTGATGTTCAGTAGTTGTCATTTGTTGATGTGGTTCATAAGCGTTTCTCGTTTTTTATATAGATTAGACCGTTGGTTTTCCTGTTTGAATGGTTTTACACTAGTAATTTTTGGGGCCCTTTATAGCTTGCTGTTCAGTGTGAGCCAAGGCTCCGTGTTGAAGACCGTACTTTGACCTATAATGGTTTACTTTTATAAATTTTGACTTGGATGGAGAGTTGTCTCATTGGCACTCATACCACATCTTATATCTAGGACAGGAGTTTTGAGAAAAAAGGCAGGATGACAATTTATGTAAAAATAGTCAGGATAAACTAATAAAAAAAAGCCAGGACCGAATAGAGTGAAAAATAAAAAGTCAGGACAGAGATTGAAACTAAAAAAAAAATGCAGGACAAAATTGTTCATCCTAGCCCACCCCATAAAAATCTAATGTTTGCTCCCTAAAACTTTCCAGTAAATGCGTGAACAACGTGCTTTATGATTATCAAATAAGTTGTGAACTGTGATCAGGAAAATTTATTTCCTGTGAACTGTGATCAGCAAATTTACAATCTCGTGAACCGTGATGAGAACCCCCCATTACCCCCCTCTAATATCCCCAACTTTCAGTTGCGATGGCATAAAAATTAACATTGATCAATGAACCATGAAAATGAGGTCAAGTTCAAATGAAACTTACCAGTCAGACATTGTACACTTTAAATCATTCCATATAACAAATATAGTAGACCTAGCTAATAGTATATGATCGAGGTCAGGTGAACCCTGTCAAACAAATAAACAGACCTTGCAAGGAAC
Source organism: Mytilus coruscus (assembly GCA_017311375.1). Lineage (NCBI taxonomy): Eukaryota > Metazoa > Mollusca > Bivalvia > Mytilida > Mytilidae > Mytilus > Mytilus coruscus. The sequence continues at coordinate 25,778,665 of CM029600.1, forward strand.
CCATTTACAAAATAAAGTTATCCTATTACTCATAATTGATGAAAAATTCACATGACAAAAAACGAATTTTTTAAGCAGTTGCTGAACCATAAAAATGAGGTTAAAAAAAATGGACTTAAATGTATGACCAACTGAAACTTCATAATGTAAGGCACCTATCTGCATACAAGGTATGATACATTCAGGTCTTCAACCTTCTCAAATATAAAGCTTTACACAAACGTTACTGGATAGTTATCCTATGTCTTGTAAGACAAGTCAGAAACTGAAATATTTTTATACTTAACTTTTATTATAAATATAATCACAATCAGTATACACAAATACAAATTAAAATAATAATAAAATGAACATAGAAACACTTTTCCTGTGACTATTTCATACTAATATCTCTCATTAATTAAAAATAACAAACAAACCATCATCATCATCATCATCATTCATTTCTTATATCACCTCTCATTCAAACAAGATATCTTACTGGACGGTTCTGCAGCACTTTACAACCAAATATACAACTTTGATGTTACTCTTATTACTTTTAAAAGGAAGCACATATTTTTGGTTTCTTTTCATTGCTGATTTGAATAATTTTGGAATCTTTTAAAAAATATACCATCAATTTCGGTCCATGTATCCTTATGATAAAATGAATCTCATCTCAGATTACACCCACTTGAAATATCACAAGATACAAGTCAAATTTAACAGACCAATATGTAACAGCCTTTTGAAGCCATCATTAAATGTTGGTGGTAATATATATATATAGTGATACTAAATTTAACATGAAACACATGTGCTTTAAGAATAACCATTAATGTTACATGCGAAAGTTTAAATAAATTTTAAAAGCAAATAAATATTAAATCTTAGAGAAAAAAAATATAAAGACTAAGTTAACAACCATAATCCTCTATGGAGTAGAAAAAATAAATTTACTTTAAAGAAAAAAGTTCACTTTTTTAGAGATCATGTCGCCTATAAATTGATAAACAATAAAAATTTGTATATATTTATATTGTACCGTTTTCTTTTTTTATTTGATCAGTTTCAGATTATAAATGTATAAATTAATGCACTATGTAAACAGGAGCATTAATAGCTATGAAATAAAAAGTTTGGCAGTGTGTGACCTGTTATCATTTCAAATTCTTATTATGAAATATTCTCCACATACAGACTTTCCAACACCTTTACTTTTCAAGCATTCCTTGGTAACAGACAATTTTCAAGCATTCAGTAGATGTAGACAAGGATAAAAGCACATTTGCCTTACAGTCCTCTACAGTAAAATATTGTCACCCTATCAAAGATGGTTAAAAAAAAAATTTCACAGATTTTACTGGAAAGAGTTCTTCAGTTGACAGATCCTAACATTGTGCATCAAAGTAACAGTTAGAGTGAGATCCATGTCTTAAAGCTGAGGTAAACAGACACAGATCTTCTAATACATAAAACAGTTCTCATAATACTGTGAAGATTGAATATTATTTAGGTCCAAATGAATGTCCTGTGAGTGAAAAGTCAAATGAGAATCCGTCTCCATCACCTCCTTGGTCGTGTTCGTGTACATGTGTAACTGTAATACCTGAACTTAAATCTACTGATCGTCCTTCCTTGTCCTACAAAATAAATAATATAAATAAAATATACCTATTTATTTTTAATAGTCATTTTTTCTAGCAAAAGTTAGAATTTAAAATATGCAGATGTCTATAAATATCAAATAATTCAGATATGTTATTGATGTACAAGATGATCTTGCAGTTGCATCCCTTAAGAAATTTTCAGTGTATTGAAAAGTTGGCGCTTTCGATAAATGATAGATTTCCAATATACATCATGTGTACAATATCCATACTTCAGTCTATTACTTATTTGGAAAAAAGGTGAGAAATCTACTGTTGTCATTTGTTGAAGCTTGTTGTTTACTGTGAGATTCACAGTTTTCCACAACCATACTCAAAGAAGAATGTGTCTGAGGACACGAATGCACCCACTCAAGCTTTGCAATTTTCCAAGTCAAAAACTCTACAACGATAAATGACTCACTGCCTAAATTTGAACTCTGATCTGTCTGCATATTGTGGTTCTTAGCATTGTGTATGAGTTTCATAAAGTTTGGATGAGATAAACATAAGTTAGTGTGTGAAAACGAAAAATTAGCAATTTTCCAAAATATAAAGGGACATAACTCTAGAACAGTGACTCACTGCCCAAATTCGAACTCTGTCTGCAAGTTTTGGTTCGTAGCATTGTGTATGAGTTTCATAAAATTTGGATTAGGAAAACTTAAGTTAGTGTGGAAACAAAAATGGGAAGGACGGACGGAAAGACAGAAGAACGGATGGAAAGGTGGAAGGACGGATGGTCAAGGGTAACACTTAATGTCCCATTGCCTATGGCTGGGGCATAAAATGACTGGAGATATTAGTTTTTTAAAAATGTATAAAAACTAGCATTAAACCATTTTCAAATAAACAAACTTACTGCTCTATAATCTAAAAACATTTCTTTAAATGCCATGAAGTCACTAAATGTTGATAGCATTTCAAATATTTCACCATCCAATTCATTTCTTCTCTCCCTGAAATTAAAACAAATATGTAGTGAATGTGAACCAATAAATTTTCTCTAGGTGTTTTGAATCCATAATTATTTCATTTCACTCTTCTTTTAATAATGTGCCTGTGCATAGTATGTATACTGATCCTTCCTATAGTCATGATAGTAGAAAGTCCTTTCTTTAAATTTACAAATAAACGACATGTAAGGAATAAGTCTATGAAACAGGAAGAAAATTGAGTTTTGCCAAACTTTTCTCTTGTCTAGTAAGTAGTTCTCATAAATTCTCTTTTTTCCAATGATGTCAGTATATTATTTTAACCTGCAAATTAACACTGTTAAATATTCAGTTTTTTATTCCCAGACATTGTCTTTGATTTTTAAATATTTCACATTTGTACATGTTTAAAAGTCTCCTTTTTATCACCATGTTTTACAGAACAAAATATTTCAATCTTTTTTTTAAGACTTTGATCTGCCTCTGAGACATTAAGTAGTATGAGTTTTACCACTCTGGCTTCCACTCACCTAGTCCCAGACTACTCTTACATCTGACAGCCTTTATAGGACTTGTTGGGCCTTTGGACCTCAGAGCATAGTCCATATTTAGAACTTAGAAATTGCCAACCAAGACTTAGGGTGAAAAGTTTCTATCTCAAAATTGTAAAAGATCCATTTTTAGATAAATAAATCATACATCATTCAATTCCTTATTCATGTAACTTCAAGGGTATGCAATTTTTATTCATGTTCCAACCCCATGTAATACAAATGAAAACGTTATTCCCTTCATCACCTATTGATTACAACTTTTGGTTTAATATAATAAAACATGTCTTGTACTCCTGAACAGAATTTCACATTTACTGTACTTACATTATCTGTCTTGTAAATTCTGCCATAGAAAACTCTGGTATTCGTTTAGATAATTCATCTTCTAAGTATTTTTCTATTAATTCAATCTGAAAAAAAAATTATGAATAAATTAACTTATTTCACATAAAATGCCTACAATTTACAAATATTAATGAGTCTGTTATGTTGCTAATTATCAGGGATGGGCACAGTTACTGAAAAATGTAATCAATTATTACTTGAAGGGTTTTTGTGTAATCGATTACTCTGATTTTTGCATGAAATCAATTTAATCTTTATCCAAAGAAATTACATTACTTTTCTATTACTGTCTATGACATGCTAATTTGCTTTCCTGCTTATTATTAATCATGTAAATTGAAAAAATAAAGTCCAATCTTCTATTCAATGATAGTAATCATCATTTGATCATGGTCATGATGGTTATTGCTTTTATTTTGTCCTCAAAATCATGCTAATGAAAAGATTGATATGTTAACAGTTAATTAAGAGATAACTATAAGAAGAGAAAATATGTTGTAAAAATCTATACATTGCAACTTTTTTTTATTGTCACCTTTCATTTTTTTTTTTTTTTCTTAAAGGAACATTAGCCCTTGGTCAAGAGACAAATATACCTTGGGGAGGTAGTAACTAGCTTAAATAAAATGCTTCGCTAAGCGCAGCCTGATACGACTGCAGAGGTTGAACCCTGAACAGTTGGGGCAAATTTGGACACAATATTCAAGCTTGATACTGTCTGAATTTGGATTGTGATCAAATTTTTGACATAATATAGGTTTCTGACACAAAATAAATGTGGTCAAAGACCTTATAAATCCATTGTGCAATACTGTGCAATTAAAGATTTCTTCTTGAAACTTTTCAAAATTCGAAAAATTTAAAAAATTTTGAAAAAAAAGTATGAATCCCTTAAAAAAAATATCCCCCCCCCCAACTTTTTGAAACCCCCCTTGGAGCAATAACCCCAAAACTCAATCCCAGCCTTTCCTTTGAAGTATGGAACCTTGTAGTACAATTTCAGAGAGATCCATACACTTACACACAAGTTACTGTCTTGAAACTAGAAAAAAGCTTGTTTATGGCCCTTTTTTTCCCCTAATTCATACATGTTTGGGGCAATTAACCCCAAACTCAATCCCAGCCTTCCCTTTGTAATATGGAACCTTGTGGTACAATGTCAGAGAGATCCATACACTTACACACACGTTATTGTCTGGAAACTAGAAAAATGCTTGTTTTGGCCCCTTTTTGGCCCTTAATTCCTAAACTGTTCGCCCCATAACCCCTAAAATGAATATCAACCTTCTACTTGTGGTATTAAACATTGTGGTACAATTTCAGAGCAATCGAAATACTTATACATAAGTTATTATCCTGAAACTAGAAAAATGCTTGTATTGGGCCCCTTTTTGGGCCCCTAATTCCTAAACGGTTAGGACCATCATCCCCAAAATCAATCTCAACCTTCCTTTTGTGGTATTGAACCTTCTTAAAAAATTTCATAGAGATCCATTCATTTAAACTAAAGTTATTGTCCGGAAACCAAATGTGTCTTCGGATGATGACTCAGATGATGACAACAACGACGACATCATACCATTATACGATCCCAAAACATTTTTTGCGGTCTTATAAAAATTAACCAAGGAGGAAAATTTTGTTTTCCAAATTGAACTTGCTAAATGTTTTGATTTCCTTATTGACCATGTTTAGTCTTCATGGAACTCCCACAGGCTGTGGTCATGGTGGTCTATACTTACATATTCTCTATGTATATCTGTGTAAACAAATTTATTTTCTTCACTATCTTCAAATTCATGGTAATATTTTTCTAAGAAATTATTTTGTAATGTCTGGAATTCATCTTCTGAAAAATAAAGGTACCAATTTTAGTTTAATACTTTAAGTTAACTACTCATGATTAAAATCTCTATTCTTGTTGTTTGACACACCTGTTGCTTTTTAAAAGTAAACATCCTATATACTCCAAACAGTGATTTCAAAAGCCTATTGTTACATTTAATTTATCAGCAAATATTCCCTAAACTATATGCTTAACTCATGACCCCTACTCAGCAGTTTTCAATCAGTATTGCCAAATTATTTTGCATGTGCAGTGTATTTATTTATAAGAATATATATCCATGGGATACCATGCCCCTCTCACACGATCAAGCGTCTATATTCAGTGAACAGTTTTATCATGGTTAAAATTGTAATTTGTTATAAAATTCCCCTCATGTGTACGTAATTGCATGTTGATGTGACCACCACTATTATGTATATGGTAAACTACTACTTTAACTAAAAACATAGTTTTTTCACATTATCACATTTTAATTTTGTTTACCTTGATTTGGTACATACGTATATACTTTTAAAAGTTAACATCATAAATAATATATACTAAGGACTACAACTCCAAGGAAAACTATCTCAACCATTAATATATATTGTAAACACAGAGATATTACCATTGTTAACCTATAATGAGACAGACTAACAGAATATAATGTCCCTTACTATCCATGCTATCGTAGGCAGGTCATAATACCAAATGTTTTAAATATTCTGTTGTCAGGATGTACTCACCCATAATTATATCTTCTATGTGTCCTATAGTTTCGTCAAATTTAGTATCTACATCACTGGATCTAAAAATAATCATAAACAAATATCATATTTAGTTCTATATTTTGTTTTCATGTGTTTGAAATATTGTTTTACTATGCTTGCAAAATTATAATAATAAATGTATGGATTTATTAAATATATATTATGCATATAGATATATGTCAACTCCTTCAATAATATATATATATATATATATATATATATATATATATATATATATATATAAATAAAATGTTATATAATGCTGATCAAAAATTTACTGACCTTCTGAGTTTAGTTTTATAATTAAATTTCACAATATGTAACAATAACATCCATTATATGAAGTTTATCACGCAATTTAAAATTTGAAAATTTAACTATTGAGAGTGGATAAATATTGTATTTACCTGGGTAAAGTTTTAAAATCTATTTCATAAAATCTGTTTCTTTAATGATTTACAGGAAAATATTGAGTCAATGTTCAGAATGGATATTTTGTATAAAAGTGACACCTAACATCCACGTATTCCAACATCAATCTGAATTCCGATAGCAAAAAATCTTATTCGGAACGGACTCTGTATACATACTATTAGTATTTTATTGTAATTATATTACAAAATATTGATCACATGGTGCTAGTATTACTAGACTTGCAATTGCTTTATATCAATCCGACAGTGTTTCGGCGGTTTTTGTATTATATGCTAATGATAATTGTATAACATTTATGAATGGATTTAAGCATTGTAGGCCTGCCATCATCAGGGATTTACCTATCAATTTATTTTAATTTTATAATAAGGCTTGCAGTGGTAGAATCTATATACATGCATGACATATATATATATGCATATGTAATTGTAAGAAGACAAATCTTGAGTACATGTATATAATTGAAAATTTTAAATATCTACATGATCTAAACAAATGACTTACACAGCAATTGCCAAATCTTCATCATGGAAGGCAAAATCCATAGGCTCTATACCATCTACAAAGAAACACAAAAAAGATAATATAAATCAATAGACTTAACAAAAAATTTTATTTAAAAATATAGACAGGATAATGTGTAGACCAGGATTATACAGTGCAATCACAATGAAAGGTAGGATCAAGTCTTTTTTTCAAAATGTTTTATATACTGCTAAGTGAAAAACATCATCTCAAATGAAAGAGACTGACAAGTTAAAAAATGTTTTATCAACAACCTGGGTCCAATTTTACATGAAGGCGACTTTTTTTTTGGGGGGGGGTATCAAAATTACACAGTCAGTATTACAGTTTACTTGTACATTTCGATATCTGAATAGATTTATTTCAATAAACTAATAAAAGTGACCAGTCATTTTTGTTTGGTGGTTTGGAGATCTCATTAGTAAATGTTTCCCTTTCTTTCCAAGCAAGAAAACAAATTAGCCGCTCGTCAAAGAAGAGAAAATTTATATTTCTCTGGTCAAAGTTTTCAAAGTTGTTGTCAGAGAAATTTACAGAATCAAACAAATAATGTGACAATTATATAGGCTACTTACACATGCAGACACTCATTTTGATGGATGATTATATATGTTCCTTTTTTATCCGTGTATTTGTTTTCTGTTTACATTCACAACTGATCCAAATGAACTTGAGTGATCGTTAAGGTACCGCGTGTCCAAACAAGTTCAGGTGAAGTTTCCCGCAGGAAGTTTACTTTTATGGGATAAGTGGAGAGTTCATGTGGCGCGTTGTTCATGCTGAGACAATAAACATGTTTCGACAATGAATTATAGATGTAATTAACTCATGTGGATATGACATGTATTAACATAATCAACAAACATCAAGGCAATCAATAAACTTGAAAAAATAAGCTTACACAGGTAAAAAATAACAATTTACATTGTAAATGGAACATTTCAAAACAAACAATGGTGTTTTAATTACTTAAATATGCATTCCTACTTGATTTATTGGGATATTAACTTATAATCGAATAATTTGAGAATGTGGCAGCCTAACAAACATTTTTCTTGAAAATTTAAGTGGGTAGTCTACAGAACAAATGTAAATACACACTAACCCGGTTGTTCATCTTCGGCATTTGATGCCATGTTTTTAAACCACCGGAACTTAAATCTCTAATCAAAATGGTTTTATTAAAACAAATTTTATTTAGTTTGATTTTGAATATTTTTTGTATGAGATTACTTTAAAAAAATTGCAAACGACAATCATAATAAAACTTAATAAAACAAGCCCATAATTATTTTAAACATTTTCTATTACAGGATATCTATGTAAATAAGTTCAAGGGTCTTTCTCAAAGTTTTTATTTTCGAGGGTTATGTTTAAAATTTATTTATATACAATTTTAAAACATAACGCTTGAAAAAAAGGTTTGTTCTGCCTATTCCAATTTTTTGGATTTTACAGGTAATGAAATTAATATAGGGATTCTCCAATACTTGTGTACACATGAGGGTTTGGGTGGGATTTAGCAGAATACTAATGGGTCAAACACTACAGAAAAATGGGCCGTAACATAAAAAAAAAATCAAGAAAAATGGTGGGCTAAAATGTAATGAATAGAGAATAATTGACAAAATGTATAAAAAATAAAGAAAAATGACTAAAAAATTAAAGGATCCCCCATCCAGACCGTCTTGTAATGTTTTGAGTTATATTATTACATCTGACTAATTAACGAAGGTAACTCTAAAAAAGTTGATATTAAAGAGAATAAACATTTTTATTTAAATATTTCATTTATCAATTGTATATCAATGGCGGATCCAAGGGATTATCGGGTGCACGTGCCAACCTCTGAGGTTTGCAAAAACGGTGAACCACACATATGCAGAATTCCACTAAAGCCGGTGCTATGGGCCGTCTTAAACTTGCAGTGAGGTGAGAGTTTTGTTTTTTGTTTTGCTTCGTATTGAAGGCCTCATTGTGACTTTGAGATGAAAAAACAGCAACAAAAACGCTGTTCCTTTGCCTTTTGTGTGTTTTTTTTTTTTTTTTTGTGCATCAAGGATTTGTATAGTCTCACTATACAAATCCTTGTGTGCATGTACTGATTTTGTGTCATGGATGGATACCCCATATCCTTTGTTTTTCTCTTATAGTGTAATTTAAATTTTAGATTTAAGTTACCAATTAGCTAATCACTAACAATTAATGTGGTATGCTATTTCCAATACAACAGATTTCCTTTAGGCTAAAGAACAAGTGTATACAATGTACATGTAACTATAACTACCCGGCCATCGTTAATTTCTAATTTGATCCCTTTGATGTATAGAGGTGTGAAAAAAAGGACAGTTCTCAAATTCAAATTCTTTGTTAACTTTGAGCCTAATTAAGGCTCATCAGTGTATTCAAATACAGTGTATACATATGGCATATTACAAACAATATTAACAATATGCATAAATAACAATAGGTGACGTCAGAAGTTTCATGATTACAAAATATCTTGACAATAAACTGTTTCTTAATTTAAAAGAGAAATGTATATATTTTCCTAAGTTACAAAGCTGTTTGTGTTTTCAACAGACAATAATTCTATTAACTTGTTGATGGCCTAGACCAGTAATATTTTTCGGTCTGTGCGTCCGTTCGTCCGTCCGTTCGTCCATCCGTCTGTCCCGCTTCAGGTTAAAGTTTTTGGTCAAGGTAGTTTTTAATTAAGTTGAAGTCCAATCAACTTGAAACTTAGTACACATGTTCCCTATGATATGATCTTTCTAATTTTATTGCCAAATTCGAGTTTTGACCCCAATTTCACGGTCCACTGAACATAAAAATGATAGTGCGAGTGGGGCATCCGTGTACTATGGACATATTCTTGTTTTATATATTTTTTACGCAAATCAGTATATATGCTACATTGAAGACAAACGAATCCTTGTTATACATTTGCTAAAAAGTACAGGAATGCATTTCTGTAAATAAAATTACAAAACTACATTTGTTACCACATACTTATTATAATCTACACTTTGCAGAAGAGTCTAATAAAAAATGTAACTCTTGTTTAGCTTGATCAAACAAACGCTGTCTTATTAAAGGTAAATATGAGCTGTCTACATTCAAGCACCACTGATTTTCCCACAAATTATTCATACCAAGACTATATAACAATCTTTTTACATATGTTGCCCTATTCATACATTTTGAACAATTTAACACAAGCTCTTTATAACAAGACCTTAATATACAATTGTCACTCACTCAAATTTTGAACCAAAATTTAAGTATTCTAAAATTAGGCTCATACTGCAGTGGAAATATACCTAATTCAAAGTAGACCATAACATCTGAGGTAGTTTTTTTTACAATTACAGTAGTCCAAATGAACCTTTTCTATCATAGATTTGTGTACTCTCCATATCTCACACCCATACATTAATATACAACTAACATAAATATCAAACAGACTAAACATTGTAAATATATTTAAACATAGAGATGAAGTAGTTCTCCTAATACTGAACATAGCTTTTCTACCTTGTTCTGCACAATGTTTCTGTGTGTTAACAAAAGGTAGTAATACAACTAAATAACAAAATTGTTCCACAATATACATTGTTTAAATATTGAACATTTTTCTTTCTTCAATTAAATTTATTTATATTAATTGCTTTACTTCCCCGAATATTTATGTTTTACTAGTATGATGCCAGTATTTAAATGATTTGTCAATCGTTCAGATGATATATATACTCTGTGTGTTAAAAATGGTAGTAATACAACTAAATAACAAAATTGTTCCACAATATACATTGTTTAAATATTGAACATTTTATTTCTTCAATTAAGTTTATTTATATTAATTGCTTTACTTCCCCGAATATTTATGTTTTACTAGTATGATGCCAGTATTTAAATGATTTGTCAATCGTTCAGATGATATATATACTCGCCATGTATACATTTCCTTCACATTATGACTTTATACGAAGTTCTTTCTCTTTAAGAAAACCACAAATCAGCCCAGTCTGAAGAACCAACGACTCTTACATGTCTGAATGGACCTAGCCTGGTTTTGGCTCTTGTCCTCTCTGAGATGGACACCGAGAACCCAGATACACACATATTATCGAAAACCTTTACCGTAAACGATTTCTTGATTTTATCGTAAAAGGGTGGTTGTATTTCTGACGAAATACAAAATTAATAATACCAAGGTCAGCATCTGAAAACATTTAGAAACACAACAATTTTGAATTCCAAAGCATATGTCATTCTTAAAAATTGTTTGAACGATAAGAGCATGAAGAGTTACCCTGCTGTTCTGAATGTCAGCGTTCAAACTAGGGAGCTCAGGTTTGATGAGTATTGGTTTTTTTAAATGTAATAGACAAGACATAAATAACTAACCATTAATGGATTAGCGTTGTTGCACATGCATCATAATTGATTGATTTCTGTTTTCTAAGCATCCAGTTGCAAATATTTCATGCATGCTCCATGTGCTCAGGACGAGAACAAATAAACAATTATAAATACAATAGGTAGGTCCTATAAAAAAGGATCGATTGGGATAAATGGCGGGAAAGGACAGCTACTCGAAAATTTGGGTAAATTTGATAAGGACAGAAATTTAGCTTGCAATAGACCCCTATAGACGCCAGACGAGTTGTTGCAAGGGTTCTTTCCAGAGAGCGTAACGATCAAAGACTTTCATGGTCTCGTTTGCGCGTTTGCTAGAAGACATTAAAAAGAAAATTAAATTGGAATCAATTTTGTAAGCCATTGGTTACCATTTGCTCAATTACTACCTTCATGACCTTGAATATCAAATAAAAAGAATGAAATGTTTTGAAAGTTCTTTTTGGTGACACCCCTTGAAAAATTTCCGCCCCAGTATAGTATACTTGGTATATGCATGTATAGGAGTCATCAACGGGAATGGTACAAGGCCATGCATTTTCCTTTTATAATGCAATGGAATACATGGTATAAGGCCAAAACAATCACCCAATGTTTACAGTCTTTTACAAAATAGATAACGTGATTTTTTTATTCGAAAGTATGTCAATTTAAAAAAATCCTATTTTACTTAAAATAAATTTAAAAAAAGATATTTAAACTTAAAATTTGAATCAAAATTATTGTCGGATTAACCGTGATTTAAATTCCTTTGCAGAATATGAAAACACAATTCTAATCAGCGAAAGTGGGTGTCAATTTCTGTCGTCTTTTTCATATAAGTTTTTCCTTTTGTTCAATAACACAGGATTTTCACACTCTCCGACTTGGTCAGATTTTAAAAATCATGTATGCACTCACTTTGCGAATGAATTTATTCATTGACTAATAAACAGTTTTTTTTTGTGTTTGTATTTAAACAGTTATAAGTAATAAATATAAATATACATATAAATTATATTAAATTGAAGTTAACAATATTTACATATAATTCAAAGTATTTTATTGCTCAAAAGTACATTTAAATAGAGGGATTGTACAAAAAGGCAAAGCCTATACATACATACCATTTCCCATACAAGATGGATTGAATAATTTACGAGTATATAATATATTTCTGGTATTCATTATTGCAGTGAGTAATGGGAAGCAACCCCTCCCGTCTTGATTTTTTTTTATAAAAATACTATGCATATACAGTAAATAATTATCAGTGACCCTTGCCAGTTCAATACTTTTTGATACAAATGTCAAATTTCATATCACATAATAAGTAAAGGTAAAGAATTAAATAAATACTTTTAGGTTAAGTGTATAATAAACGTAAGGGAAACATTATTTTAACAAGACTTAGACATTCATGTTGAACTCTAAATTATGACCTTTTTAGATTCAATATAATGAATTATCAAAGCTGTCGGTGCGGCAGTCTGACTGAAGAAAGATTTATTTTTTTTCTGTGAATGTCCGATTTATGCACAAATCAGAATTCACCTTTTAGATAAAATACTTTTGTCCCGTCTTCAGATCTCGTTTCTTTACCAAATGGAAACAAATATTTAACTCTTAGTCAAAAAACATCCCTTATTAAAGAACTCTTGCATTTTATTCGGAAAAATGAAACGGTTTGGACCTTTAGAAAGATGTCTTCCTTTCTTTTTTGAATTTATATAGTTTAGTATGTCGGCGAATAAGCATTTTGACGTAGGACTATTGTTTATTTATTTGGGAAATTGTGAACTTCCTTTTTTCTATAATTATTGTACAATTTTATAATTATTTAATGTTGGTGTTGCATGTCTTTATATTTACAGATTATAACTTAATATATATTTAGGAGAGGATTATCTAAGTTGTGATAACTTGTGTCTGATCATTTTTGTTATATGTAATAGCAAATAAAATATATTTAAATGAAAATGAATAAATATCACAGGTATATACAACTTTGCATATATGTTTACCTTGTTTGCCTTACATAACCTCAATTGAACTGTAAAACTGTTAAAATAACGACCGTTATCCGTACAGATAACCAATTTGGGATAACAGAAATAATGCCTTATGCCTAAAATGACAGCCTTGTTGTGTAACTAACAACTTAATCCGATGATAACCTCTATAGAACAAAGTGTACTCAGAATGAATGTAAATCGTGTAGTAAAGGATTGTCCTATTGTGTAGGCCTTCTTACTGTTCAAAACAACGAATTTCGGTTTTGTAAAACTGCCCCAAGCACATTTATCAACATAAAAGGATTAAATTTTATGATTTAAATTGATTAAAAATTAAATTGTTAAACAAACAAAAACATCAAATTAAGTTGAAGTTTACTGGTGCAGTACAATTTGTTACCGTTCAGCTAAACGATTACACGATTTACATTCCTACTCACAATTAGGAACTTGCACAATTCCTAACATTTCATCGTATTTGTTGTGTAATGTAATGTCTTAATCACAGTTTATTAAAACTCCCCATTTTATAAGAAAATCCTTGCATTACAAAGGCCTATCCATAAATTGAAATGCTGAAAAAAGAAGTCACGTTTTGATATATCGGAAACACTGTATATTAACTTCATGCGAATTTATCGGCAATACCAAAATCGCGAAAATAAGTACACGCGAAAAAGTACATTATAGAGTTATTTGTATTGATTAATTACATTGAATTTACAGCTTCACACCTGCAGAAATAAATCTTTTATACTGACAAAAAACCCTGATATGTGGCGAAGGTACGATAATATTCATGATATTTATACGTGAATAGCAAAGACAAAATAAAAAGCTTGAAAAGACAGTTAGGCGAAGTTTGACAGAGGGCGTTTGTGTATTCCATCACGGTCATGGGTTAAACATTCAAAATTCATTTATCATAAATCTTGATATACGTATCTGCGTTTTTATAATACGCCGCCTATACACCTGCTCCGAATGCGGGAGGGGGACATATTCTAGTTTACCTCTCTGTCCGTCCGTCCCATGAAATTTTCTTTGCATTTTTCTCAGAAACTGCAAAAAGGGCTTCAGTGATATTTAGTAGCGGGCTTTCTGTGACCAATTTATACCATAAGAGGCGTTTCACATTTGTCGCTCATCAACATATATATTCTTAAACATAATGACCCAGTACGAATTTTGATCGCAATTCTCCCAAAGTACTTCGAATCAGAGATTCTGAAATTAAGTATCAAGCTTTATGTGAGAATGCTTACCGTTTGATGATTTTTTCACATCCAACGTTCATTAACTTTCTGTTTACCGAATACTTATAATAATATAGCGATGCAGTGTATAAAAAGTGCCGATCAAGCTAGTTCATTTTCAATAACATGCGTGAGTATTACGATTGTAGAATACAGGATGATAAGGGGAAAACTGTGTTTGTTTACGTTTTGAAAATACAAAATAATTGATTTGATTGCATGTTTTAACACAATTTCAATAGACTATGACTTCAATGTACACTAATTTGATTAAAGTCCCAAAATTAACATGTTAGTGGGATTTTAGAAGGTGCGATGAATTTTCATTGTGCTATTAAGTGATAATCGGACATGCAAAAATTGATAACATTCATTTGATGACTCCAATATTGATGATATTTTCAATTTAAAAATCCAAACTTATCGTACAAAATCAAAAACTCAAACACATCAAATGAATGGAAAACAACTGTCATATTAAATGATATTAAGGGCATACGATACAGTATTGATCCCACGTGGATATTTTTTTTACGACAATTTGCATATACACGCTATTGTTTTACCTAGTCAATTCAAATATGTAATAAAAAATATACCTTCATGTGCTACTTTTAGAGATAAATGGGGTCGAAATTTTAGACGTTTGGTCAAAATTTCATTTTCTTGGAAATTTCTATCCTTTGGACAGACATATCTAACTTTTTTTGTTTCAAAAGATAAACACTAGCGGATTTTTGTAAAAACATCTGAAATATCTTCTTTACACGAGTATGCTTTAAATTCATGTTACAGTTATTTGTAAATAATTCATTTTAATTAAATTTTCATAATTTTAGAAAAAAAACTGTGGTTTGTTGATAAAAATTGGTACAAATAATCTTCATACATAATCAAACTAAATGTCATTTAAAAAAAAAAAAACTGGGGTCCATGTACTCGTTTTAATGCTAATGTTTAAAATCAGTCGAAAAATGCATCTTTTCCTGATATGTCACAGTTTGACGTCGCGAAAAATAACATTTTACGTTGACACCGTCATTATCTCTGTAACTGTATCGTATGCCCTTTGAATGATAAATGATATCAAAAATATGCTGAGTTATGTACAAAATTCACATTCAGAAAATTAAATGTATTGTACACTCTCTTCATCATTATTTCTTCATATACCATTCTATCGATTCTTCTTGCTTCTTCTCCAACTAATATTGCTTGAAGAATCCTTAAATTGGGAAAAAGCTTTTCGATTTTTACCCATATTGTGTAGTAGCCAGGTCTTGAACTTGCGTATAGAATGTATTCTTTATCATCCCAGAATCTAAATGGGAACTGAAAATACATATGTGTTTATGCTCCCATTTGAAACTGATCAAAACATAAATTAGGCCGTTAGTTTTCTTGTTTGAATTGTTTTATATTTGTCATTTCGGGGCCTTTTATAGCTGACTATGCGGTATGGGTTTTGCTCATTGTTGAAGGCCGTACGGTGACCTATAGTAGTTAATTTCTGTGTCATTTTGTCTCTTGTGGAGAGTTGTCACATTGGCAATCATATCAGATATTCTTATCGTTATATTTACAAACAATAACAACACATAGTCAGATACCATAACATCGTACAGCTACACAATATGGTTAGCCTTACAAACAGTCTTATAAGTACTCAGAGCCACATTTGCCTATCTATAGATATAGGAAGATGTGGTGTGAGTGCCAATGAGACAACTCTAGACTATATGTCGTAAAAGTAAAACACACTATAAAAAAAAAAAACGGAACAGGTCAGCTTCCGACAAGATGACCACTATTTTGAACAAAGAAATGAAAAAAAAAAAAAAACGGCACATAATCTGGAAATCAAGATTACATTTTGTCTGCTATAGAAATAAGAAGATGTGGTATGATTGCCAATGAGACTAATCTCCACAAGAGACCAAATGACATTAGAAATTAACAACTATAGGTCACCGTACGGCCTTCAACAATGATAAAAGCTCATACCGCATAGTCAGCTATAAAAGGCCCCGAAATGACAAATGTAAAACTATTCAAACGAGAAAACTAACGGCCTGATTTATGTACAAAATAATGAATGAAAAACAAATATGATATACAGCAATAAACGACAACAACTACAGGTTCCTGACTTGGGACAGGCACATACAGAATTTGTCGGGCTAAACATGTTAGCGACCACCCAACCCTCCCCTATTTGGGACAGTGGTGTAACAGTACAACATATGAATAAACTGTAAAAATCAGTTGAAAAGGTCTTAACTCATCAGATAGATACAAAGTAAAAACAAGTAACAAAAACAGAGTGGACGTGGCAGGGTACTTAAACATCCTCCCAACAAAAAGACACTGAGTACAATTCTGAGAGTATTTGCCGTTACTGACAGCTAGTTCAAAGCCAATAACAACTAAAAAAAAATCATGCATCTAAGACTAAAATATCAACCAGTACACATCCAACATCCAATGGATTTAGCGTAAAGACGTCATAAACAGTCAAAGAAAAACATGACCTTGTGCAATGCCAAGATACAGATATCGACAGATTGTAGAGCCATGAATATGCATATGTATATAAAAATAATATTTAGTTTGCTTTTAATTTACTGATAACAAAATCAATATTAATACCAATAAAAACAATATTCAAAGATCTACACTGAACTGCAGTCAAGTTTAGCGTTTGATAATTCATTGATAACATTCTGGTGTATCACAAACAAACAACTTGTAACATCCCATTTCATTGGCCGAAAGATTCAAATACAACAACAATCGTAGTATGCACGTGAATTGACACAGCTGACCGACAATGAAGCACAAAATAATACATGTCCAATAAACTGATAAACGAAATATAAATAAATTAAGGATGACAAAATAAATGTACAAGGAGGGACCCACCATTTTATTAATACATTTGATGAATAAACAAACTTTCTTTAAACATGTTAAGGATGTTCGCTTGTCATGTTTTGGAATTTTTGTCAGATTTTCGGAATCCTCTGGTCTTATCCATTTGAATGCCTTAAAAAATTTTGCCCATTGACCCCATTTTTCTTTTTATAAATCTTTTACATGTATAATTATAAGCCATCTGTAAAAGTCTTATAAAATCCTTGTTATTTTTTAATTGTTTTTGAGCACTTAAACTTGTCAATGATAAAGCTATGAAAAATCAAGAGAGAACATTTTCCCGCTAAAATTTCAATGGCTAATATCTCGAAAACAAGCACATTGACCTATATTTTTTGCTCTTTGGTTCCCTTAATAATCCCCTATCAATATATACTAGTGTTTTGAAAAGCTTGTTATTTTGAAACTGAGTAGCAAACCTCCTTAAATTGATTGTTTTTCATTACCAAACAGCGATTTCGTTGACATAATACTTGGTTTTCTATGTAAATCTATGTAAATATTTCCATCACCTACATCGCCGGAGTTACAAACATGTGTAAAGTACATTAATTTCCTTTCATTTAATAAAAAAAAGGTTTAGTATACGCGAGATTAGTTTAAGGGTCGAGGAGGAGGCTGTGATATACTGACGATAGAATATGAATATTGAACACAAACCTATTTACTGTAAAATCGTGCAATATCCATATTATGTAATTTGGTTAATTATGTGTGTAGTTAATTACGGTCTCATTTACGTTTATTCAACAGCCTCGAGTCATTTCATTCATATTTCCTAATTTGGTCTCATTGCAAACACATGATGATGTAACTTAACAGATAGAAAAGGTGCACGGGGTTAGTCCAGAACTACTTGAGAGGATATAGTTGGAATCAATATATTTCGCCGTGAAAACTGTTAGTAGTCTTTGTTAAAAAAAAATCAAATTTAAAACAAAAGGACCTTATTAGAACTTTTGCACACAATTATGATATAAATAAATTTCACATGCATATGTATATAATTTAGAACGCCTTGAGATAATCAAGTACACAATAATGTACGTGATCATTCAACTCTCGATCGTTTATAGTACGCTTGTTTTGTTTTTTTCGCAGGTGTGCTTGGGCGGGGCTTAACTGAGTTTATTTGAGGTCGATAGGTTGAATTGACCAATGACAACACTCGTTCCTTAACGAGTTGATCTAATAAAATTTGTTTGCCTGATTATAACGCACGGCCTTTCGCTAAGCTTGACCGCAGTTAAGTATAATTACAGTGTTGAATTGGTAACCTTTTAGAATAAATTTATTTAAGGAATCGATAAGTTTACTCGGATCGTTTCTAAATTTCCTGGCTCGGTAAACAACATATCCGTAAAAATTAGGATGTGCTATCCCGTTTGAAATAAGTTTTCTACAGGTACAACCAAACTTCAAAGCCAAATCTTCATATAGATGGAAGAATTTAGTAAAGGTTTTAAGTAATTTGTGGTAACGAAATCCCTGACTTAATAATTTACCAGTAATACATAGATTACGTTCTTTGAAATCCAAAACGCCACAGCAAACACGGGCATAGCGAACGAGTGTGATATTTAAACACCGTAAGATGGTGCCAAAGGAACACCACCGTCCAAAAAAGGAAAATTAACAATAGGGAACGAAAAATCGTCCCTTTTGTCGTAAATTTTAGTGTAGAGTTTCCCATGTGAAACTGAAATATCTTTATCTAGGAAAGGACAGTTATTACCATTTATATTTGATTTATCTAGAGTAAGTTCCTTTGGGTAAATTTCGGCAGTATATTTAGAAAATTCTTGATTATTTAACGAAAAAATATCATCAAGATAACGGTTAGTTTTGCTGAATTTATCAGTTAAATGCAATTTAGACGGGTCTTGACTGAGTTTGGTCATAAACTGTGATTCATAACAGTACAAGAACAAGTCTGCTATTAAAGGGGCGCAATTGGTGCCCAAAAGGAATAACTACAATCTGTCGATAAACTTTATTGCCGAAACGTACATAAATATTATCAAGGAGAAAATTAACAGCTTCAATCATCTAATCACACCTCCAGTAAGTATATCTAGCATATTTACCTTTTTCATTAGAGAAGAAGGCTTTAAATGAGTTGCAGCAAATATATTTGCATTTAGATTTACTTAACGACCAGTTGATTAAATAAGAAAACTTTTATTTGATAAGATTGTTTGGAAGTGTAGTGTAAAGAGTTGAAAAGTCAAAACTGTCAACAGAATCAAAAAAGACCGCCAAAAGCACGTAATTTATCTAAAACACCCAAAGAATTTTTTACACTCCAAAAATAGTTAATTCCACTATTTTCATATATTTTATTACAAAAGTTAATGATAAGTTCTTTGATAGTAGTTAAGGAACTAGTTAAAAGCACTGAAATATTATTTGTAGAACACTTACAAGAGGCCGAGATGAAACGATATTTTACTGTTTTTTGTGTAGTTTAGGTAACCAATACATAGTAGGGACCTTCAAATGTTCTGAAGAGGCATTAAGCTGTGCTACGCTACTACAGTAAGATAGATAAGATTACCATAATTGTTGTAGAAACAACACTTCTTACAGACTACTCAAGGTCTCATCAGAAATGTAATTGCAATCGACAGCATGTTGGAGAGACCAGTATGCATTTAAAATTGTCAGACAATCAATCGATAAAAAGAACAATTTTTACTGAAGTAGTGAGTTTATTACATCTGTAGCCTTTATATTGCTGTTGAAAGATATAAAAAGCTTCCTTAGTATAAGTCATAAAATAACATCCAAATGTTTCTATAATTTGAAATTGCATTTGGAATTAATTTCCAAGCAAAGTTTTAAGTACGACGACAAAATAATAAATTATGCACGGATCATTTAAAATTGCTAGATTTGTAAATTCAGAAAAAAAAATGTATTTTTATGACCAGTACTGTGACATGCATCCGTATACAACATTATGTAGATTGTTTGTTGCAACAGATGTGTTTGAAGTGTTTTTTAATAAATAGTAACGTTTGATGGTGCAATTATATCTGGAACGATGATTATTACTTATAATGTATACTTTCATGACATTATTGCCGATATAGTAAAGATTGATTGTTCGTCAGAATTTCATTTAAGTTTACTATTTGAAAAAAATTCTTCTATTCACCTTCATTGAGGAAAACCACACGTGTACCCACATACATAAAGACTGAAATAAAAAACAGACAGACAAACGCAAAAACACTTGGGTTTATCTTAGTATGCAAATCCGACCTCACAAATCCGTCATATTTGCTGTCGGATATGCAACATTTAAATGTATTTAGTCCATTTAGTAAATTAAATATTGAGATGGTTCGTTCCAGGAGAAAGTGTCTTTAGAATTTAATGGAAGCTGCTTTGTTTCCCAGTTTCGGTACACGGTTCAAGGTTTTCATTAACTGGTTATATATAAATGCAAATGACATCCATTTACAGTAAACTTCAAAGGACGACGAAAATACTTACGATGACGCATATACACGTTGTCAGTTTGTATCAGGACAGGAGCAGAACGGATGAATGTCAATACATGAAAGGTACATGAAATTAGTATACACCATAAGCAACCCGTTTGTTTACCATACATAATATTATTACTAAGCCCAGTTAGTGATCTAGTAAGGTATATACAGGGTCATTACATGTCATATGTGGTGACAGCGAAGCTTGAATCTCATATAAAATTTACTGACGGTGTATACATGATCGATCGACTCTGTTATATTTATATCCTATCGACAATTTGATACTTGAAAAAATAAATCTGTTACCATGATTTCTAACTTTGAATATTTAACAGATTCCATCTTATACCGGCATTGCCAAGAACGCTAACCTTTGTACAAACCTCAAATTAACATTCGACCCCAGCTAGTGACATAGCACAACCAATTGTATTCTCCGAAATATATAGAAGGTAGGATGTACCATGTTACAATTTTTCAACAACTTTTTGTAAAAAAAGGAACGTTCAATATGTCACAGTTACTGCATGCAGATTTGGGGTCGGTTCATTAGCCTACACATGTATTCTATTTTGACACAATTGATGATCTAGTAAGTGATTGCTCGTCTAAAAATCAATAGAACATCCTTCACATGTACCAATGTATAAAGAACTATTTACTTACCTACTACTCGACTTTGAAAAGGGGCCTTAAAAATCCGTGAAACTTGTTAATCGAAAATCGCCATGTTCTCAATATATGAACAACTTTAAGCTTTTGATGCATATGCAAATACTAGTCATATAATTGTTCAAAACGATACCGTAATGTGTAAAGAGACGGTTAGATACTAATGGGACATTCAAATCTCATAAGTTGAGGAAAAAAAACGAAGGACGAAGAAAAGACAAGCAAGTTCAGAAAACACTACTCAGAAAACTAAAGACTGAGCAATACAAACCCCAATGTAGATGAAAACAGCGCGTACTTGCTTAACCATGTTAACCTATGCAAATTGGACTAAAACATTTTTTTTTTTCAAAATATCTTTTGGTTTTTACATACAGATATTTCATTATATTCTTTCCATCACAATCGCAGCCTACAGCGTTAAAATATGTCACGCTGTATAGTGTGGCATCGATAACAGTCTTTCAGTCAATTATTTGCAATAACTTCATAAGCAGAGAGACTTCAATTGCTAAAATGGAATACATTTTATTTTTATCAAGCTAATATTTGACATTAATAATTTAACAAATATTCAATAAACAAAATTTACAGCGAAGCCATTTTCTTTTGACTATCGATAAAGGAAGAATTTAATGGGTGTCCGCCTATAAAAAGCGAACCCAGAAACATCTTAAGGTCAATATATAATCTACATATTTGTTGTAATAACAGCATTAAAAAGACCCTGAAAAATTCTGAAAGTTGAAAACAAACGCAAAGTAATATGATTGCTCATTTTACATTCTTATCTTTTAATATTTATCGTTTCTTAAGCAGGTAAACACAGAAAAGGTCTTTAGACGCACAAAAGTTACAAACAGTTACATGTATTTCAATTTCTCTGTAAACGAGCAATACATTTTGCGACTGTATTTATGATAAGCAATTCTCTCATTGAATATTAACCAATTCTGTCGTGTTATGACTCTTCAATAAACAAAAATTTAATTTCCCCTATAATAACTGTGATTTCGTTAGTTTCAATGTATTTTAACGAAATAACAAGGTTCTTGACTCCTAGTTTTTAAATTGAAATTTTACAGTTCGTTGACCAGAAGTCTTCTACAGAAGTTTAAGAAAAAATATCGTTGAGCATTAAGACACCCCAGCTACCTTAACTACCAAAACAATGAACGATGTTCTAGAACTATTACTTCAGCTACAAACCTCTTTCATATTTCTTGGCCTCGATCGCAAAGTATATTTGGAAACTAAATCAATAATCAACACAAAGTAAGAGTCAAACTTTTCCATGGGTGTATTCTGAAATTAAAAGAACACTAAAAAATGATTTGAATTATTGAAAAAAATAAATATTTGACAGTAGGTACAGGCGACAAATGCTTCCAAAGTCCTAAAAAGTAGTTTTACATTACAGTTGTAATCTGATGAAATACGTATTTTTATAGGAACCTTAACATTACCCTTGGAAATTATATGAACTTTATAGTGGCATAATATGTGTCAAACTTATCCATATAATGGAAGTTTATGCGACTGTCATACAAGTGAAAGGTTTAGCTAGCTATAAAACCAGGTTTAATCCACCATTTTCTACATAAGGAAATGCTGTATAAAGTCAGGAATATGACAGTTGTTTTCCATTCGTTTGATGTGTTTGAGCTTTTGATTTTGCCATTTGATAAGGGACTTTCCGTTTTGAATTACTTGGAGTTCGGTATTTTTGTTATTTTTCATTTTGGCAAGTAATTGGACAGCGTTTAAAATAGAGTTTGAAATTTGGCAAAAGGCAATAAAATTCTAAAACATTTGAAAAGTTCTTGTTTTAAAATTTGCTGCAGATATAAGTAAGTGTTTAAAATTATCATAATAAATAATATTAATAATGACGGGATATCAATTTAATAGAACAATTCCAAAACTTCACATAAGAACAATACTTTTACTTTCTAGAATTGACAAAACAAGGATAAAAAAGTACTTTCTCTATTTTGGTATGATTTTTTATTATTTCAATAGACAAGATCTTCTCGGTATTAACATTAAGGGTATCAATATTACTGCAGCAGATGCACATTTCGACAATTAATGTATCGACCTTGAGTGATAATCGAGACCAAAATATTTGAAAATCCAAAATACTAAAAAAGGATAGAGTTGATAAAAGCAAAAAGGTACAAAATTTAAACCAAATGAGACATTATGTTTATATGACATAATCGGTAACTGACATACGGTTACTTGCTACTATGAATTATTTTAAGGCAATAAATAAGCAGCTACATGTAAGTTTTAGGGTTTTCATTTATAAGTATGAAATTACTTCAAGTTATTCATGCCTATCATTTGAAGGATTTTTAACAAAAGACTGGTTTTTATTGTTCATTACAATACAGTTAGTTCTAATATGAAGAGTAAAAAAAAAAGAGAACATATACAGGCAAAGAGGAGCAATACGTTTTGACGAAGTCACACTGCAAAAATGAGGTTTTATATTTGTGTGCATACATAAATAAACGTAATAGATTAAGACAGTAAAATACTTTCAATCGGACGAACTTTCAAGAATTTAAAGTTTAAAGTGAAAAATGCTCTTTTCATTGCTTTTATGTGTATTCAAAACAGATAAAGATTTTCATATGTTTTTACTATTGTATACATGATTCAAATGTAATGTGTTTAGACAGTAGTAGGTATTTCCACATAACCAATAAATATGAAACTTTGATAGCGTTGAAAAAAATTTGCAAAGAAGAAGGTATAAGAAAAAAACTACTGCTAAAACATGAAAATTTTACTGTAATTTGAATTTTAAAAAGTCTAAATGTTGATTTCTTTCAAATTAAAATTTCAAGATTACACAAGTAAAAACATCCAGTAAAAATGAAAATTATTGTATAACCTAAATCACTTTAGTTTCCTTAATATTTTTAGTCGTTAAAATACCATAATGCAGACTTAAATTAGTAAGTGAAAAAAATGAACAAATTAGTAGAAATATAAATAAATATGACATTTTTTTTATTTACAATCCATCAATTTGTATACATTCAATATGTTAGATATTATAGTTGATTCAAAATTGTCTTAACATTCGTTGAGCGGATCTTTGTATGAAACATTTATGCTAGGTTAGGGCAAACACACAACAGTTATAATAATGATGGACGTGCCATATACTTCTTTACGTTTTCCCTTGTACAGCTGAGTAGGAAATTGAATTATGCCTACCTGTTTTGTGTAAAGCCCAAATAGTATTGACGGCAAATTAAATAGTGTGTCGATATCATTTTATTTATTATACATTCAATCATTTAAGAGCGCATCGCATAATATGAACAGAATTAATTCATATTTACAAGCCACCAACAATCAACCAATCATATATAAAAGTGTGAATGATCAAACATGAATGCCCAGATAAAAATTATATAAAAATTGATCACTTGTATTTTTAAAAAGATCAAAAAGAAATATCAAATCACAGGAATATACCAATATTATTCAAGCAGCAGATGGAGAACAAAAAATCAATTGTAACACGCAAACATAAAGTCCAAACCAGTGTATGTCGAATATCGTATACTTATTTTGATTACGGCAAACTGGTTAAAATGATGCAGGAAAGGCTGCAAAATAATGGGCCTTATATGGTCTAAATTTTCACTGAAGTTGAACTTTTGATTACTGCTTATTAAAACTTATATATTTATTCACCAAGTATGCTTGTTACATTGTTACAGCTAGATTCTAAGCTCTTCTTGATGTATCCTGTAATATTTCACTGATAACCAGGTTAGTAATCAGTTGTTGATATATATATATATATATATATATACAAATGTACGAAAGTTTTATGCATTATGTTTTTATCTATTTAAATGTGTATACTTCTTTTCAGTGACTTCAGTAATAGATTTCATTTCATTGTTTGATTTTCGTTATATCTTTTAATGTATTCTTGAACAAAAATTTGATAAACATTTACATTTTTGTCGAGCCTTCGACTTTTGTCGAAAAAGCGAGACATAGCGATACTACATTCCGTCGTCGGCGTCGTCGTCGTCGTTGTTGTCATCGTCGGCGGCGTCCACAAATATTCACTCTGTGGTTAAAGTTTTTGAAATTTTAATAACTTTCTTAAACTATCCTGGATTTCTACCAAACTTGGACAGAAGCTTATTTATGATCATAAGATAATATTCAAAAGTAAATTTTGTAAAAAAAAATCCATTTTTCCGTATTTTACTTATAAATGGACTTAGTTTTTCTGCCAGGAAACATTACATTCACTCTGTGGTTAAAGTTTTGAAATTTTAATAACTTTCTTAAACTATCCTGAATTTCTACCAAACTTGGAAAGAAGCTTGTTTATGATCATAAGATAGTATCCAGAAGTAAATTTTGTAAAAAAAATCCATTTTTCGTATTTTACTTATAAATGGACTTAGTTTTTCTGCCAGTTAACATTACATTCACTCTGTAGTTAAAGTTTTAAGATTTTAACAACTTTCTTAAACTATCCTGGATTTGTACCAAACTTGGACAGAAGCTTGTTTATGATTAAAAGCTAGTATCTAGAAGGAAATTTTGTTAAAATTTTCTTCCATTTTTCCGTATTTTACTTATAAATGGACTTAGTTTTTCTTCCAGTTAACATTACATACAGTCTGCAGTTTAAGTTTTAAAACATTTATTACACTATCCTGGATTTTACCAAACTTGGACAGAAGCTACTTACAATCAAAAGATAGTATAGAGAGGAATATTCTTATTAATTTTTTTCCTCATTTTTGTTGAGCCTGCGATTAACAGCAAAAGTAGGCGAGACACTGGGTTCCGCGGAACCCTTACGAATTTTTCAATTTCTGATTAGATACATAATATGATTTGCATATAGAAAAACCTAAAACTGTTAGGAAATAGTTCAGACCAATATATTTTTGGTCAAAAATCTTATATCCAAAGACTAATTGCTTTAACGATACGCTAAAATCTAAAATTGATTTTCCAAAATATTTCTAAAAATCGACAAGAAATAAAAACAGTGGGAATTATATTCTTTTTCGTTACATACATTACATAGGCATTCGTTCGTCTGTTTCTATTTAAATAATAAGTGTTTTGTTGGTCATATGAATTGTAAAAGTTTCCATTTATATAATTTTAACTTATTCTCTTCTAAATAATGAAACATGAAAAAATATAATAGATTAATACTAAGGTTTTCATTACTTTGTAAAATACGTTTCCATTTGCTAACACAAATTAAGGGTTCAATTTTATCTTTACAGTATGATTTGTATAATATGTTTGTTGCAAAATTTGGAGCCTCAATGTAATTACCTTTCCAAATCAATTTATGTCTAGAAATATTTACAATACTCTCTTTAAAATCTTAGCCAATCTTTTGGGATGGCTGTTACAAAATTAAAATTTCTCTGCTATCCAATTATTCTTACGGACTAATTTTTGCAAAATAAAATGTTGAGATATTGTACCTGTGTCATCTATAATATCATTAACAAATATCTAGTTACTATTTATCCAATTTTTCCAAAATAATGGTTTTAATTTCATTATTAATCGGTTTTTTCCCTTAAATAACATTTTTTCTTATTTCTGTGAAGTTGATAGGCTTTTTTTGTCTGTCCACCACCTGATATTACCCGACAATACCTCTTTGTAAAATTCAGGGATGTGTTTGATATAATCTAGAATTTTCTTCTCTTCAAAATTCATCTTAAAAATCAACTAATTTTTACCAAACACACTATCAACGAAAATTTTCGATTGTATTTAGATTTTTTACTGCTTATAACATTTAGTCAAGCGTGTATTGATTTTTTTGTTACTGTAGTACTTCGAACGACCGCTGACAGTAAATCCATTCATCAAGGCGTAAGAGGCTGCCACTAGTATCTAATGGTCCATCATTTCGTACAACGTTGCAACTGTAGTGATGTATTGAAACAATGAAAATGACATTGTAATAATTTCATTACACTGCCGTCATTATCAACAGGTTATCGTTGTGTAGTTGTGCACTATCACATAGAAAGTGCTATCTTTAAAAAAGATATTCGACACCTCAAGATAATAGCAAAATTTTTTGTTCATATTCAAATGTACTAAATTATACGTCAATAGTCTGAAAATTCTGCAATTGGGCACGCAAACTTGTTTCTAATGAATATACATATTCATGTATACCGTTAACTTGTAAAGGTATATAGAGTTTTTTTATGGAGACATGTGCCTGTGAATTTAAGATGACAAAAAATATATACAATTTAAAACAATAAATTGAACAGAAAACAGTTTTAGAACAGGGAAGAAAAGTCTATGATCGCTATACAAGCATAAACTTAAACAACTAGAGACACAAACCTTTTCGGTGCGAATAACGGACGGACGCCGAAGAGAGATGATCTATAACACATCTTTTGACACGTTATCACTTTACTATATATATATCTTGAGATCCCTTTTCGATAATCTTTATTTCAAGGAATATATTTTGTACCTATGAAAATTGACACGGAGATGATTAGCAGGTGGAAGAAAGGCCCGCTGATGTAGGCCCTCAGGTAATCGGTGCCCTCAGGTGTCTTGCAAATAGTGCCCCATATGCGTAGTAATAATATGATCTGAAAATGAGTAAACTAAAAATACATTATTCTACTATCTATTTAGACTGTGACAGTACACAAGACTCGTTTAATAAAGGTTACCTCAGGTAATCTGTTGTGTATGGAAACTGGTTAAATAAAGTCTTTACGAAACTTATGTATGAAGAATGGTTTAATAAAGGTGACTTTGATATTAAACATATTTTATTAATTAAGATATGAAACGGATTGAGCAACAGGCACAGCATATAAAAGCTCTCCATATTACATGTACAAGGTATAATTCAATTATTAACAACTGTATTTAAAATAATGTAATATAGTGGAACATGCATGCTACTTATGAGCACACACGAGCAAATATGTGTTTACAGCGTTACTTACTAAATGTAAAGTATATTAAAGTATAAAGGCAATTACTCATCATTTATTCAAGTACCTTGAAACATGCAAATATCCTTTATAAGTCATTAGAAATATATATACATATATATGGCTTGAAAGAGACACTACGCTTGCTTAGTCGAATAAATGAATTAATGTTGAAGTGGAGGAGAAAAAACTAAATAAAACAAAAAATAAGTAAATTTCAACAAAATGTTGAGTGTCACTGATATATTTATGAACAGATTTAAAAATAGCAATATTCATATCATATGAAATTTATCTGTTTCCAAAAGTAATAATTCAATACTTATGTCAACATTATTAGCAATGGAGTAAATGGAATCAAGTAGGATCTGTCTTACATCATTGTACTTAGGGCAAATAAATAAGAAATGTTGGGTATCCTCAACAGGGTGATTACAGATTGTACAAAAAGTATTCTCGGATAAGAACTGATTAAACAAATGAGATTTTAGGTTGCTAGCATTATTTCTGAGTTGACAATGATTTATATTAAGTTTCCATATCCCATAGTTGAAAGGTTTAAATATATCATCAGTCCTATAAAACTTGTCCAGACCACTTCTAAAAGAACCCAAACTTGGGGAGTTTTTAAACTCAACGGAAGACTATTCCAAAGTCTTAAAGTGGAAGGAATGAAACTATTAAAATAGTTCTAGCAAGAGGCGGGTGAAAAGTGTTATTTTCATTCCTCAAAGTAAAAGGGTTTGTCTGAGAAGATAAGGCAGGACTAACTGATATAAGTATGCAGGTGTCATCCCATTTAATATTTTATAGAATAGTATAAGCTTATGTTTATTACGTCTATTCTCCAGAGTTTCTAAACCTAATTCAATATAAAGTTTTTGTCTTGAGGAATTACATCGTAATCCTGTAACAATTCTAGCAGCTTCTATTTGAATATTTTGAAGAAGCTCAGACTCATGCTGCAGGGATCAACTGCCCCAAAACATCACCATACTCTAATATAGGTCTAATAAAAGCATAATAAATACCTATAAGTGAACTATCTAATAAATGTTTAACTTGACGATAAACTCATCATAGATACCAGGATTAATTTTGTATCTACGCCAGACGCGCTTTTCGTCAACAAAAGGCTCACCAGTGACGCTCGAATCCAAAAAGTTAGATCGGCCAAAAACAGTACGAAGTTGAAGAGCATTGAGGACCAAAATTCCTAAACGTTTTGCCAAATACAGCTTAGGTAATCTATTCCTGATGAAGCACAGATAGACGAGAGCATGCTTTTTATAAATAATATCAATATATGTGTTTCATGAACCTGATGACTGAAATGTTATCCCAAGATGACATTGAATATTTATTTTCTCAACCTCTTTGCCATTTATCCCCCAAAAATACAGATGGATGCTCCTTTCCTTCTAGTAATTACAATATTTTTAGTTTTCTTTGAGTTAAATTGAACAGCCCATGATTTTGCCCAATTTGAGATAACATCAAAGTCATCAGTCAAAGAAGCAGCTGCTACAGCATGATCATCATCTACTATACCAAAAACAGGTATCATCTGCAAAAATCATCATTAGCAATGTTATTTACTTTATCATTTATATAAATAATAAAGGTGACCTCAGGTAATCTGTGTATAGAAATTTGTTTGATAAAGGTGACCTCAGATAATCTGTGTGTATGAAGACTGGTTCAATAAGGGTGAAATCAAGTAATCTGTAGTGTATGAAGACTGGTTTAATAAAGCCCTAATGCAATATGTTGTGAATATAAAATTGGTTTAATAAAGTCCTCAGGTAATCGTAGTGTATTGAGATTTGTTTTATAAAGGTGACCTCAGGTAATCTGTTGTGTATTGAGATTTGTTTTATAAAGGTGACCTTAGGAATCTGTCTATGAAGACTGCTTTAATAAAGGTGACCTCAGGTAATCTGTTGTGTATTGAGATCTGTTTTATAAAGGTGACCTCAGGTAATCTGTTGTGTATTGAGATTGTTTTATAAAGGTGACCTCAGGTAATCTGTTGTGTATTGAGATTTGTTTTATAAAGGTGACCTCAGGTAATCTGTCTATGAAGACTGGTTTAATAAAGGTGACCTCAGATAATCTGTGTATGCAAACTTTATTTAATAAAGGTGACCTCAGATAATCTGTGTATACAGACTTTTTAATAAAGGTGACCTCAGGTAATCTGTATTGTATTGAGACTTGTTTATAAAGGTGACCTCAGGTAATCAGTCTATGAAGAGTGGTTTAATAAAGGTGACCTCAGGTAATCTGTGTATGTAGACTGGTTTAATAAAGGTGACCTCATGTAATCTCTGTATGCAGACTGGTTTAATAAAGGTGGCCATAGGTAATCTGTTGTATATTGAGATTTGTTTAATAAAGATGACCTCAGCTAGTCTGTTGTGAATGTAGACTGGTTTTATAAAGGTGACCTCAGGTAATCTGTGTATGCAGAATGGTTTAACAAAGGTGACCTCAGGTAATCTGTTGTGTATTGAGATTTGTTTTATAAAGGTGACCTCAGGTGATCTGTCTATGAAGACTGGTTTAATAAAGGTGACCTCAGATAATCATTGTATGCAGTCTGGTTTAATAAAGGTGACCTCAGGTAATCTTTTGTGTATTGAGATTTGTTTTATAAAGGTGACCTCAGGTAATCTGTCTATGAAGACTGTTTTAATAAAGGTGACCTCAGATAATCTGTGTATGCAAACTTTTGAATAAAGGTGACCTCAGGTAATCTGTTGTGTATTGAGATTTGTTTAATAATGGTGACCTCGGGTAGTCTGCTATGTATTAAGACTGGTGTAATAAAGGTGACCTCAGGTAATCCGTAGTGTATTGAGATTTGTTTAATAAAGGTGACCTCAGTAAATCTGTAGTGTATGGAGAGTGGTTTAATGAAGGTGACCTCAGGTAACCTGTAGTGTATGAAGACTGGTTGAAAGAAGGGAAATCAGGTTATCTGTAGTGTATGCAGACTGGTTTAATAAAGCCCTTATGTAATCTGTTGTGAATGTATACTGGTTTAATAAAGTCATCAGGTAGTCTGTAGTGTATTGAGATTTGTTTTATTAAGGTGACCTCAGGTAATCTGTCTATGAAGAGTGGTTTAATAAAGGTGACCTCAGGTAATCTGTGTATGTAGACTGGTTTAATAAAGGTGACCTCATGTAATCTCTGTATGCAGACTGGTTTAATAAAGGTGGCCATAGGTAATCTGTTGTATATTGAGATTTGTTTAATAAAGATGACCTCAGCTAGTCTGTTGTGAATGTAGACTGGTTTTATAAAGGTGACCTCAGGTAATCTGTGTATGCAGAATGGTTTAACAAAGGTGACCTCAGTTAATCTGTTGTGTATGAAGACTGGTTGAATGAATGTGAAATCAGGTAATCTAAAGTGTATGAAGACTGGTTTTAAAAGCCCTTATGTAATCTGTTGTGAATGAAAACTAGTTTAATAAATTTCTCAGGTAACCTGTCTCATTTATTTAACCAGTCTTCATACACACAGATGATCTGAGGTCACCTTTATCAAACAAATCTCCATACGCAACAGATTACCTGAGGTTACCTTTATTAAACCATTCTTCATACATAAGTTTCTTGAGGACGTTATTAAACCAGTTTTCATACACAACAGATTACCTGAGGTAACTGATATTAAAGGCAGTCTGCATTCACAGATTACCTGAGGTAACCTTTATTAAAGCAGTCCTCATAGACTTCAGATTACATGCGGTTACCTTTATTTAATCACTCTCAATACACAACCTATAACCTGAGGTCCCTTAATCAAACCAGTCTTCATAAACAACATATTTCTTGAGGTCACCTTTATTTAACAAATCTCAAACCACTACAGATTACCTGATGTCACCTTTATTAAGCCAGTCTTCATACACAACAGTTTACCTGAGATCAACTTTATTCAACCAGTCTGCAGACACAGATTACCTGATGTCACCTTTATTAAACCAGTCTTAATAGACAGATTACCTGAGGTCACCTTTATTAAACAAATCTCAATACACGGAATACCTGAGGTCACCTTTATTAAATCAATCTTCATACATTACACACTACCTGAGGTCACCATCATTTAACAAATCTCAAAACACTACAGATTACCTGAGGTCACCTTTATTAAACCAATCTTCATACACAACAGATTACCTGGATTCACCTTTATTAAACTAGTCTGCATACACAGATTACCTGAGGTCACCTTTATTAATCCGGTCTTTATAGACAGATTACTGAGGTCACCTTTATCAAACAAATCCCAATACACTACAGATTACCTAAGGTCACCTTTATTAAACCAGTCTTCATACACAGCCAAACTACCTGAGGTCACCATTATTAAACAAATCTCAAAAACTACAGATTACCTGAGGTCACTTTTATTAAACCAGTCTTCATACACAACAGATTACCTGATGTCACCTTTATTAAACTAGTCTGCATACACAGATTACCTGAGGTCACCTTTATTAATCCGGTCTTTATAGACAGATTACCTGAGGTCACCTTTATAAAACAAATCTGAATACACTGTAGTGTATAAAGACTGGTTGAATTAAGGTGAAATCAGGTAATCTGTAGTGTATGAAGACTGGTTTAATAAAGCTCTTATGTAATCTGTTGTAAAATATTACAGCTTAATAATATACCCTAGCATTGTATCTATTTTTCTTTTATTACAGGGGGTACCTGAGGTCACACCCCTAAAAAAACGAATATAACCCATTTAACTCAAATTATCTCAGTTCACCTTAAAAAAATACATTACACAAACAATACAACGTACACGAAGTTCTACATTTTAAAATGAAGAAATTAATTTATTACAAAATATTTATATACCCTAGCATTGTATCTATTATTCATTCATTACAGGGGGTACCTGAGGTCACCCCCCAAAAAAACCCAATTAATATTACCCATTTAACTCAAGTTATCTTAACAAATATATGACATAAACTATGCAATGTCCATCATGTCCATGAAGTCTTACATTCAGGATGAAGAAATTAGTTTATTGTAGCATAATTATATACCATAGCATAGTATTTACTATTCTTTCATTACGGGGGTTACCTGAGGTCACCCCCAAAACCCACAAAATACAACCACTCCATCTCCAATAAACTCACCTTTACAAATACATAACATAAACAATATAACGTCCATGAAGTCCTACATTTAGAATGAAGAAATTAGTTTATTACTGCATAAATATATACTTTAGCATAGTATTTATTATTCATTCATTACAGGGGGTACCTGAGGTCAACCCACAAAAAAGCCGAATAAAACCCATTTATAACTCAGTTCACCTTCAAAAATACATTACACAAACATTACAACTTCCATGAAGTCTTACATTTTAAAATGAAGAAATTAATTTATTACAGAATAATTATATACCTTAGCATTGTATCCATTATTATTTCATTAAAAGGGTACCTGAGGTACCCCCAAAAAAAATCAAGAAATATAACCCATTTAACTCAAGTTATCTTAACAAACATATGACATAAACTATGCAATGTCCATCATGTCCATGAAGTCCTACATTCAGAATGAAGAAATTAGTTCATTGCAGCATAATTATATACCATAGCATCCCTTACCGAAAAATAAGCCCTGCGGCAAACATTTGCTGCAAACTTGCCGCAACCATTTTACCATACAAATGAAGGTTGCGGCAAGCTTGCTGCAAACATAATTATGCAATTAAGATTTGCCGCAAGCTTGCGGCAATTGTTTGCTGCAAGCTTACGGCAATTGTTTGTTGCAAACTTGCGGCAAACTTGCAGGAACTACACTTATACCAATGTCATTTATGTAGACACATTCAATTTATCTCATTCAAATTACACAGCAACAGTTTTAAACAGAATTCCTGCCTGTATACAAAAAGTCATTGAAAGAATTCTTGCAAACTTAAAGATTTAAGGAAACACATACATGCATTTGAGTTTTGAAAAAGGGGACAGAGGTCATTCTCAAATGACATCATATACCACCTGTATTAATGAAAAAGGATGAATCTCAAATGTTAGGTAATAATTGCATTACACAATTGAACTTAATTTTAATAAACATGGTACATTTATAAATTTTGACTTGGATGGAGAGTTGTCTCATTGGCACTCATACCACATCTTCTTATATCTATATACAGTACATCAGTTACAAAATTCAAACTTATAATAGTTAAAGTTTTTTTCAAACACACACATATATATATAGTTGCTGTAACTTAATTATGTATGATGTGACATTAATTATTTTATTAAAACATGCAGTTCTATGAATTATTTGTACTTACAAAATTACATATTGAATATCCTATGTTATTAAACCAAAATGCCTCCTTGATCTCTTTTATGTGAAATGCATTTTCCAAACACAATCAACATGACCTAGCCACAATTTCAAATTGTTAGCTTCGAGGAAGTGCCAACTAGGCATGCCCAGTCAATATTTTGTAATTCTGGCAATGTTCTGGCAAACATATAGAATGGTCAAAGTTTTCTGCAGTCTTGCGGCAAACATTCTTTATTATCTTAACTTTCTGGCAATCTTACGGCAAACATTGATGTTTCTGCAAACTTGCCGCAAGCTTGCAGCAAAAAGCTGCAATGTTTGCCGGAAGTTTGCAGCTAGCGGCAAACATCTGCAAACATTATTTTCTGTGTTCCTGCAAACTTTTTGTTTGCGGCAAGCTTGCAGCATGTCTGCTGCAAGTTTGCGGCAAACAATTCAGTTCCATAAGGGATAGTATTTACTTTTCTTTAATTACGGGGGTTACCTGAGGTCACCCCAAAAACCCACAAAATATAACCAATTCATCTCCAATAAATTCAGTTCACCT
Organism: Mytilus coruscus; assembly: GCA_017311375.1. Lineage (NCBI taxonomy): Eukaryota > Metazoa > Mollusca > Bivalvia > Mytilida > Mytilidae > Mytilus > Mytilus coruscus. Next base: position 25,814,379 of record CM029600.1, read on the forward strand.
TAACAAATACATAACATAAACAATACAACGTCCATGAAGTTCTACATTTAGAATGAAGAAATATTTTACTTCATAATTATATACCCAAGCATTGTATCTATTTTGCTCTTTGGTATTAAGTCACATTACAATCTGGTATTAAGATTGATCTAAATAGGGAACTATATTTTCGTGCGAATTAATCGATGACCAATTCCCCCGGATACCTGAGGGCACCGGATACCTCAGGGCCTACATCAGCGGACCTTCCTTCCACCTGCAGATGATTAATGGAGAAACTTATCTTTACAGACAGTATAAGAAGGCATAAGTGATTGATATGAAAATGAACAAAAACAATTGAAAATAAATTGGCATGGGTTATAACAAAATATTAACAAACATATGCTCGAACACCGACATTGACATTTTCGTCCAATCAGAAAACAGATCAGCCACAACGTCCGCACAGTAACCATAGTTCAGCATTATTAAGGTCAAAAGGTAACGAATTCGAAACTATGATCGACAATATGTTTTGTAACTGCAAATCGAGTGTAATGAAGTCTAACATGATCGGGTAAATGCAAAAACGCCTGCAATCCACTAGAAACTGAATGAAACAATGCAAATTCTCAAATATTTTAATGTAGATGGGGGTATAAATATGAAACGGCTAAAAAAAGTTTTGCTTAGGTTTAAGTCATGCTATGATTTTTTTAGCTTCAGTTGGTGCAATTCTGTCAGATTTTGTAAAGATTTTATGTGGGAAGACACCTTCGTGTAAATAGAAAGAAAACCAAACGATAGAATTCAAAAGGAAATACGAACTTATTTTTGTAATTCAGTACTCATTTTCCTGCAACAAAACAAACCAGTAAATTTACTGTGTAAACATTTATGAAATTGAATATTCTTAGTTAACTCCACCTTTATGGTAAATTAAAATTTCTACTTAATAGTGTATTATTAAGGTCTTTTTATAATGTTTAGCCAAATCATTAGTATTATGGTTTTTACATCTACAAACGGGTATTCAGAAACACAATTACATCCCACATTTATGTCTAAATCAAAATTTCTCCTTAATAATGTATTAGTAAGGTATTTTTATAATGTTTGGTCAAATCATCGGTATTATGGGTTTTTAAATCTACAAACGTGTATTCAGAAACATAATCACACTCCACATTTATGGTACAAGCTAAAGAGTTTAAAATGCATTGCAGCTTTTTGGAACAAAAGGAAAGAGTATATTGCTGTCAGAATAATGCATGTGAATGTGGTGACAAGTATTTTAAGGGAATATTTTAATACATTGAGATCTACATGCATAGCAATATAATTATCTTACTCATGAAGCTGTTGAAATATTCACCTCACTCATTATGTTGATCCTTAGTATGGATAAATAGTTCCAAGTGGACATCAAGCAGCCAATAAACAATCATTACCATTTATTGATATAATGAAAACTACTATATCAAAAAATATTTAATATTTTTCATGGGCATTTTTGGATACATACACATATTTAAATTTTATTCAACATATGTCATTTACCCAACTAACATAATTCCTTATGTTAAACTGCATATGCTATGCTTCCTTAATATATACACATGTATGAATTTTAATGAAAATTCACGCAGACAAAGCTTATTTGATGGAAATAATCAAAATTAATTAAACCGCAGCGAGACAAGAAAGTTGGGTATGGTTCAGGCGCCAATCCATCAAATTATATGCATTAGAGCATGTTTCTTCTCCTTTTCTATGAAGTAACCCAGTTTTAACATGTACATAAATTCTAAATCGCACAATTTAAAAAAAAAGTATACCGCTCGCTTCACTTGTAGAGCACTCGCCTCATAAAACTCATTTTCAAGAAAAAAATACAATCAAAAAAATTTTGCTCGCTCGCCCCGTATTTTTTGGAGCTTTTGTCTGAAGAACTACAAATCAAATTGATGTGGCCTTAATAGTGTATTAATAAGGTCTTTTTATAATGTTTGGTCAAATCATCGGTATTATGGGTTTTTAAATCTATAAACGTGTATTCAGAAACATAATTACACTCCACATTTATGGTAAATTAAAATTTCTACGTACTAGTGTGTTAATAAGGTCTTTTTATAATGTTAGGCCAAATCATCGGTATTATGGGTTTTTTAAATCTAAAAATATGGAACGCCTTAGCTGCCTCATAATAACGATAACTATATCATTAAGGGTTGAGATATATCATGAAGCAAACTTTGTATACTATATGGAACGCCTTAGCTGCCTCATAATAACGATAACCATATTATTAAGGGTTGAGATATAACATGAAGCAAACTTTGTATACTATATGGAACGCCTTAGCTGCCTCATAATAACGATAACCATATCATTAAGGGTTGAGATATAACATGAAGCAAACTTTGTATACTATATGGAACGCCTTAGCTGCCTCATAATAACGATAACCATATCATTAAGGGTTGAGATATATCATGAAGAAAACTTTGTATACTATATGGAACGCCTCAGCTGCCTCATAATAACGATAACCATATCATTAAGGGTTGAGATATATCATGAAGCAAACTTTGTATACTATATGGAACGCCTCAGCTGCCTCATAATAACGATAACCATATCATTAAGGGTTGAGATATATCATGAAGCATATTTTCTATAATATTACGACATTTAACTTTACTTCTCTGTCAATTTGTTATATCACTAAGATAAATATTATATACTATAAAAACGCTTTGATATGACATGGAGTTACCTTTTCATACTATTCTGTCATTTTACTTTGTCAAGAAGATATTATTTCATACTTTAAGACATCTTGATATAACATGGAGCTACCTTTTCATACTGATTTGTCATTTTACTATATTATTATGTGATATTGTTATATCATAAAGATACATTTTACACTATAAAGACATCTTAATATAACATTAAGCAACTTTTTCATACTATTTTGTCACCACAGTATATTATTACGATAAATTTGTATACTATACAATCATCTCGATATAACATGGAGCAATTTTGTCATACTATTCTGTCATATTACTATCTTATAAAGACATATTTCAATATCAAGCTACCGATTCTTATACCACGAGGTGTCATTTATATACCAGTAGACTATTTGATTACACTATAAGACCATTTCATCGTACTATAAGACAATTCTATAAATAGCGGCGAAAATTTCCGCGCGAAATTCATCATCAGCAACATCGATTGTGATAAAAAAAAGGCCCTGTAGGAAATCGATTTGCGGACCTTAGGGAATCGCTTTCAAGATGAATGAATCTATCGACTGCAATGTTGCATTTACCCTCAGCCATGTGGAGTTGAAAATACTTGGTGTCGACAAGATAGGCGACAATTACAGGTTGGTACCCCCCCCCTAAAAAATAAACAAACAAAAACAAAAAAACATACAAACATAAAACAAAAAAATGGGATATATTCTTTTCACGAAATTTTAGTTATCATGAAAACAACCTGTACCCGTACCCTATTCACATTTTAGCCGTATTCTTGAATATTTTATTAACTAAAAGCTGAAAGATAGTCCAGATCGGCAGATGTTTGAAATGAAATTATTGTTAAAATCAAACTGATGTACATGTGTAAAATGAAGTTAACGGATCAATGCTTAAGGTTGATAAATCATTATCTTCCTATCTAAATTTTACGAATTTATCTCGCGTTTTACATAAACAACCTAGGGTCAGGGTGGGTGGGTAAGGGGAGGGGTGCACTTCAATACTCAATTGATAAGGGGTACCGCTGGGGTTCCAGTACTCCACCCTTTTCATATAGTTAAGATTTTAAAAATATTGGTTGGGTTTCGTGGTGTGTGTTGGAAAATTGAATACCAAAGTGTCGTAGAGGGAAAATTTGTTGACAGAAAAACAGCCATGAACACCCAGACTTTCGGCTGTGAAAAAATACCGACTTTTATTAAACAAGTAATGGGAACTTTTTTACCTTATGATATTTTCTCCTACCAATTCACACAAATTTTATGATCGGAAGGAGTTTAAAAAGAATTGTTCGTCTTTGATTTCTGTATTCCAGCCGAACGGTAATCCCCGTACCAACATCAGACAGTTACTATACTATGGGATGCCTATAAAGTGCAAAACGAAATAGAAACGAATGAAAAGAAACCGAAATCAACGAAACGAAATAAAAATTAATCATATATATTATAACATCGATGCGAAATATATATATTATCTCCGTTGCATTTTAAATCTAAGACTCGATTGTTTATTGGAACAACTTGGATGAAAAAGATGAACAAGTGTTTAACGTCCAGTAAAAAATATTACACGCATATATCGGAACAGAAGCAGGTTATGGTGGTTTGATTATGAGCATGTTTTGTACAAGACAGACACGCTGAGTTAGATTTTATACGTGTTTAGTGTACAAGAAACAGTCTGCAAAGACGACTCATTTTCCTACACTTAGCAGACAAGTTATTGCTCTTTCTGCTTAACACAACTGACCAGTAAAATAAGTAACAATTTAAGTTGACAATTATTATTCTTTTTCAGGTGGCAGCACAAATCCTATGACATTAGAGAAAGCGTTACAGTTTGCGACCGGAAGAACAGAGCCCATACTGCGTTTTAAGATACATCCATGCATTTAATTTTCAGAAGTTGAGGCATCCTCTTGCCAAATGCAAATAAATTCATCTGTTCATTAAGGATTCCCAGACCATCTCAAAATGCCAAATTAACAGTTGATGGGCACCTCTTTCAAATTTACGAGTGATTTTTATGGACTTGAATAAATGACAAGTTGGAAATGCTTATAAGTTCTATATTTCTTTCAGATTGCTTTGTTTTTTAGTCAAATTTTAGCTTACCTGACCTGAAAGGTCATGTGAGCTTTAGCCATCACTTGGCGTCCGTCATCAGTCCGGCCGTCCGTCCGTCTGTCATCAATTTACTTAAAGATCTTCTCTGAAATCACTGGACCAATTTAAACCAAACTTGTACGCAGCAATGGTCCTAAGGCGTTCCTATGAGTCTTCTGGTTTGGTATTGTGGTCCTGCCCGTTTTCTAGTCCGAGCCTTTTTAAATTCAAATTGAGGCTCACTCTCATGAAAACCTTAGTTGAGCTTGATTTTCAGAAAAATCTGAAGTGAGGGACCTTTTTTTGGGAGCGGGACACACAAAATGTCACATAAAATTGATATCGCCTGGATAGCGTCTCCATTTCTTGTCAGAATCTCTTCAAATTCAAACCGAGTTTTACTCATAAAAACCTTGGATGAGTTCGATTTCAGAAAAATCTGAAATGGTGGACATTGTCTTTGGGAGGGAGAGTGACTTGTAAAAATTGCTCATAATAATTTGTTTACACAGAGATATGTCTCGCCTTTTTATTATTTTGATAAAATGCAAATGTTGAAATAAAAATAGCAAATACTTTTAACATGTAAACTATGCGAAGTATTCAAAGTCAATGAACCATGACTGAAGGTACATTGCCAATTAATCTCCATGGAAATGAGATGTGCTAAAGGTAATACCGCTGCATACCAAGTATCATTGGCCTACTACTAGTGGTTCCCCATAAACTGACATAATCACAAACTAATATATGTAAACTAAGCAAAAGTTTCAAAGTCAATAGACCATGACTGAGAGGGTGAAGCCAAATAATCTTCAATGAAATGAGATGTACCAATGCTAATCCAGTTGCATACCAAATAGCATTGGCCTACCACTAGTGGTTCCCCAGAGACGTACCTAATCCCAATATAATACATTGCTGGTGACACCGCCGCCGACGCCGGAAAACACAATATCTATGTCTCGCTTATTAACTCCGTCAAGGAGATACAAAAATTGATGTTTCTGGATAGCGTCTCTATTTCTTGTCTGAGCCTCTTCTAATTCAAATTGAGGTTTACTCCCATGGATTCATTTATCCATTGACAATGCGGGGTCATGGGGTAATTGAACGCGCTCACTGATATTCATTTAATTGTTATATATAAAAATAAGAAGCTGTGGTATGATTGCCAATGAGAAAACTCTCCACAAGAGGCCAACTTTAAACATGAATAACGAAGAACTACATGTAGTCGAAAAGCACAAGCACTTAGGAGTCTATTCTTCTAATAATGGTTCATGGAATGTCCATGTTGATTATATTGTACAGAAATCTTACAAAAGACTTAATATATTAAGGAAAATAAAACACACTTTAGATAGAATGATATATATCGTTTATAAGACCTATCATTGAATATGCTGATGTTATCTGGGATTCAGGAAATCAATCTTTAATGAATAAACTCGAAAACATCCAGTTGGACGCCGCTCGTATAGTTACAGGGGGGACTAAGCTCACAAGTACGTCGATGCTATATAAAGAAACCCAATGGGAGAAACTTTCAGATCGTAGAAGTAACCACAAATTAATATTGCTTCATAAAATTGTAAATAATAAAACCCCAAAGTATTTGCAAGAGTTATTGCCTGGCTATGTCAGTGGTCGACACGACTACAGTACAAGACAAAGTAATAATTTATTAGAGGTCAAATCACGTACAAAACTTTATTCAGATTATTACCTTCCGTCATCCATCAAATTATGGAATCATTTACCGTTAAGTGTTAGAAATTGTGAATCTCTCTGTATTTAAGAAACAAATTTGTAATCAGAATGATCGCGTCCCTTTATACTTTTATGCTGGATGTCGAAAAGGCCAAATTCTTCACGCGCGACTAAGAATGGATAGTAGTTCTTTAAACTGTCACTTGTTTCCAAGAAACTTAGTTTCTTCCCCTAAATGTCGCTGTGGTGACTTAGAAACTAGTTCACATTTTTTATTATTTTGCCCATTATATTCGGACATAAGACAAGAACTGATAATATCATTTGGAAGCCTAAAATTAACGGTACCAAATTTCTATTAAATGGCTCAAATACGATTTCAAATGAAAAAACATTAGTTTATTTCTCATGGTACAAAGGTTCATTATTAAATCTAAAAGGTTTACAAATTAACAATTCACACTAAACCTGTAAGCATTTCGTCTTATCAGTTGCATTTTCTTTACTTATCAGTTCATTATGAAATTCAACGGACATTATCAAAATTTTATTATGTAACAGAGCATGTAGTTTTGATTTATTTGTGTATAATGTATTTAATTTATCAAGGAGACGGATTAATATAAGCACTTGTTGCTTGTTTCTGAATCCTAATTGTGAATGTGTTTATAATTATACTTGTAAAATTCATAATAATAAATATTGTTTACACCAACTGACACGGAAATTAATAACTATAGGTCACCGTACGGCTGTCAACAATAAGGAAATCCAATACAGCAAAGTCAGCTATAAAAGGCCCCGAAATCACAAATGTAAAACAATTCAAACGAAAAAGCTAACGGCCTAATTTATGTACAAAATAATGAACAAAAAACAAATATGTAACACCGCAACAAACGACAACCACTGAATTATAGGTTCCTGACTTGGGACAGGCATACACAGAATGTGGCGGTGTTAAACTAGTTTGATGGCGACAAACCCTCCCCCTAACCTGGGACAATGGTGTAACAGTACTTCATAAGAACAAACTATAAAAATCAGTTGAATAATGCGTAACTCAACAGAGTGATATAAATAGAAATACCTCTAACAAAAACACAGAGTGGACGTGGACGGTACTTATACATCCACACAACAGAAAGACACAAAGTACAGTTCTGAGATTACTCGCAGTTACTGACAGCTAGTTCAAAGCCAATAAAAACTAATGAAAAAAAAACATACATCTAAGACTTTGTCTTTATTTCAAATATTTTTTATATAAGGATTTGTGGTCGCTATGATTTAATTTTTTACATTTATGTCGGGGTCATTTAGTGCTTGTTATGTGGTGGGGACTGCTGTTCCATGTTTAAGACCACTTAATAGATATTTCAAAAATCCTCTGCTAGTAAAATCTGCAAAATACGAGATATAAAATGTCAAAGTACAATGAAACTATTTACAGTACTTATAACTGGCAATTAGAATATAAATTTAACTACTTATTTCAGAGTTGGCGACAATAAATTGTTTAGAAAAATAAATTATGGTCATTGTATATTTAGGTTGTCTGGCCTTGTTATTTAACATATATATATATATTCGTCAATATATATAGGTATGGTTTAATAGTACTTTCCAGAGTTACACACTCAATCACTTTACATGATGAATACCAATTGTGTTTTCGTTATGTTTGCCACATTGCTGCAAGTATGTAGATCAGATTCATTGGTAAGTAACTATTTATACCTGCAATGTACTGCTTAGACACAAGATATACATGGTATGTATATTCTTCAATATTTATAGCACGTTCCTAAAATACCAAAGTTTCTGAGGTTCGGTAGTCTCTGCAATGTAAATAGCATTTTATCAATTTAGTGCGTCCGATGCGCTTTTCTGAATTAACTGTCATCAAGAACATTCAAACCAAAACATTAGAGACAAAGAATACTTAAGACCTAAACATGTGAAGAACTATTTGCATTGACCTTTTTTATGTAAATGTGACTCAGGCTACCAAAATAACTTAGTAGTTTTGAAAGAAAACAACAAAATTGTGAGTGATAAAAAACAAGTTACGGAACAGTTTAATACCTGTTTTCAACTGTAGCTGAGGAAATTGGAAAACTGGTTTAGATTTGATAAAATGCAAGCTAAACCTGACAAACTCTAGGTGTTAGCAGTTGCCAAAAAAGACTTTTGAGAAGAGCTCATCAATACATTGGCAATCATACCACCTCAACATATTTTAGTAAAAAGCTAACCGAAACAAACGACGAATAGAAACTCAATTATCCTCTCTTCATAAAGTGACCGATATAAAGAAATAGCCTAAAATGAATAATGGCAATAATTTAAATTACCAACCTTTATCAAAACCGATTTTTCTTTTTTCTTTATGCAAGTAATTAAATATCCAAGGACTTGTAGAGCACCAACAAAGACTAATTGCCGTGAGAGCGGGCAAGCTGATAAATACCTTATCAAATACTAGTAAAAGCAATGATGGTGAGCGAGCCAATCCTCATTTATGAACATTTATCTTTTAAGCAACATCAGAAATTAATAGCTGTTGAGGGAGCGGGCGAGACGATAATGTATTTCAAAATCAAAGTTCGTAGTTATAAATGGAATGAGCGAGCCAATTCTCATTCATCCGTAAACACTTTCAATTGTATTGACCTTTCCATTCTTTAAAGTTTATAATATTCCATCGGTTTTTTGAGTGTTTTTTTTTACCCGATCAATCTTTGTTTCAATGTTGTGTTTTGTGGCATGCTGTTTGTCTTGTCGTCGTTTTTTATTTCTTATGTCATAACTTTGATAGTTTGTTATTGATATTTGATTTTCTGATCGCGCATCGCTGTCAATGTAGTGGAATTTTATGCGACTGTCATACAAGCTAGCTATAAAACCAGGTTTAATCCATCATTTTCGACATAAGAAAATGCCTGTATGCCTGTACCAAGTAAGGAATATGACAGTTGTTATCCATTCGTTTGATGTGACTGAGCTTTTGATTTTGCCATTTGACTACGGACATTCCGTTTTGAATATTCCTCGGAGTTTGGTATTTTTATTATTTTACTTTTTGGTATATTTCGCTTCTGTTATAACAAACGGTGATTAAAATAAACCCAATCATTTTTTATAATTGTACGAGCAGTCAATTCTAATTCATTTCAAAATTAAAACTAGTAGTGGCAATTGGTTTTACGGATAGAAATAAATGCGAAGATAACATTTATTATTTTATTGATGCAGTTTATATGTTTCAATGTTGGATAGCTCGTGTTTCCTTTGTTTTAATCCCCAAGGGTGACTGACGAATAGAATGTGGTCAATATGGTATGTCTCCGACCGACAGTAAAACCATTTCCAAAATGGATAGTTCGTTTGGCTGTGCGGGATGTATAAATACGCAGCCATGTTAGGTCAGGGTTGGACTTGTCTCGTCTAAAGATAGCGCCACACTCTGTGAACGATAAGAACACTTACAACAACTCTTTAAGGGGTCCGTTGGTGTACTGTTGCAAAGCAAAATTTCTGTCACTATCCAATATACTCTCATTTTCCAGTGGCAGTACAAATTTCCCATACAGTAGTCTTCATCCCAATCGACTCGTATTACAGAACCTATTTATTGTTTCATCACTATGTACTGAGTAATGGTAATTTGTGTAGCTGCTATTACTTTTATTAGTTTTTGCATTAGGTAATAAATTTTAAAAATGCTACGAGAAAATAGCTACTTCCAATCAGACTTCGTAGTTTGGCATTGATAGTAAAAAAAAATATCCGATAAAAAACGTCGAAAGCAAACGATATAAACCTACGAATGCTTATGTCATAGGACTATTGAAAGCCAGGGATGTTTCAGTACCGACACACGTGGACATCTATATGACTAAAAAGGACCTTATAATAGTAGCAAACGCAATAAAGGTCAACTTTGATTGAGGGTGAAGGAACATTAGTTTCTTTTGATAATTTCAGAATCTATCAAGGAACGATTTAAACCGTATGATATAAATCATGTCAGTATCGAGGCACTGACTTTTTCGCTGATGAGTCCCTCATGGAATAATAGATCCCAACAGCAATATTGACCAAGTGCTATCAAAAATGAAAATAACGCTTTATAAATTTTATACATCCGAAGAGCTTTTCTGTGTAACCATTTTGAAGAAAGCACACAGCCAAAGAATTGAAGGGAAGGGTACATTCGTGCCGAATCACGTGACATGCTTAATTAACGAAAGGGATAATAAAAATATAGCCAAAGCCATCAACAATCAACTTAGCCTGAGGAAGTTGGAACCTAAGTTTTAATAACTTTTAATCAACGGACAGTTTAAGATATGTCATAAATTATTTCATTTTTCCTCTTTTAGTTAAGCTCTTTAATTAGTTTATTGTGCGTGACATTTTTATCTTTTGTTTAATTTCGTCTGTTTATATCATTTTCTTCTTTGAATTCGTTAACTACTCTTTTAGATTTTATGTCTTCTGTATGTTAAACGTTTCCTCATTGCTTTTAATACTCTATTTGAGAGATTAAATATCTTTTTGTGTTATTCTATTTGAGAATAATTTAGTTATTAAAGCAGTCTCTGTTTGAGAGATTACTTTATTATTGCTATTCTATTAATAGCAGTCTCTATTTGAGAGATTATTATATGTTGTTATTCTATTTGCTCATTGCTTTTAATACTCTATTTGAGATTAAATATCTTTTTGTGTTATTCTATTTGAGAATAATTTAGTTATTAAAGCAGTCTCTATTTGAGAGATTACTTTATTTTGCTATTCTATTAATAGCAGTCTCTATTTGAGAGATTATTTCATGTTGTTATTCTATTTGAGAAAACTTGTATTATCAATCTCTGTTTGAGAGATGATTATTACTGTTTTTTAAAAGAACAAGACAAAACAGTCCTTTACTATATTAAAATCAATCGATCAAATGATTTTAATATAAGTATCCCCATAAGAGAATTCAAATTGGAACTATTCTACATATTACAAGAAAGGAAACATATAGGCTAGGGATACCTGATGAGGATAGGCCTAGGTCTACATGACCATAACCGAAACACCTTTTTAGTATTAGAAACTCAGACCTGACCTGATTTCTATTCTAAAAATACACACACAATAATTATACTACAAACATACAAGTGTGAATTTCTAGAAAAATATGAATATATGCAGAAGAATGTATTCCATTACCAGAAGAATGTATTCCATAACCAGAAATATGTATCATTCACTGAGTTTACCAGCTCTAAATTACTCTGATTGTATGCACATAGAAAATGGAATTAATCACGAAGGATTATAATAAGATATATTGGATTGGTCCTGGACCCGATTGATGTATCGAAACACTGACTACTGAGCTGATGATACCCTCGTGGTTTACTAACAGCGGTATTGACCAAGTGTTATCAAAAATGAAAATTACAAATTATAATGTCCGAAAAAATACAAATACCGAACTCCGAGGAAAATTCTAAACGAAAATCCCCTAAGCAAATGGCAAAATCAAAAGCTCAAACACATCAAACGAATGGATAACAACTGTCAAATTCCTGACTTGTTACAGTGCTTTTGAATAAACGAATGAATAAATAAATGTTTAACAGTTGTAAATAACCCTTTTATTCATGTGAATATTGCATCTTATTCGAATTTAGTTGCTTTCTTTATATTTTTCTCAGAAGTGATTAATACTTGTAGAAACTTTTTCATTTCATTTTCACAGCCTATACATCATATCGTATTCCTTCTTAAGGATTCTTTCTGTACTGGTTCTAATGTGCATACCTTGACAAAGAAGTTTATTTTAAAACGATATTTTAATACATGTATGTTTTAAGGAAAATCCAAAAGTCATAAGAGAGATGGGACGTATAAGCTTCCAGTTACTATCATTTATAAGACTGCACGATGACTATGAACGTAAAACTGTGTTCTCTGGAAGATTGATAGTACCAGATGATTCCCAGTTCAAATCTGATTTTGATATTATTATTACCAAACGTAAGCTTTACTTTGCTTTTTCAATTGTTTATAGTACGTATAGCTCATCAACAGTGATTATGTCATACCTATAATAATAATAATAATAATACTATTATTTATCAATCTTTTCATGTTGTTGCTTGTTCAGAAACGGTTTACTAATTTCAAATGAAAGGTATAGGTATTTTACAACAAAAAATATTGAATATGGCATTTGATATCTTACTTAACGGTATTCAATTTTTCTCATTGTTGAAGGTCGTACAGTGATATTTGTCCTTTGGTCATTATGGCATATTTTCTCGTTTTTTAATCATACAAGATATCTTTTATTTTCTATTTTGATATTTTATGTAACCTTTGGTTTTAAAATATTTATTTTACAAATTCAATAAAATGTCTCACATCATGAATTTGACTGATTGAATGAAAATATTTCAATGAAAATGGAATGGGATTCCTATCTATCATTCAAACAATTTTCTCAACTCGGAAGTTTATGGCAAATTAAATAAAAAATAAAAACAATGGTCTGTTAGTTTATGTAAATTGCCATAATTCTTTCATATTTATTCTTAAGAAAATTATTGGTATTAGTCAAATACCTACACTAAATATTGCACGATTGCATGATCTTATTTTCATAGCAAATGAGAATTAATGAAAACGTTACTTTTAGCAAGAATGACGATTTTAACTATAAGGTAATAGCAAATAAAAATTATAATTGATATGCATTACAGTTCCTGGTGCAGAAGAAATTTCTCTGACCTTGGAAGTTCTAGATGATGACATGCCAGTTATAATTAAAACCCGAATAACATCCGCATTGGAGAAGTCGGAATTGGTCTTTGTTATATATACTCTCTCTAAAATGAACATCCAAACAACGTTCGATATCAACAATTGTAAGTACGCAATTTGGCATAAAACGTCAATTGGTGATGTGCAGTACATAGCAAAAATGTCAGGTTGTGGAGCAAAAGGCTATTACAGTGTTGATTTAATTACCCGGGATTCAGAATCGTTGCATAAAAACAGGGATTTTTACTTCAATCAAACCATCCACTACAGAACAAGCAAACCAGACTTTATTTCCTGCCATATAAACAGCTTGTCTATGAAAAGCGACGGGATCCAAATAGACAAGCTACAATTCGATATTGCGTCTGTGACAGTTCATAATCTTGTTGGAACTGTACTCATAAGACATAACATAATATAGAAATACTTTAAAAGGAAGAACAAATAGCATATTTTTTTTATGTTTTCCTTTTATTCGTTTCTTTAGCTGGTGCTTAGTTGGTTATATTTATATATTTTGATATTTGTATAGATTTATGATACACAAAATAAAATTACAGTATTGACATATGTGTTTCTAAGTTGATACTGCTTTTACATTATTTCCCTTTTTATCAACGAAAAGCATAACTTAACGTTATTCATTTACTAAAACAATTCTCAGTAGAAATATACCTTCTGCACCATTACATTGGTATACATGACATCTCAATTGATACGTTGCGCTCTTGCACGTTCTCAATAAACGGAATTCATTAGCAGGAGTGTTCATGCCCATAAACAGATTTATTTATAAGATAGGGGAGAATGAATGAAATTGACACGTCATAATTTTTATGGTCACCATCACGGATTTTGTTCACCGGTAAGATATGCCTCAACTCACAAGAGACAGTTTTTTGCAATCTTTGATCTTAAGATAATCTTATCATAGACACAAGGATTAACATTTTGTACGCATGACGCACGTTTCCTCTATAAAAGACTCACCATGACGCTCGAGAATAAAAAAAACATAAATATCGAAATAGAGTACGAGGTTGAAGAGAATTGATGACCCAAAACTCCGAAAGGTTTTGCCGTATACCGCTAATTTAATCTATTCCTTGGGTAGGAACCCTCCCTTTTTCGAGGAAAAAAACTCAAAGTTATATTAACATTTAATTGTTATAAAGAATCTCATCACAGTTACCAGAATAGTCATCTAAGCTATTGTTTCCTTTTTCCCCGATTTCGATAGTCTGCAAAGCAGGAGACGCTCACCCTATCGACGCACACTGTATCACTCCCTTTGCGATTCATCAGTTTTAATTGGTTACTTTGAAATTCCTTCTCAATCAGTTGCTGAAATTCCAACTTCGATAATAAAACTACTGTTTAAGTTAAAAACAGTTTTTTGTGGAATTGGAGTTATCAGATAAATTGATAGTTTTAAGTGTTTTGTGTTATTGGAATCTACTATATCGTATTTGTTATGCTGTCTGAGAAGAGACGAACATACAAACTTTAATTTAATTGTACGTTTCAGGTATTTAGGATGGCACCAAAGCGCTGACGATATTATTTTAAAACAGCTACAAACGGTTCCAACACTCATTTTTAATATGGCCACATGCTAGAGTTATGCTAGTCGTTTTGGCGGAGAAAAAGCGACCTTTTATAAGCAGTCACATATGATTGTTTCGGAATACACGTTTTTAGATTTAAAAACCAATAATACCGATGATTTGGCCTAACATTATAAAAAGACCTTATTAATACACTATTAAGTAGAAATTTTAATTTACCATAAATGTGGAGTGTAATTATGTTTCTGAATACACGTTTGTAGATCTAAAAACCCATAATACCGATGATTTGACCAAACATTATAAAAGACCTTACTAATACACTATTAAGGAGAAATTTTGATTTAGCCATAAATATGGAATGTGATTGTGTTTCTGAATACCCGTTTGTAGATGTAAAAACCATAGTACTGATGATTTGGCCAAACATTATAAAAAGACCTTAATAATACACTATTAAGTTGAAATTTAAATTTACCATCAAGGTGGAGTTAACTAAGAATATTCAATTTCATAAATGTTTACACAGTAAATATTCTGGTTTGTTTTGTTGCAAGAAAACGAGTACTGAATTACAAAAATTTTAAGTTCGTATTTCCTTTTGAATTCTATCGTTTGGTTTTCTTTTTATTTACACGAAGGTGTCTTTCCACATAAAATTTTTACAAAATCTGACAGAATTGCACCAACTGGAGCTCAAAAAATCGTAGCATGACTTAAAACTAAAGCAAAACTTTTTTAGCCGTTTCATATTTATACCCCCTCCCCATCTACATTAAAATATTTGAGAATTTGCATTGTTGTTCAGTTTCTAGCGGATTGTAGGCGTTTTTGCATTTACCCGATCATGTTAGACTTCATTACACTCGATTTGCAGTTACAAAACATATTGTCGATTCGTTTCCTTTTGACCTTAATAATGCTAAACTATGGTAACTGCGGACGTTGTAGCTGATCTGTTTTCTGATTGGACGAAAATGTCAATGTCAGTGTTCGAGCATATGTTTGTTAATATTTTGTTATAACCCATGCCAATTTATTTCCATTTTTTTGGTTCATTTTCATATCAATCACTTGTGTATTCTTATACCGTCTGTAAAGGTAAGTTTCTCCATTAATCATCCCCGTGTGAATTTTGTATACATATATGAACATTCATAGGTACAAAATATATTCCTTGAAATAAAGATTGTCGAAAAAGGGATCTCAAGATATATATAGTAAAGCTGATAACGTGTCAAAAGATGTGTTATAGATCATCTCTCTTCGGCGTCCGTCCGTTATACGCGCCGAAAAGGTTTGTGTCTCTAGTTGTTTAAATTTATGCTTGTATAGCGATCATAGACTTTTCTTCCCTGTTCGTAAACTGTTTTCTGTTCAATTTATTGTTTTAAATTGTATATAATTTATTTCATCTTAAATTCACAGGCACATGTCTCCATGAAAAAACTCTATATACCTTTACAAGTTAACGGTATACATGAATATGTATATTCATTAGAAACAAATTTGCGTGCCAAATTGCAGAATTTTCAGACTATTGACGTAAAATTTAGTACATCTGAATATGATCAAAAAATTTTGCTATTATCTTGAGGTGTCGAATATCTTTTTTAAAGATAGCACTTTCTATGTGATAGTGCACAACGATAACCTGTTGATAATGACGGCAGTGTAATGAAATTATTACAATGTCATTTTCATTGTTTCAATACATAACTACAGTTGCAACGTTGTACGAAATGATGGACCATTAGATACTAGTGGCAGCCTCTCACGCCTTGATAAATGGATTTACTGTCAGCGATCGTTCGAAGTACTACAGTAACAAAAAAATCAATACACGCTTGACTAAATGTTATAAACAGTAAAAAATCTAAATACAATCGAAAATGTTCGTTGCTGGTGTAATGAAACTGTGAACAATTAAAGTTATATAACAACACAAAATGTATCAACAAATTTCATAATGAGATAGAGGAAACATTTTTCTCCCAAAATACAACTTTTAATGTTTTTAGAGTGTTGTTTCCATATT